>CM037855.1:158246902-158317042 GCA_021234595.1 Delia radicum
TTTATTGATAGTATCATTGCCGTGATAGGTGAAAAATCAATTAAAAATATTAATTGATTCAATAAATTTTTAATTGAAACCCGTTTTTAGTTTTGCTGTGTATGGAGTTGCAGTCCGTTAACGAAGCAAGTCCGCTCGAGTAATGAAGCCTTTAGAGCTTGTTTAGCTATTACGAAACTATATAAAATTGCATTTACTTTCGTCAAAAATACACGAGAAACAAAGAAATTTTCGATAAAATAACGAAAATTTCGTTATAGATAAACATACATATAGTCCACATATAAGTAAGGAACGCCAGAAAGACTTACATCGAATATATTTTTGAAATCTCCTCGAAACCTGTGTCTTTGAGACCTTCCACTACGATTTTATTTGGAAGAGTTACGGACTATATAGACCCCTAATTTCCTCGAGTCTTGAATATTATAAATATTCCCAAAAGTTTATGTTTGTTAAATAAAAGTAACAAATGTTCTGTTTACTTAAGTCTAAAAGCATTTAGTGAATTTCATTCATTTTGGGCATTTAAACGTTTTTAAGAATAAAATTTTTGGTTAAAAATTTGGGTGTTAATTCAAAAAATTGATATATTGACCAACAAACAAACACTTTGATTTTGCGATTTATGGTGTTGGGCGCTATTAGTTAGATAACGCCTTCGTATGTTAGCACAATTAATTTTTACAAAAATATATCTTTTGTAAAATGTATTATTTTATGCTAAAAACTTTTATTATAAAGGGTCCGCCATCTAATGTTTTTTTTTTACTAGTGCTTATTTCGTGAATGGTAACACTTAGCTCATGTCTGATTTGACAGATAATTAGTTTTATCCTTCCGCTGAACGAATATGGTCCGTATATTCGTTATCTTGTGAAAAAAGTGAAAGAAACTGGCATCCTCATTGATAAACCAAAGCGTGAAAAGCCAAAAACAATGCGTACACCCGAGAATATTGCTGCTGTGACAGAAAGTGTGCGTTAAGCGCCATCAACATCAATTCACCGTCAATCTCAACAATTGAACATTTCGGAGACATCATTGAGACGAATTTTGCATAAAGACCTTGGTATGTACGCCATACAAAGTCCAATTGGTTCAGGAGTTCAAAAAAAAAAAGTTATTTGGCGGACCCTTTATATTTTTTTATTTTTAAAACTTTTTTACTCAAGTGATTCTTGTTTATAGCTTGATGTTTACTCTTTCTTGCGTGTATAAAGGACTGACAGGGATTCAGTGTTTAATATACAATGTTTTTAAAAGAATATTATGCCGCGAAAAGCGCTAAAATACATATATATTTTTGTGCATTTTTTTTTAATTAAACTCGATTTCCTTAGTTATAAAGAAATAGTTCGTTATAAATAAATAAGAAATAATATTTTGATTTATAAAATAAGTTAAATATATAAAGTAAAGACTTAATAATTTCACGCGTTTTCAAGGGCAAACAAAGTCGTTGACATCATTGTTATTGTTAAGATGTTTGGGTTTCAACAAATACGTTTGTTGACACGGTTCCTTTAAAAAAAGTTTAAAGATTTGTTTTTATCATGATTTGTTGATTATAATAAAATGTTCTTGAAATAAAAATTGAATTTTAACAACTACTTTTGTCACTTAAAATTTGGTGATTGTTTTCTCTGCGTAATATTAAGATCTGATTCCACGAAGATGTGCCAAGTTTTTAGCAAATCGGTTAAAATTAGTTAGATATAGTTTGCATAGTTTACCGGACTTGAAGAGATGACCCACATGGTTAACCTTATTAATTGTTGGACTTTACAAGCAGATTACATAAATGTTTAATTTGTGAAAATCGGCTAATAAATATAAAATTGGTAAGTACTTAAAAATTTTTAATATTGAAGTGTCCTACCTTAGATTCTAATTAATCAGCTGATGATTAATCTAATGAGCACTTCTTTGAGCATTGAACTTGAAATTACGTTGATTATGCAAGTAAGAAATGCTTGAATTATTTCCAATATATTTGTGAAACAACCCCACTGTGCAGCATGAATAACATAATTGGATTTTTTATAGATTCATTAATGTATATTGGTGGTAGTATATAAATTATGGCCATAACCAAGTGTTAAGTCGAGCTTAACATAACAAATGATTTTTCTGTTACTGGAGGTATCAATGTTGCCCATATCATATTCGATAAGCGGTCTCTTTGTATTTGCTAGAAAACATCTATAATCTTTGAAACATTTAAAACGCTTTGTAAGCTTTAATTAGAATGAGCTCGTATATCAGCAATTTCTGATTACTTTGTTGCTAATAATGACTTACAGTGGGCAAATATAAATAAAATGGAGTAGAAAAATTGATGGATTATTATTCAAACAAAAAAAATGTAATTTGTGTTTAGCACACTCATGGAAATAAAATCTGTAAAAATGCAAGAAAAAGCTACTGGCTATAATAAGTTAAAATTACGTTGCCGTAGAAACTGCTAAAATTAACAGATTGTTTTTTTTTTTTGTGCTAAATATTAGTAAGATAATATTAGCAAAAATTAAACTAGTTAAATATACAAAATTTTTGTTATATTCGAGTTGAATTTGAGTTAATTGAAAATGGCAATTTCATGAATATGTGAAAACTGTCAACTTATTAATTTAAGTTCCGCCATTACTATTTTCATAAAGTATCGCTAAACGTTTTTCTTGGTTTTATTGTGTCGTTTCAAAAAAAGTGAATAAGAATTAAATTTGAAGGCAACTCTGAATTTGTGAAAAGTTCATACAGAGACAAATTACTAATTCTTAAAAGTAAACTTTTTCTGCGAGCTCTAAATGTTAATGAATTTTGCTAAAACTTGGCACATAAAGGTTTTGGGCATTAAGGAATATGGGCAACCTTGTGTAGATTGCAAAATCGAACTTTCATATTATGGGCCACTCTAATCTACATATAGTGTTGATCTAATCTAAGTACGTTATTTAAATTGTTACAAAATGTTGAACATAATTTAAACAATTATTTAGCTACAACATGAACAAAACATTATGACACATAAAAAGCAATTTATCTGGCAAAATAAATACGAGTAGTACATAATGCTAATAATTACTAAGCCTAAATAAACAAAAAATTACTTAAAAATAGTTGTTTAATGAAAAATGCAGACACTAAAATACACTTTAAATAAATAAATGTTTAACACAGAAAATATTTTTGAACGAAAAATCATAAAATTTTTTTTTGTCAATAAAACTTTTCTTTACAAAATTAACGAAAATTATCTTAAAATGAACGGAAATCTTCATACATTTTTTTGAATTCCAGTTTTCTAAGAAACTTTAAATTTGAAATTTTGCAATAACTTAATAAAAAGTCTCAATGGACAAGTAGCCCTAGTGCAACTTCATTGATTTTATGCAACATTTTGTTAATATCATGCAGATGATTCTCTCAGTGTAGTTAGTGGACATTATTATTACAAAAGTTTCCGTAAATTTAATCAAATTGAGATTTGATAATGTTTTTCAAATGAATTCAACATTTTTTTTATTCAATAGTTTTCCGAAATAATCTTCGTTTTTGATAATGAATTTGTATTTAAACTGAAGGTCCGCCCAGAAGATAGTTCCTTGATAATATGTATAAAAAAAAATAAATAAAAAGGAAAAGGAAAAAGATTTAAATGTAAGCACATGTTGTCCACTTTTACAAAAACTGTTTGTGCTGACTTGGGCAATTTTTAATTTTTTCGGTATTCTTTATTACAATAAATTGCGCAAACCATTATACAAATTTATATGCATAACGGCCCAGGTATTTTAATAGCCAGAAACGGCATTTCTACTCTGAATGTCAGCATAAAAATGGTATCGACAACTAGATACATTTATGCTACTATATACAATAAGGCAATACTTATTCAATGATTTCAATAATATCGTCAAGTCAATTAAAAAAACAGTGGACATTAGAGTGAGGTAAGTTTCTAAAAAGAGAACTGTTGTGTTGTTGGAGTTAGTACTTCTAAGATCATGTATGCAAGAACAAAAAACACCGTGTATTGAATAAAACTAGTTTTAATCACAACAAAACCCGACCTGACGATAGATCAGTGGGCTAAAGCGCTCTGTCTAACGTGTAGTGCGAGTACATGTGGCAATTAGAAATGAGTTTATCTATACCACGGTCAGTGATTGCACAGAAAATTTCATATAGACGCAATCGAATAAATAAAAACATAACAAATATTACATTATTCAAAAAAAAAACAGGGTCACTGACGAAGGTTCAATACCAGAAACTACGCAGTCTGATTCAGAAAATTGAAAATTTACAATGTAGTTGTGATTTTTAGAAAATACACTCATTCTGCTTTACCACGCCTTTCACAAAAAAAGTATATATACACTCACAAGATTTTTTCCGTAAAGACTACTGAATATACACATTAAATTAACTGAAAATCAGTTAAAAACAGGACTACTAACTTTTCCGTTAAAACAATTGTATTTTTTAGTTTATTTTCAACTGTTGAACATTTAATTGACAAAATCCATAAAAACAATAGATTGTTTTCGTTTATTTCAATACTCAATATAATATAACAACTTTTTGTTTTAAAAAGAAAATTTTAACTGAATATTTAACTACGGAAAGTCCGTTTTTTTGTTTATTTTTTTTTTGTTGAATAACAGACAGAAAGTTAAAAAATATATTTCTTTGGTAATTTAACTGTATATTCCATTGAAACAACTTTACCGATTAAACTTTTAAATAACTGTTGATTTTTTATGGAAAAGTTCTTGTGAGTGTAGAAGAGTTCGTTTCTCAAATTTGATTTTCTAATATCATACATTTTTTAACATTTTTTGCAACAATAAAAAAAATATCGTTATTATTTTTTTTAAAATTTTAAGTCCTTATATATGCTTTTGGCGGCCAAAAACACAGTTTTAGCGTCCCTTTTCTTACAGAGCAAAAAAGAGCTGTATTTATATTAAATTCGATTATACACCAAAGATTATAAAAAAGAACTTTATTATCCCCGTTTAGAAAGCGCACCGTTTATGACTTTGAAAAATGTTAAAAAAAAAATTGCGATACATCGCGACCCACTAAAGAGTTATTAAGATATTAATTTTGTAAAAAATAATAAAAATATTTTTTTTTAACACAAAAAATTATTTTGAGCTAAACAATATATTCAAAATCTCACTTATACAGTCTTTTAATGCTATTTTTGGTGTTAAAAAATAGTCGCACTACTAGGTTTGCAAAAACAAAAGTATTATTTCGTAAACTAGTGTTAAGTAAAAACAGAAATGTCATTCTTACAATAAGTACTACCTTAATATCCGTATATGTATTGTCTGCCTTTAAACCAATACAAAAAGCTAACTAATTATATACACGTAGTACACAATATGGGTAAAATGACACTAGATTCACTGTTAAACAACATCATTTTCGAGCAAAAAAAAAAAAAAAAAACCGAAACCAAACAACAAACGTGACACCGGATACAAAGTTGACAGCCTTTATGGAAAACAAAACCAAAAAAAAAAAAAAAAAACGAAAGAAAACATGAAAAGGTAGACTAAAATATAATGATTACATTTAAAATGAATTGGTAGACCAAAAAAATAATGATTACGTTTAAAATTAAAAAAAAAATATATATACAAAATACGCGTAATGTGATGTTACACTTTTTTAAATTTTTCTTAAAATTTGTATAATTTTAATTTAAAATGTTTGTTTTATTTTACATATTTTAGCGATTGTTATTATGGGAAGGTTGTTTTTGGGGTCGGTCTACGTCTGTCTAATTGTGATTTATTTTTGTCCAAACAATAAGTGGTCAAAGTGTTCTCACACTTTATTTTGGGAAAAATTTTGAAAAAAACATTTGTCTTCAAAAGATCTGTTAATTAGTCTAACAAATAAAATTGTGACCAATTGTGATGCCAAGTTAGATGTTTTATTTTGCTTTTATTAAAACGTGCTTCATTTTGATTTGAAAAAAAAAAAATAATAACGAGAAAAATAATAATTTTTAGATATCGCGATAAAAACAAAAAAAAAAATCTAATATGATGCAACAAAGAAATGTATCAAGTTTAATATAGCCTTATATCTAATTAAAATACAATTTGATCCGAAAAATGGTAAATCGTATTGTATATAAATCATTTATGCTTTCTTCAGTAGAACAACACCTGATACAATTGAGAAAAGTGTAGTATGACCGAGAACCATGCATTGCATTGCATGTCTTCTGTTAATATTACCTAACACTCCACAAAAGCAACAAATTTTAAGCGATTGGTCTCAATGCTGATTGAAAAAACTTTTATTTTAAATTTATTTTCATCGGGATAAACATTAATTGCAGTTATAGTAATTAAATGTGCTAAAGTCCCAAAACTTATTTAACAAATTGTGAAAAACAATCTGCTGTAGGCTTGTCCCTATCCGGATTTCATTCCTGCACAAGGAAATCTTCAGGGGACTTTGTTATTAGAATTTCTAGAGATATTTGTTATGTTAAATCACAAACTCAATGAGAATTTCTTGTCCTCGTCTAGGAGCGTGATTCAAAATTTAAAATATCAAAGAAAAAAACAAAAACAAGAACAAAATATTATCACAATTGGCTTTGTCACCTCAACATTGAGAAAATTAGAAAATATATGCATATTTAGTTAAAAAAATAGAAAATTAAATAAAGCTCCGATAAATTCCGTTTTTACAGGATATTAAAAAATGTATGCATAAAAATACTTTAAAATCCATTAATTATATTATGCTCATTTTGTATGAGAGAAAAATTATTCCATATTTTACTTTTTAATAAAATTCACTATTAAACTTTTTGCCAAAATTTAAAAAAAAAAATTACAAAAATTAAAAAAAATATTAAAAATGTTTTCGAGATGTATACGTGATTTTTTCAATTTTAGCAATTCTTTTTTCACTTTTGTTGACTTATTAAAATTTTTGGAGTTTTTTTTTAATATTAACGATTTTTTCCAATTCGAGCGTTTTTTCAATTCTTAATTTTTTTTAATTTTGACAATTGCGTTTTACTTTTTCAAAATTTTTCCCATTTTTTTTTTACATTTAGGCAATGTTGAGTTTTTTTGATGTTGACGATTTTTTTTTCAAATTTGGCGATTTTTTTTTTTAATTTTGACAGTTTTTTTTTTTCAAATTTGGTGGTTTTTTTTTAAATTTTGTCGATTTTTTCAATTGCTAGCGATTTAGATTGACCGATTTTAATACATTTGTAAGAAAAATGTTTCCTATTTCTAGCGATTTTTTTCTAACTTTGATTTTTTACTTTTAAATTTAAAAAAATTAAAGCCAAAAGTTAATTTGTCGATCTTATATCATAAATTATGATGTGAGCAAGATTATTCTAGTTCATTATCATTTGTTCTTTGTTAAACAAAAAACAGTGCAATGTTTATATATTAATTAAGAAATGTCTTCATCCGCTAATTTAATGCAGACTTTATCTACTGGCAGGTCCTTACAGAAAAATTTCATAGTGTAACTCTTATTAGTTTTGGAGCAAATATTAATTGAATATAATAGTCCTTCCTATATATTTCAAGTAGCCATGCCTAAGTAGCTCTTCAATTCGCTTCACCGAAAATCGTCAGAGGGCCAATGTAGAAGATTTACCCAAATTATAATTTTTGAAGGAAGAAGATCAACGCTTTACCCGTACTGTTTTATTAACTTGATGAGAAGTAAAAAACAATATTGGAAGAATTGAACTAATTCAAATTAAAATTTCCTTAAAAAATTATAATTTGGGAAAATCTTCTACCCCTTCTACATTGGTCTTCTTAAGATTTTCGGTTCGCGAAATGATACGCCACGGAGGCATAGCTATTGATTTAACACACAAATGTTGAAATATGTAAGAAGGACTGTATATATTCAAGGAGTATTTGCTCCAAAACTAATACGAGTTACACTTTGAAATTTTCTGGGTCGATAAAAAAAACACCAAAACTTTTTTTTTGTAAATAAAACAAATCCAAAAAAAAATTTGGACTATGTTTAGATAAATTGAGTTTTGTATTACCCTAAAAATTATGAACTAGTTCCATATTTTTTGGAAAAATTTTATGATTTTTAAATTCTACATAAAAATATATATTCAAATTTAGAGCATAGAGCAATTTAGATGTAAACAAATTTGCTACTAATTTACATCTTTTCAGAAAATTTTACAATTTTAGCATACATTTTTTATTTTTACGTAAAATTTTTTTAAAAACGACGAACTTTTAAATTTTTTTTTGAATTTTGATTTCATATTAATTTTCTGCACATAAATTTAAGCTACATTGGAATATTTTGTTAAGGTACGTTGAGTAGATTATCCAACAAAACCACACATTCACCAAATCATGGGTAAAGTAATGTATCGCCATAGGGCTTTATGCATTACTTTACACGTTACTTCACTGATGAATTTTACATGCGATGAGCCTCAAAGTAACTCATTACCTTGTAGGGGGTAAAGTAACTGGTTACTTATATGGTTACATGGTGGGAAAAAGTAATGTGTCTATAAATAGATTTTCATAAAAAAAATGCATACAATTTTTTTATTACAGATATTTTTTTTTAATTAAATAAATAGCTTTTTTTTATTAAATAAATAACTTGGTCATGCTGGGATTCGAACCTGGGGTCTCTGGTATTTAACAATTAGTTAGGCTAGAACTCTACCAACTGAGCTATTGATACATACAATATTTTATTGCTTAAAATGTAGATGAGTTGTTGTGCTTCGTGTTTTCGTGTTTCGTTCGTGATATCAAAAATATACACATTACCATTATGCTTACAAAAAATTCACAAATTAATGGGTCTATAAATAGATTTTCAAAAAATATATATTAATAACTACTTTACTTTTATAAGTCATGCATTATGTACTTGATGATCGGTAAGTCATTATTTTATGTTTTGAATTAATGTAAAATGTAATGAGGTACTTTATCGCACCCATTACGAAAGTTTTGCTGGGTAAGAGAGAATTAAATTTAAAGGCAACTCTGAATTTGCGATAACAATTTTCTAATTACAAATTACTAATTCTTAAAAGTTAACTTACGAATTTAGCTAAAACTTGGCACATAGAGCTTTTAGGTGTTCTGGAATAGGGGCAAACTTTTCCGAGATCGTAAAATCGAACTTTCATCTTTTTTTGGGCCACTCTAATCTACATATAGTGTTGATCTAATCTAAGTACGATATTTAAATTGTTACAAAATGTAGAACATCATTTAAACAATTATTTAGTTACAACATGAACAAAACATTATGGCACATAAAAAGCAATTTATCTGGCAAAATAATACGAGTAGTACATAATGTTAATAATTACTAAGCCTAAATAAACAAAAAAATACTTAAAAATAATAGTTTAATGAAAAATGCAGACACTAAAATACACTTTAAATAAATAAATGTTGTACACAGAGAATTATGTTTGGACATTTTTTTAGTCAATGAAACTTTTCTTTACAAAATCAACGAAAATTGTCTTAAAATGAATAGAAATCTTCATACATTTTTTTGAACACAGTTTTATAAGAAAACTTCTCTATCGAGTGTATGAAACTTTTAATAAATAAAACGATATTTTTCATAAAATTTTATGAAATCTTGCAATAACTTAATGCTAAGTGTCAATGGACTAGTAACAATAGTGCCATTTCAATGATTTTATGCAAAATTTTGATAATATCATGCAGATGATTCTCTCAGTGTAGTTAGTGGACACTTATTTTTACAAATTTTTTTAGTAAATTTAATCAAATTGAGATTTGATTACGTTTTTTAAATTAATTTAATTTTTTTTTTCTATTGAATTGATTTCCGAAATATCTTTGTTTTTGATAATGAATTTGCATTTAAATTGAAGGTCCTACCAGAAGATATTCCTTATTAATAAGTATCGTAAAAGAAAAAACAAATAAAAAGGAAAAGGAAAGAAATATTTCAAATTTAAGCAGTTGTTGTCCACTTTTACAAAAAATGTTTGTGCTGACTTGGGCAATTTTTAATTTTTTTGGTATTCTTTATTACAACTATAACTCTATATATTCAAGAAATAATTGCTCCAAAACTAATACTATGAAATTTTCGGGGTAGATCAAAAAATAAATGCAAAATTTGTCAATAATTAACCACCCATTTTTTGAAACAATTTAAAAAGTTGTTAAATTTTTCTTTAGTCTCTTATATAATAACATCCACTGTTAGTTTGGCAATGCTGCGATATATATATTTGGCAAATCCTGCGACAGTTGGCTTGGAAAGCAACATATATGTTATGATTTTGTCGGTTGTATGTCGTGTCTCGGTTTGAGTTGTGCCAATTATTGTTTTCTTTTGCGTACAACTGAAGATTTGGGTGCTGACAATGAAACAATTGAAGGGCTTATTGTAAAAACTTGATAAGCTATATTTATTTTATTGCTGGTTTTATCTGTTTTCTAGTCACCTATTGATTAGTATGTGACAAAAACCTTGTCTGTACACTTAATACAAGTATCTAGAGAATAAGAGTAATGCAAAAGTCGTACTTTATGCATTGAATCAAAACTTTGAAGGCAAAAACCAGTAAAAATTAGTATGTGGCTTATCAAGTTTTTACAATAAGGCCTTCAATTGTGTTGTCTATCATAAAAATTATCAAACTTTTTGTAAAGCAACAAATAAAATCTAATATGACAATATCATATTATATATTGGACTTGAGGTAGAGCAATATTCTAACTGAATATATGTTATGAAAAAATTAAAAAAAAAAAATATATTGAACTAATTCGAATATTTTAAATATAAAAACATTTTATCCAAAACATCCCTCGAATAAAATGTTCTGAGACAATGAAATAAAAAATTTCTGATGATCTCAAATCTTTTTCAAATCGTTTCTGGGAATTCTGTTTTACATTTAAGAACTTGAATAAAAATATTTAGAAGCCTAAAGAAATATCGCATTATATAAGCTATATTTATGCTGTCATATTTGAAATCAACCAATCAATAATAATGAATAGTATTTTTTTTTGTCTGAAGTATATTATAACCAATTAACAGCTTTTTTTCATGTACAATGATGATGTTTTGTATTAAGACAAATTTTACACAAATAACTTTAAGTACCAACAAAACATGGTGTTAAAAAAAAAAACTTTATTTAACTTTAACAAAATATGACAAATATATGACTGATGATTAGAGTGGCACTTTTATTCCAACTATCATTTTTATCAATTACTGTTGCCATTATTATAGCACTAGGTCTCCAAGTTATGTGGTGCGAATTTGAGAAAAATCGGAAAGTTGTAATAAATGTCGCATTGCGAACAAAGTTTTCGAATGTTGAAAATTTTCTGAAATTGCTTTATTCAAAATATGTCTTACGACATAACATTTTTTTTTATTAATTTTCCCATGCTGAGCACTAATATTTTAAAATTCTTTAAATCGCTCTAACGGTTGTAATTTCATTTTACAAAAATTGGCGTCTTTTTTTCTGCATTCTAGAAATTTTTTAAAACTATTTTAAATTGAAAATGAAAATTATTCAAGTTCGAGGCCATTCTCAATATTTCTTTATTAGGATATTGTCCTAACAAATAATCTACAGAGTTTTTGTTTTCAAATTTATTCTTTGACCCTTTCAGGAATGTTCCCATCATCAGAACACGTTTTGAAAGCGGTAACAATCCCATGGCAAACATCAAACATTCATATAAACTAGTTTACTCACTACATGAAATTTAAGATAATAACCATTGATCAGAAAATAAATTGAAAACTTGTTTGTTATGTGCAAGGTCCACCTCTGGTGGATATTCAATACACGTTTTTTGTTTTTCTCTTCTTTTTATATTTTGTTTAGTTTATAAACAACACAGGGGGGAGTAAACTAGACTGTACTTTGTCTTTTATACAAGTTTAATATAATTTTTATTAAAAATAAAAATTATGTTTTTTTCGACCTTTAATTGTGCAATGAAAATGAAAATTATTCACGTTTGAAGCCATAATCTATATTTCTTTATTAGGATATTGTCCTAACAAATAATCTATAGAGTTTTTTGTTTTATTTTATTTATTTTAAATTTCTGTTTAATATTACTCAAATAAAGTAGACAAAACGAATGTTCATTTCAGTATAATTATGTCAATATTTTTTCTAGGATATCTTGTTAGTTTATCTATAAATATGACGTAGAAATAAAAAATGTATATAAAAAAAAAATGTTTTTTTTTTTTTTCAATTTAATACGCATGGTTAACTTTTGAAGAAATATTTAATTTAACTTTCGATTTTTAATAATTATTGTTTGGATAGTTTTTTATTTTTATATACATCGAGATTATTTTTATGTTATTTTTGATTTATAACAAGCTTCCAACCTCCGTATATTTACAAAAATAAAGCAAATCAAACATATTAGCTAGGCTGACACTAGTATTTCGATCTGGCTAAATATCTCATCAAAACCCAGAGTTTTAGAAAAGTTAGAGCCTCCATAATAGGCAGAACTTTAACAAAAAAACCCTATTAATCATTATTTTTGTCTCATTCTTGTCTTCTTAGTAATCAAGCACGTGCTTAGGGTCTTTTCTTAACAAGCATCATGACGTTACTAAACTTTGAAGACCAAAAATGTTCTATTTATATAAAAAAAATTTTAGTTTTTACTCTGGCTCAAGTACTATTTTTTTTTATAGTTTTGTTAGTTTTTTGTTTTTATAAAATGCGAGATTATTTTTATGTTATTTTTAATTTATTTTTGTATCCAATAATTATGTGGTGCAAAATTTAAGAAAAATCAGATAACTTGACTTTCTGATCTATGAAAAAATTTTAACTTTTTTAAAAAATATATTTTATGATTTTTATCATTTCTAATTTCAGACATAATTATAACCAAATAAAATCATTATTTGTGTACTACAGAGTGCAAACACAAAAAATTTTACTATAATATCTAAAAATGTCTAGAATAGAGAAAAAAGGCGCTATGTTTGTGATAAGCAAATTGCAATAGCTCGAAAACCGTTATTACGATTTCAAAATATAAAAAATATTCGTGTTCATTAATAAAAAATTATGTTGCAACACATCCACTTTTATTAAAGTCATTTAAGAAAAATGTTTAAAAATCGAAAATTTTGGTGTCCGATATATCTCAAATTTGCACTAGTCTAAAACTGAGCACTAAATTGAAATTCTAAGTAGTAAATTTAAATTTTCCGAAAAAGGTTTTTTTTTTCATACAAAAAAAAAAATGCCGCTCTATTGATTAAATATAGGAGTCATTCCATATCAAACCCAACGATTTTTTATATCACGAATTTTGTTTGTTTTAAAATTTGGCAGACGTATTCTTATTTCAAAAATATTTAACACGTAGTTTTTTTTTTTTTTTTAAACTATTTTTTTAAGTACCCAGGAAAAAATTACACATTCCAAAAAGAAGGTGATGCCCTCACTTGCTTACATATCTCATTGCCAAATTTAGTAACTGCAATACCAAACTCATTCCAACGATAGAGTCAAAAAAGCAAGTAGTATTGTAATCAATTCTTTAAATTTAAACCAGAAAGAATGAACTCAATAACAAAGTAATTATTTACTTAAAAGAAAATAACAATGTTATTAACTTATATGTATAACTTTTTGTAATCAAGATTAATCATATACTTTTTCTGAATAAAAGGACGTCATTGAAAGTAGTTCCTCATTTTGAAAAAAGAAGTTATACAATTTTAAAGAATTTATCGCATATATTTTTTCAAACAAATTTTTATTTGCAGGAAAATAATACTAAAAACAGAAATTGCATGTTGCCTAAATTTTGTTAAACTGTGGTTAGGTATAAGTTAGGGAAGCGCACGTGAGCAGAAAATTGTGAGTGGAAGTTGAAAATACTAACGTTATCGTGAGTGAGTGTAAAAAAAGTTTATAGCTCCAAAATTATGACAAACCCATGTTATCATAACAATTCGATGTTTCACTTTTTAGGATTTTATTTCCGTATGAGTTTTGATCGTTATATTTGAGTGACCTAGGAGAATGACGTGTGAGTAATAGTTGAATTTACTTATGGAACTACTTCCTTTTTTTAAATGTAAGTACTTCTTATTTTTTCTAGGGAACTATTTATTTATTTTTTTTTTGTGTAAGTTCTTCGTAGTTTTACAATGGAACTATTTCTTTATTAAAAAATGTATGTAGTTCTTAAAAATATAATGTAAATAGTTCTTCGGTAAAAAAATAATCAATTCTAAAGAATCAATTATTTTAGTCTCACGCCCTGTTAAAAGAATCGAATAGGTAATCTAGTAAGGAATGCGTTCTGCCCAAAATGCTTGATTACAAACCCGCTTACCTTTTTGGAAATTTTTTGCTGGGTAGTTACTTGTGTTTAAAAATTCTAAAAAAAAACAAGAAAAATGTTCCTACATCTCAATATTTAAATTGTTGTATTTTAAAAACTAGTCGGCGGATTTTAGTAGCTGATGGCTAATTTTGATGGCCTTGTACTACTCTTATTTTTCTAAATGTATTTAAAATATATGTTGCCATGTTTAAAAATTAAAATAATATATCAGTGTCTACACATACTTCTATTATAAAAAATACTTAAATTTTCAGAGTGGGACGGCGATGGGTTCTATTTTTTAAGATTTTTTTACAAAAAATACCACAACAGTTTCTAATTTCCATGTAAAATTATATAGAATACCTTTAAATTAAAAAAAATGTATATGACCTACGTCAAAAATTTTGACACTGACTGTATATGCCTCTTATTTCTCAAGGTTTTATGAGAAATAGGGTTTAGTAGCTTACAGTGTTAAGGGTTAAGTTTTAGGAGCTTACAGGGTTAAGCTTTGCCATGCAAAGTTTCACATTGAAACGCCTTCACCAACAGAATTGAGAGCTTTTTAAATGTCGAAATATTAAAAAAGTTACTTGAAACTTAAAAGAGTTTTTTCCTTTACTTTATTTTTTTTTTGCTCATAGTTTTTAATTTCCATATCGCTGCTTGGTGAAAAGTTGTAGTGTGGTTTACAAGTGAAACCAACATTTTCCGATTTTAAACTTTAGCAGGGTTTTTGCACCGTTCAATGGAATTGAGTTTTGAGAACAGTATTTGAAAAATGGTGTAATTTGTTATAGCTTGACGAATACCAAGTTGATATCAGCGCAACAATAACGGGATATGAACATCACAAATTTATAAGGAATTGGCGTACATTTTTTTAATATGTATGCTTTTTGCGTCTGACATTAACAATTATATATAAAATTGAGTAGCGTATTGCGTGAACTGAGTTTCTTTGTGAAAAGCACCTCTTAGTCCAAAAGGCATTTTAAAAATTTTAAAAGCAAAAATTGTATGAGCTTTTAAAAATTTTGCGAAATATAATTAGTTTCTCATTTTTTTAAAAACATAGTTAAGTATCTAGAGTGAACCTTGATAAATTGCAAAAAGTTTCAGTTATTTTTAAACACATTTCTCTTTGTGACAACTAACGCGCTGTATCAATTCTGACAAACCGCATCAAAAAACATTAAGGAGTTTCTCTTTTATGGAGCAATATAAATTTTGCAATCTCGAAAAGCATCATAAAAGAATTTAATATGTTTCCCTGCAAATAAATTAATCTAACCTCACCCAAATATCATTAAACCGGCCAAAAAGTCGTGTTTTCTAAAATAATTGCGTTTTTTGTTAACCTTAAGTTTTCTTTGATCTTTTTTTATTTAATCTTTTCGAGAGAAATGTAAGACATACAATTAAACGTTCTACATCAGGATTGATTCAATCTCTACAAAATAAAATTATAAATTTGGCGATAAAGCAAAAAGATGAATCGTTGAAACAAATTTCAAGGGAATTGGAATGGATAACTACTAATTTGAGATAATAAATAATGTCAACAAATTTATTCAACACCAGGATCAACTGGCAATAGCTTTAAGTTTATATGTAAAAGAGGTACATAAGAAGTAGTTTATTATTTAATGATCTTTCTCTAGGACAAAAACATGTACTTCCGATCAAAAGCAAAGATTTTCCAGTTTTGAAACTGATAGCACATGGTAAAGACTCTATTATTTTGTCAACATTTAATTCATTTCATAAAAATATAAGATTTACAATTGAATCTCGCTCCTAGACGAGGACAAGAAATTCTCATTGAGTTTGTGATTTAACATAACAAATATCTCTAGAAATTCTAATAACAAAGTCCCCTGAAGATTTCCTTGGGCAGGAATGAAATCCGGATAGGGACACGCCTACATCAGATTGCTTTTCACAATTTGTTAAATAAGTTTTGGGACTTTAGCACATTTAATTACTATAAATGCAATTAATGTTTATCCCGATGAAAATAAATTTAAATAAGAGGAATGTAATTCTAAAATTCCTTATTTAGATACATTTTTAATAACAACGGATAATGATCTAGTAACAGATTGGTATCAAAAATCCACAGCTTCTGGAAGAATTACTAACACCCCAAGAGGATTATAATCAATACTGCAAAGAATCTAATTGAAAGAGTATTGAAGATTAACGATATAGAATTTCACGGAGTTAATATTGAAAAGATTAAATATATGTTGAATTATAATAATTACCCAATTCTAAATTAATTAGACAATATGAAAACCGAAATAACTTAAACACAAGAATGGTTACTGAACCTAAAATTTATAAGTCTCTAACTTATGTTCCTCTTATATCTGAAAGATTAGAAAAAATCTAAAATGTATAATGATAAGAAATATTTAGTGGCACATAGAACATACAACACATTAAGTAGACTATTCAGCAAAATGAAGGATAAAGTAAATAAATTGCAAATGTCCAATTTAGTTTATAAGATACCATGTGGTGGTAATGAAAATGAAAATTGTAATACAACAAAGGTACAACAAAGTATAAACTAAGAACTAGAATTGCAGGACATAAATCTGATTAGAAATACAATACTACGAATTCTACATAGAAAACAACATTATTATTACATTGCAATAATTCTAATCATTATCCCGATTTTGATAATACATCAATTTTGAACACAGAAAATAATTACAAAAGCAGATATATCTTAGAAATGTTACAAATAATGAAAGTACCATTTACACAACGGATTAACTATAAGACCGACATTGCAAATATATTCTATAAATTGATAACGCTTTAACTGTAATTTTAATATTTTCAATTTGCTTGGAACTTAAAACCGACATAATTTTTGACCCGTTAAAGCTAAGTGATTAACGCGAATGGATTTAGTATTCATAAACATCGGTAAACATATACACATTACACACAAATAAAAAACATTCTTTGGCGCTACGAAATAACCCCCAACGGCCAAAAATTAAATAACCCCCAAAAAAATTGTGTAAAATTGTTCGGGGTTTTTTCATTTTTTTGGGGATTATTTCATCTTACGGTTTGGAGATTATTTCATTATGAAGCAACCCCCAATGAAATAAAGCCCAAAATTTAAATTCTTTGGAGATTATTTCATATGCAATTATTTTGGGGGTTATTTCATATTTTTTGGGGGATATTTCATTTTGCTAAAAGTGAAATTTTTTTAATATTTGTTAGTTTTTCTGCGTGGCGGCCTGCGGCCGCTCTTAGGGGGTTTTCTCCTCCATGGGACGCGGCAGGTGGCTTCGCTGAATAAAGTTTCCCTGCGCGCGTCACACTAGGGAAGATAATGAGACGCGCGCAGGAAAACTGTATTCAGCGAAGCCACCTGCCGCGTCCAATGGAGGAGAAAACCCCTAAGATCGGCCGCAGGCCGCCACGCAGAAAAACTGAACAGTGTAACAAAAGAATCAAAAATATGAAAACAAAAATAAAAAAAATTTGGGACATATTTCATTTCTTTGGAGCTTTTTTCATTGGGGGTTATTTCATTTCTTCCTTTGGGAGTTATTTCATTACGAAACAACCCCCAAATTTTGGGTGTTATTTCATTTTCACCTTTGGGGAATATTTCATTTCTTTTGGGTATTATTTCATTTTTTTTTGTTGGGACTTATTTATTTCAAATCCCAAAAAAAATGAAATAAGTCCCAACAAAAAAAAATTAAATAATATCCAAAAGAAATGAAATATTCCCCAAAGGTGAAAATGAAATAACACCCAAAATTTGGGGGTTGTTTCGTAATGAAATAACTCCCAATGAAATATTGGGGGTTATTTCATTTTGTCGTTTGGGTGTTATTTCATTGGGGGTTATTTCGTAGCGCCACATTCTTTATTTTAAATATTTAAATATGCCATCAACCATTAAATCGACCTACCACTTTTTAAAATCGATCAATTTAAATATGGACATGTCGGAAAATTTTTCATGTATTTTTTTTTTTTTTTTTTTTAATTTCTACATCAATAAAAATCATGATGTAAGAAATCGTTCGGTTTGACATGGAGTGACTCATAGGTAGTATAAGAAGTAGTATGTATTATATTGTATTGTCTAAAGCAGTCGAATGTTTGACTTCTAGTCTTTTTAAACTTTATGACTCGTACGTACATAAATATTTTATTATATTTTATGTTAATATTTGTTTATTTTACTATACATAAGCTATAATTTGCATTTAATTTTCTTGTCTCTCTTCCTTTGTTTCTGCGATATTGTTTTTTAAATGTTTATTTAACAAAATCTTATTTGAATTTGTTTATTTTGAAGCTGTACTCTTAATAATTTTAATTTCTTTAATAAGAAGGGGAAGATGGGGAGACTTTATTGTCTATGAGTATATTAAATTTTTCCCGTTTTGTATGGTTACGGTAAAAATAAAATGTTTATCACTTCACTTAGGATTTCGCACGATTCTTCTTTATTTTAAGTACTTATGGTTACTTAAGATTAAATACCAGCTTTACCTTGTAGTTGTAGACTGAAAAAAAATTGTGGTTGATTATTCAAACCGCAATAATACTTCAACATAAATTTCATATCACCACCCATGTTGTTTTCTAACATGGAATAACATAAATACACTCAAATTATAATATCTGTAAAAGTTTTAGAAAATTTAGCAATTTTACTGAAAAACTAACTAATTGCCTAATTTAAGAAAAACTTTTCCATTATTATCAAAAAAGTTGAAAAACTTTTGTTTGATTTCAAACTCACTTTTAATTAAATGTTTAATAATATCTATTAAATGTTTAATTGAAAATAAATATGGTGGATACTAAAGAGGTGCATGAATGTTTTGCAAATTGTTTTGACGATTTTCATACTTAAAATACAACGAAACAAACTATTTGACTTAAAATAACATAAATTTTCAATTGGCACGTAGTAACATAAATACACTCAAAAAAAAGATCTGTAAAAGTTTCAGAACATTTTGCAATTTTACTGAAAAACTAACTGATTACCTAATTTAAGAAAAACTTTTCCGTTATTACCACACCGAACAAATTATTATCAAAAAAAGTTCAATTAAACTTTTGTTTGATTTCAAACGCACTTTTAATTAAATGTTTAATAATATCTATTAAATGTTTAATTGAAAATGAATATGGTGGATACTAAAGGGGTGTATGAATGTTTTGCAAATTGTTTTGACAATTTTAATACCTTAATTATGTAAAATTTTTTATAATTTTCAGTATTTAATATTATTACCTAGTAAAAGTTTGGTAATGCGTGCGATAAAGTAACCTTGTAATGTATACTACTTACTTGCATCATTATTTTCCAATGAGTTTCCGATAACGGGTTCCGTAATGCATTACTTTGTAATGAATACCTTCAGAACTATTTCGAAATATAAAGTACTGAAGAACCAATAGTTGGTTACATAATGCATTACAAAATATAATATATACTCCGTACCTACAACATTATCGATAATTAAACACTCATGGATAACCTTGCAGTCATACATCATTCCCTTTTATATTATTTCAAAATATAAAATAATGACTTACCGATCATCAATTACACTCATAGAAATAAACCGGTAAAAACAACGGAAAAAGCTACTAAAAACTAGTTACAAATTATCTTGCAGAAAAAACTGCTAAATGTAGCAGTTTCTTTTGCTAAATATTAATAAAATATGAACAGCAAAAATAAATCTTTTAACTTTACAAAATTTTATTTATATTCGGTGAGAATTTAAGGTTATTGAAAATAGCGTTTTAAAAATTTAAAATAGCGTTTAAAATTAGCAAAAACTTTTACTAAATATTTTTAGACTCAAAATAGCACACAAAACCCGTAATATTAACAAAATTTATGATATATTTACCTCAAATTCAGCAGAATGCAAATAACAATTTCTTTTGCTTAAATCGATAGAATTTTTTTTGTAAAAAAACTGTATATTGCAGATTTCATAAGAGCAGACTTTTCTCGCATTAAAAAAACTAAAAAAATTTCACATTTTTTACTGATTTTCTTTCTATTGATATTTAGTAAATGTTTTTGCCGATTTTAGCTGATTATTTTGTAAATTCAACGGATTTATTTTTGCTATTACTAATATTTAGTAATAGCAAAGGTAAGGTATATAAAGGGTGGTTAAATTGTAAGGGCCGATGTTGAATGTGAACCACACCTAAACGCCAAGTTTTTTTCCGAATTTTATTTGACATTTCTCTATTTCAGACTTACTCAATTTGAACCATGGAGAGATACACAATCCAACAACGTGTTAAAGTTATCCAGACTTATTATGAAAATGGGCGCTCAAATCAAAATGCATATCGTGCACTTCGTGATTTTTTTGGTCAATTTGATCGTCCAAATGTGCGTACAATCGCAAAAATCGTGGAAAAATTCGAGCAAACCGGGTCTGTAGAAGATGTGAGAACACCAGTGCATGCTCGTACAGCTCGTACTGCAGAAAATATTGCTGCTGTTCGCGATAGTGTGGCTGAAGAGCCGTCCACCTCAACTCGTCGTCGTGCCCAACAATTGCACCTCTCACGCTCGTCGTTGATGAACATTATGCATAAAGACTTGCATTTACACGCTTACAAGGTGCAATTTTCTCAAAAACTAAAGCCTCTTGACCATTCCAAACGTCGTGAATGGGCAGAATGGTGGCAAGAAATGGCAACAGTGGATGATCAATTTTCGAAGAAAATCATCTTCAGTGATAAGGCACATTTTCACCTCAGTGGATTCGTCAATAAACAGAATTGCCGCATTTTGGCGAATGAGAATCCAAGAGTGATTGTCGAAAAACCAATGCACCCACAAAGAGTGACTGTTTGGTGCGGTTTATGGGCTGGCGGCATCATCGGGCCGTATTTTTTCCAAAATGAGGCCGGTCAGGCAGTTACTGTGAATGGTGTTCGCTATCGTGAGATGATAACGAACTTTTTATGGCCCGAATTGGAAGATATGGATGTGGACGATATGTGGTTTCAGCAGGACGGTGCCACTTGCCACACAGCTAACGAAACAATGGCTCTTTTGCGCAACAAATTCAATGGCCGTGTTATCTCACGTAATGGCGATGTCAATTGGCCGCCAAGATCATGTGATTTGACACCGTTGGACTTTTTTCTTTGGGGTTATTTGAAAGAAAAGGTGTACGTCGATAAGCCAGCAACAATTCAAGAGCTAAAGGATGAGATAATTCGGCACATTAACGGCATAGAACCTCCAGATGGAGGTGTGCCGCCGTGGTCGCGGCGCCCATTTGGCCGATATTTTGTTCTATACATAATTGAGTAATACCAATATATCATAATAAAATAAAATTACAATAATTTCCTAAATAGTTTGTGTTTTATTCAAAATCAACATCGGCCCTTGAAATTTAACCACCCTTTACTATTGACATCACGAGCGAAAACACGTGGCATAACGATTCATTTAAATTTTAAGCAATTCAATATTATATGTATCGATAGCTCAATTTGTAGACCAATTACCTTTTCCTACCATTTAACCAGATAAGTAACCAGTTACTTCACCTCATACAAATTAACGAGCCCACCTATTACTTTTAGGCTAATCGCCTGTAAAATTTTGTCAGTGAAGTAAGGTGTAATATAATGAGTGGAGCCCTATTGCGAATGTCTTTCAAGACATTCATGCACTTCTTTATTGGACAAACCCACTTTCAAAAAAAAAAAAATGCAAAAAAATTACAAAAACACCAAAATTAAAAAATCTTCTAAATTGAAAACTTTGTTAACATCTAAAATAAATCGCCAAAATGACAAAAAAAAACGCTACACAGAGAGAACTTCTTGGACGAGTTTTAATGACATTTTTTTAAATTAACTGATAAAGTTTGATGAAGAAATTTTATGAAAAACTTTATAGTTTTAATGAAACTTTATTATTAGTCTAATGTAATTTTAAATAAATAAAATGAAATGTTTCGTTAAATTTTATGAAAAACTGCATTAATGTAAAATTCATTGATAACATGCAAAGAATTATTTCAGTTTAAAATTGATGCTTTTGGCAAAATTGCAAAAAAATACCCAAAATTAAAAAAAAAAACTTAAAACTTTTTCGATTTTTTCAAATATAAGAGATTTTTTGCAATTTTCGCGATTTTTTGTTAATCAGCTATTTTATTCAAAATAGATTTTTAGCGATTTTGACTATAAATATTAGCGATTTTTTTTCATTTAAGCAGTTTAAAATTTAAAATTTTTAAAATTTTGCGATTTTTTTGTTTTTAATTTTGGCGATTTTTTCTTCGTTTTTGGCAGTTTTTTACAATTTGAATTAATGTATTTATAGGACCTTTTCAATTAAACTTAATTGAATTAACAAATATTTTAATTTAAACTCGATTTTAGCAAAATCCACTGTTGGCAAAAAATATTGGAAAAAATTACTATCAAGCAAAGAAAATCTAAAAAGACAATTTAAAAGCTCAAAAGGCTTAAGACAAATCTGTTTAAAGGCCAAGAATTACAATTCAAAAATGGAGAAATAAACAAATATGAGTGAAAAGGACCATAAAAGGAAATTTGTCTTTTCTGGTTAGTACGGTTCAATGAGGTGAAAAACAAGGAAAAGAATATATTTTTTGTACTTCTTTATACTTTTGCGTAGAACAAAAGAAGGTCTATATTTAATAAAAATAGGAAAACAACCCAACTGCATGCTGCAAGATATAAGCAATTAAATAGGGTGACGTGATGTGACAACAATAAAAGTTGGTTTTTCTCGTCTTTTACCTTTGTCATAAAACTAATCTTAGGCAGGAATGAAATCCGGATAGGGACACGCCTACATCAGATTGCTTTTCACAATTTGTTAAATAAGTTTTGGGACTTTAACACATTTAATTACTATAGATGCAATTAATGTTTATCCCGATGAAAATAAATTTAAATAACAAATATGCAGGTGCTTGTGCAAATTTAAATGTAACTGACACTAATAGAAAACATATGATTTTCTATTGTTGATTTACTTGAATAAACGTCACTACATTGCTAGGTCTGTCAAAAAAAACAGAGTAGTATTTGGAAGATGACAAAGCCAATTGTGACAATTTTTTGTTGTTGTTTTGGTTTTTCTTTGATATTTTAAATTTTGAATCTCGCTCCTAGACGAGGACAAGAAATTCTCATTGAGTTTGTGATTTAACATAACAAATATCTCTAGAAATTCTAATAACAAAGTCCCCTGAAGATTTCCTTAGGCAGGAATGAAATCCGGATAGGGACACGCCTACATCAGATTGCTTTTCACAATTTGTTAAATAAGTTTTGGGACTTTAGCACATTTAATTACTATAGATGCAATTAATGTTTATCCCGATGAAAATAAATTTAAATTTTAATATGATTTGGATCGTTTTAGCTTTATTTTAAACTTGATGAATTAATAAAACTTTTTTGATTTTCTTTAGTGTGAAACGTGACGGTACATAGCGTGATGTGTAGTTTTTTTCACGGGATTTCCCGTCAATTTTATTGCGCGATCCTGGGAAATGAAACAGTGACAAATTTGGAATGTGTTGCTGTAGAATAGAAAACATTTGAATAGAAAACATTTGCAAATACTAATGCTCTAAATCTAATACCTCATATATACTATAACCAAAAACTAGTAGTTTTTCAAAACAACAAATTTTAAATCAAAAACTAAAAGTTTTAAAAAACTATTAGTTTTTGATTGTAGTATAAATGACCTATAACTCAGTAAACACTTCAAAATATTCCTTACAGAAAGAGTTTAAACTTTCTGAGCGAAAGTCTCAAAGTATTAAATGTTTGTTTAAGATCTCATTTATACTATAACCAAAAACTAGTAGTAGGAGAAAAAAAAAACTTGTATTGAATATCCACCATAGGTGGACCTTGCACATAACAAACAAGTTTTCAATTTATTTTTTGATCAATGGTGATAATCTTTTACTTCGAGCTCATATATATATTAATTCTCATGTAGTGAGTACACTAGTTTATATGAATGTTTGATGTTTGGCATGGGATTGTTACCGCATTCAAAACGTGTTCTGATGATGGGAACCTAGAAAAAAATTACCGAAATAGATCTATCAACACATTCCTGAAAGGGTCAAATAATAAATTTGAAAACAAAAAAAACTCTATAGATTATTTGTTAGGACAATATCCTAATAAAAAATATGAAGTATGGCCTCGAACTTGAATACTTTTCATTTTCAGTTTTTGAAAACTTTAAGTTTTTGTTTAAAAATTAATATAGAATTTGACAAGTAGTTTCCAATAACTACTTATTTTTGTTGTGTGTAACGTCATTCTTACTATTCGTTCAACTTCGATAAAAAGTGGTTTTCGGGAACATTTTAATTTGTTAATAAAATGAGAAATAGTCATTTTAACGATCAGTAAGTGCTATGAGTGTATTGACGTAAATTTAGACTATTAAAATATTTAACTTATTTTAAGTGTTAAATTATCATGTTTTAGTTTACGATCTCATATCTCGACTGAATGTAATATTTTTTTAAATATTCTTTTATGTATTGACTTGTTCTGCTTTTTTATATTTGGAGAATACTTTTTCTTGCTTAATAAAGTTTTTAATGAAATTTACTTTTAAATCCTATCTTATTGATATTCAGCAATAAATATCTGCAGCAGTTTTTTCAGAAAACTTCATTGTTGACTAAGTTTCAGTAGTTTAACAAAAAATTTTACTAATTCTTTTTCTATCAGTGTACCGTAGGAATTTGAGAAATCTGATAACACCTTTCAAATAAAATTTTTTGAAATTTTCTAATATATTTAAACCGGGGAAAAGGTAGCGAGTTTTTGTAAATCTGAAGAGCCCGCTGTGTTATAGGCTGCATAGAGAATATATATTTTTCATGTCATAAAGTCAAACAAAGCAAATTTGTTAGTGTTGTTTCAAAGAATGAATGATATATTTTTAGTATAATTGTAGCTTAAATTTTATATAATATTTACTTTAATTTAGTGCCTATTTAAAAATTGTTTACTTCTCAGAAAATTTTTAGAAAAAATAAGTACACTCAAAAAAAAAAAGTTAGTAAAGCCAAGAAAAAATTGTGCTGAATCAGAAAAATTATAGTCAAAAAAACCTATTTAGCGAGCTGATTTTTAGCAACAAAATTAGTAAAGTTAACAAAAGTTTTGCTAACACTTAGTTGAGTAAAAAATTAAAAAATCCTTGCTAAAAGTTAATATAATTTTTTCTGTCTATTGCCAGACCAAAAAAAAAACTCAAATATTATTAGATAAATTTTACTTTTAAGAATTAGTTTTTTAATGTTTTCAAAATAATTCACAATACATTCCAAAATAACAAATACGTTGACGGCATGAATTAATTTCATATATTTCACATCAATAAAATTATCTGTCAATTACTTACATCAATAGTTGTCTAAATGATGGCATCTTTCTAGAAGCGAAACAAAAATAAATAACAAAATATGAAATATACAACCCTTTTCTGCAATAAGAAGAAAGAAACATACAAAATTACATAAGATGTGTGTTCTTGTCTTTCGCTTTAGTCTGTCTATCTGAACATATATTTGTTTGCAATTTGGCCACACTACATTAATAGTTACTATTATCATTTTGTTTACAAATACTCATTTAATCTTTATTAAATTTAAATAATTAATTTTGTTTTTAATTTAATTAATTGGCAATTACTTTCACAAATCAGTGACAATACAAAATTTAAGTTATTTTAATCCGCAATTTATAGGTATACGATACACATCGTTGGCATTCTTTCGTTCTATTATCTATGAAAAACAGATATAAAAATCTTCCATGGTTGATTTTTTTTATGTCTTACAAGAGTTGTACTTTTTAGTATCATTTTCCTCGTCTCTACTACATCTTGACCGCGACATCTACGTCATTTTGAGTGTATCTTTCAATCTGGTTGTAGTCCACACTATTAATGTGCTTATCAGCACAATTTTTTTTAGCAAAATAAACTAGTGAGAAATTAGTAAAATATTAGTAAAAAAAAGTAAGTATAACTTAAATTTTAGCTGAAAACAAACTTTCAGCAGAAAAGTTAACTGAAAAATAGTATACTCGATTTTTAAGACGTTTTACTAACTTTTCTACTTACTTATTTTTTCTTGAGTGTAGTCATACATATTTGTTTGTAATTATGTTCATTGTAAATGACAATTAATACATGTAAGTCTTTGACACGATGAAAACATACAAACATAAATAAATTTAATTGTTAATACGTGTAATAGACATGAGGCATGATATTTTAAAACTTATCTATGGTTTTCTATTATTTGATTCAAAATACTTAGACTTCCCCTGTAAATGACATCTGTGTTATTTCAAATTGTAAGACTACAATAACAGATTTCTGTTAAAGCACGTTAATTTGTTATTTCTTTTTTATGTTTGTTTTTTTTCGTGTATAATTTATTATTTTGTTTTATCAAAAAGTTTTAAGTGGTCAATAATGCAAATCACTAGCAAATACAATATAATGATTTTTTGCTCATTTTGTTTGCCACTTTATCAAAATAAATATGATTGAATGAGGCAATTAAATTGAACAAAAACATTAAGAAAATTTAAATTGGAGTAATGTGTGTAAGGTTAAGAGGAACAACAGTGACTAGCAAGAATGAAACAAAAAAAGGTTGTTGTAGGGAAGTTTAGGGGTTAAGGTTTTCATGCCATGATGACATGCCATAATACATTTATGTCTGACATGAAATTAGTACCAAATTTTTAAAAAATATATAACTTGTGATGAATTCTGAAAAACACAGCGAATTTACTTTTCCTATGTAAGAGTTCAGATTAAGGGGAAATTTTGCTTACAAAACAGACTTGGGCTAAGTCAATTACATTTCGAAATTATTCACTTGTGAAATTTTTCTAGATCATTTAAAATTTTAGACCTACGCTCACACTTGTGGACTTAAACGCTTCCTTGGAACTTTTTCAATTTTGTCAAAACCAGACATGGGACATAATATCAATATCTGTGTATTTAATTGCAGGCAAATTACATGTAATTGGGTGTAATTGAGTAATTGACCTGTAATTAAATATCCAGATGTTTTTATTAATCCCCATGTTTGGTATTAAAGTGTGAGCGTAGGTGGTCTGATATTATTAACGATATGGAAAAATTTCACAAGTGAACAATTGTGAAATGTAATTGACGTCGCCCAAGTCTGTTACAAAATTATAAAAATTATTTAAAATTTTTTATTAGAAGTTTTTCTAATCAGTCTTTAAAGGTCATGGTTTTTTAAATGCAAATAAAAGATTATTTCATTCTTCAATCCAACGTTTCGTTGGGATTATTCCAACATCTTCAGGGATTTGATTTTATTGAATATATAATCTTTTTTGTCAAGTTTACTTTTAAATTTCTTTAATAAATTTGTAAAATACGAACAAACAGTACCACATTAAACACAATATTATAATTAAAATAAATGTTAAAAATAAATAAAATAAAATATCACAGATTATAACTTTTCTTTATGTATCACAGTTGAAACTAAATTATTATTTATATAAAAAAAATTTAAGACTAGTTATTATGAATTTCATTATATACTGACAGGAATATACTCATGCTATTAATGAATTTTTGCATTAAATTTACGAAATTTCGCTGGAATTCGTTCATTAAAACGTTTCGTTATATTAATAAAGTTTTTCATAAAATTTTATGAAAAATTGTATAATATTTATTTTTATTGAAAATATTTTCATAAAAATTATAAAGCTTTTTCATTTTCTGAAAAAAACTGCATTAGTTTAAAGAAAATTTCATTAAAACTCGTTTTAAATTAAATTGTAGTTGTATTAACCGAATTTTATTGGGAAAACTTACTGACAATCGTAGTAACTGAATTTTATTTGGAAGTTTTCTCTGTGTATACAGACTGACAACTTCTTAATTGTTTGTCCTGAATATTTGTTTTTCTAAAAACACCCATTACTTTCAAATATTAATCTTTTGTATACTCAGCACTTCGTTGCGAACTAATCACAGATTTAAAACGAGTTTTCCACTTTAATACTTTTAATTTTAAAGATACTTTTTAACAGTTTCCATTAGCTTAAAAAATTATTAATGGAAGAAAACACATCTGGTTCCGAATGCATTTTATTTTGGAAAATTCAAAATTGTAAAAACATTATAAATGGATCAAAATATAAGTTCTTTAATAGAAAAAAATAAAATATTTTGAAAATATCAATATGTAAATGTTTTAGACCTCGAGCTTAACAATTATTTTATATTTTGAAAATGTTATAAATCAGTACAATCAGTACTAATTTAAAAAAATCA
This sequence comes from Delia radicum, assembly GCA_021234595.1. Classification (NCBI taxonomy): domain Eukaryota; kingdom Metazoa; phylum Arthropoda; class Insecta; order Diptera; family Anthomyiidae; genus Delia; species Delia radicum. Next base: position 158,275,751 of record CM037855.1, read on the forward strand.
GTACAAATCACTACACGATTATTTCATCAGTACACGTGACCAAAAATCAATACATGTACTCATCAAATCAGTACACTCAAAAAAATAAGTTAGTACAAAAGTTAGTAAAACGTCTTGTAAATCAGGTATACTATTTTTTTAGCAAATTTTTTTGCTAAAATCGTGTTTTCAGCTAAATTTTTTGTTATACTTATTCAGCACTTAACTGTTTTATACTAATGCTTTACTAATATACTAATGTTTTACTAATTAATTTTGCTAAAAAAATTGTGCTGATAAGCACATTAATAGTGTGGACGACAACCAGCTTGAAAGATATACGCAGAATGAAGCAGATGTCGCGGCATGCTAAGATGTAGTAGAGAAGAGGAAAATGATACTAAAAAGTACAACTCTAATAAGACATATAAAAAAATCAACCATGGAAGACTTTTGTATCTGTTTTTCATACATAAAACAAAATTGAGGATTAAAACAACTTAAATTTTGCGTTGTCGCCAGCTTGTGAAAATAATTCTCTTTTAATTAAATAAAGACAAAATAAAATATTTAAATTTAATATGTATTTCTAAACTAAAGGTTTATAGATTAATAATCTAGTGTGGTCAAATTGCAAACAAACAAACATATACAGACATGTAGACAGAGTAAAGCGAAAGACAAAGACACACATCTTAGTAGATTTTTATGGTTCCTTTTTCTTATTGCAAAAAAAGGGTTGTTTTTTTCGTTTCGTTTGTTTTTGTTTATTTTTTCGTTTCGTTTCTATAATTATCTTCGGCAGTTGCGTCCTTTAAAAGAAACCATCATTTTGTTATGTTGTATATATTTATTTCTATATATTTTCAGATATTAAATTAATTCATGTCGTCAATGTGGGAAAATGAAAATTTTTATATTTCGTAATTATTGTAAATTATTTTTAAAAGAATCACAAAAATATGTTTTATGATTTTCAGCAAATATATTAACTAAATTACAATTTTTTTACAATTTTTTTGCGTTTTTTTTTCAGTCTACTAAAATTCAACAAAAATTTATTAATTTTTAGCAAGGCTTTTTTATTTATAATCTACTAAGTGTTAGCAAAACTTTTGCTGAATCTACTAATTTTGTTGCTAAAAATCAGCTCGCTGATTTTCAGCAAAATATTTTGCTGACATTAGCAATTTTTTTGCTAGCACCCTCCTGACTAAAATTTTGCTGACTCAGCAAAAATTTTTGCTGACTTTACAAACTTTTTTTTTGATGGGCAGCCTAGTTTAAGGTAAAAATTATTTGAATTTATGTTTTTTACATTCTACATTTCTATTGTAAGAACTTAATTTTCGAAAGGATGATAGTAAGGATGACAGTTTTCTAAGTGTATACAAAATATACGCAGAGAAAAATGATAACTAAATCAATTCTAGTCCATAATATTTCAATTTAAAATCATATTAATCTGACATCTCTTTTAATTAATTTATTTATTTTTTAATTTACAAAATTATGGCTCTAAAATCTACAATATTTATCCCATACATCGAAAACAAGAGTACCAACCTTATAACATAAATATTTTGGCCATACTGATTCTAATTGCGTACCCAGTTTTTTCACTTCTGGGTCTGATTTTTTTTTTTTTGCAAAATAGCATCATAATTTCGCATGTTTCAACAAAGTTTTTTATACATAAAATTTTTAAAATAAGATATTTTCTTTTAAAATACTTAAATACTGACGAGACATTCAACGACATTTGGATATCAAATCTGTTTCATAAATGTCCAGCATTAACAAGTAAATCCACGTTTTTTTTTACCAGATTTTACAATAGTTCACTATTTTTGCGCATTTTATCATCCCATTTCGCAAAGGATTAAAACATTTTTATCATCTTAAAAAATTACGTGTATCAAAACTCAGCCAAAAGTTAATATTTGCGAAAGTTAGCTAACAAAAACTTTTATTACGGTGAATGGCTAAAAATTTTTTCAGATTTTATTTTCAAAATGTTCACACATTTGTATGTATTTGAAAATAAAAAATTTTAATATTTTGTACGCTGAGAGAATTATCTACATGTTATCAATGAATTTTTGCATAAGAACTACACTCAAAAAAATAAGTTAGTAGAACAGTTACTAAAACGTCTTGTAAATCAAGTATACTATTTTTCCGTAATTTTTTGCTAAAATTATGTTTTCAGCTAAAAGTCTAGTTAGTCAGCACTAATATTTTACTAATGTTTTACTAATCTATTTTGCTAAAACAATGATAAGCACATTAAAAGTGTGGACAAGAACCAGATTGAAAGATATACTCAGAATGAAGTAGATGTCTCGTCATACCAAAATGTAGTAAAGACGAGGAAAATGATACTAAAAAGTACAACTCTTGTAAGACATACATATAAAAAATCAACCATAGAAGATTTTTGTATCTGGTTTTCATACATAATAAAACAAAAGGACGCCAACTGTGTGTCGTATACATATAAATTGGGGATTAAAAAAACTTAAATTTTGCGTTGTCACCGGCTTGTCAAAGTAATTGCCTATTAATTAAATTAATGCCAAAATAACATACGTAAATTTAATAAAGATTAAATGTGTATTTTTAAACTAAATGATTATAATGACTATTGATGTAGTGTTGTCAAATTGCAAACAAATATACGCTCAGGTAAGCAGCCTAAAGCGAATAACAAGGACATCTTACGAATTTTATATGTTTCCTTTTTTTATTGCCAAAAAGAGTTGTATATTTCATATTTTGTTATTTCGTTTATAGAAAGATGTCATCACTTAGATAACCATTGTTGTAATGACCAAAATTTCTTTCAATAGATACCTTTTGGTGCTTAGATACCTACTGAACTTTGTGATTTTGTTTGAAATTACGGGCATAAGTAGTTGAAAGATAGTTTGTTTATGTTATATATAATTATTTCTATATATTTTCCGATATTAAATTAATTCGTGTCGCCAATGTGCGATGATAAACATTTTTATATTTTGTAACGTATTGTTAATTATTTTTAAAAGAATAACAAAAAAAAGTTTTAAGATTTGCAGCAAATAAATTATTTTTTTTTACAAATTTTAATTTTTTTTTTACTAATATTTACAAAGTTTACTAATATTCAGCAATAATTTTATCAACTTTTAGCAAGGATTTTTTAATTTTGAATCAACTAAGTGTTAGCACAAATTTAGCTAAACCTACTAATTTTGTTTCTAAACGTCAGATCACATATTTTCAGCAAAATATTTTGCTGACATTAGCAATATTTTTGTAATCACCCTCCTGACTAAAATTTTGTTGACTCAGCAACATTTTTTACTGACATAACTAACTTTTGTTTTTTGAATATATGAAGTGTCACTGGAACTCGTCTATTAAATTTTTTCATTAAATTAATGCTGTTTTTTATTTATGAAAAACTCAATTTTATTTATCAAAAATTGCATACGCCTAATGAAGAAGTTTCATTTACAATAGTTTCATAAAAATTACACTATAATGAAAGTTTTTGTTAAACCAACTTTCGAACCCGAAGTTTTAGAAAAGCCAGATCCCCCAGAATAGGCAGAGCTTTAACAAAAAACTATTGATCATCAATTTTGCTACATTCTTGTCTTCTTAGTAATCGAACACGTGACTATCTTGGTACACTTAATTTCTTAAGCGGTTTACATATTACACTAAAAGATGAACTCATAGGTCATCTTTTTATGCCATGCTGACATATAAATTTTAGGCACATAATATATATTAAATTTTTGGTTTTCTGGAATACTTTAAACCTGCGTACATATAAATCTAGTTTTCGTAAATTTAAGACAAGTTTTCGTACAAAAACTAATGAATCTTTAACCTACTTTTTAACCTTCAAACTTGAGATTAGGAAGCTAAAAAAACCAACTCTGTTTTTTTTGTGTTCTTCTACAACATATTGCAACATATCCAAATAATATTAAAGTCTGTGAGTTCGGGTCGGGATAACTCCCTTGTAAAATCAGCGTGGCCGAAATATTTAGAATTAGTGGTCGGTACTCTTGCTTTAATTTTCGAGTTGCGAAAAGTAATTGACAGTTCAATTAAATAATTTTTTTGAAATAAATTTTTTTTTAAAACTTCTCACGGTCTGTCCAGAAGGTGTGCTATGTTTTTTTTTATGTTTTTTGCACGACATTATCGAAAATTCCAGCGGACATAAAATATAGATATTATAAACTTTTTAGTACGTGATAATATTGATAAGCATAATTTTATTATGATGGCAGCATAATAAAATTACAGCATAATTTTATTTTTATTAATGTTAAACAAAATTGAAATTTAATTCCCACGCTTTACTTGAAGGTATCTTATTATATCTTCCTGTTATGCAAATGAATGTTTCACAAAAAAGAGGTTTAAAAAAGGTATTATATAAAATTTGCTAAAATCATATTGACAATTGAATGTTTGACGTACAAGTCAAACAATGTTTATTAAGAATTTACTTCTTATTTTATTTATTTATCTTTTATTTGGCAAATATAATTCTAATGTAATAATGGCATTATATAAAAAATGTAATTACATAAATATAAGATTATAAGATTACATTTGTAGATTGTTATGAACAATTTTTAAGAACTTAAAAGTGAAAAGATTAGAAAATTATATCTTAGATATGCTGATTTGTGTTAAAAGTGACAAAATTAACAGAAATCTATAATTAATTTTAGTTCCCTGGAAAAAATGATAATATATGGTAATATATGAACATGCATGATTCCATGTATGAGCATATATTGTTTCATATATCATTATGTATTGAGATGTATGACATGTATAACATGTATGGAAACACATATGGGTTCATACATGCAAACAAAAAGTTCTTATATGATAATGTATGAAAATATATATATTGTTCCATATATGTTATTAATTTCATTATGTGACTTCATATGTGATTATATATGAATTTATATATAGTTGACTTGGAAAAAATATTATTAATATTACCATGTATTAATAAAATAATATTACCATTGATGTGACATATATTACTACATATGGTATATAATAATTAGCATGAGTTCATATATAATATTGTATAGCTTAATACAATGTTATGTTTAATAACATATACACTCAAATATTCGTAGTTGAGTGAGTTGTAGAAGAAATTTATATTTTGACTACATATCGCTCATTTACTAAAAGACTGACATAACTCAAAAAACACGATTTTTAAGAAAACGGGTTTAAAGTTTTCAATAAATATCAGCCTCGCTCGACCCTTTTCCTATTTATTTAGCAAAGTTTTTTTTTTAACTAGGGTTTTTAATGCATTTTTCTCTCAGTGAGCGTTGGGTTCGAATTCACTAATTATCCAGACACTCGTGAGTAGCACATTGGCTCTATAAAGTATATACTCTTTGTACCCACTTTACAGAAAAAATTAAATATATTCTATTAATATGAAATTTGTACACAATATGAACCACTAATAAATCTGCATCATTAACTCAAAAATCGCATTTTTTGACTTATGACAGTCTTTTAGTAAATGAGTGATTTTGTAGTTCATTTTTGGAACAGTAAAAAACAAATGAAAATGTTAGTTGAATTTACTGAATTGTAAGTCGTCCTTTTGCCATTTGAAATTTAATTTGTTTTTAACTACATTTGCAGTGTTCTTTACATACATGGTATTCTAAGTGTAGTATTATATTAAAATTTTGCTTTACATCTAATCTGAAGTTTGGAATTTCGTAAAAATTTTTAAAAATTTAAAGTGTATATTTCAAATGGTAAATCATGCTTCTAGACGAGAACAACAAATTCTCATTGAGTTTGTGATTTAATCTAACAAAGGTCTTTAGAAATTCTAAGAACATTGAAGGCTGATGATTTCCTTAGGCAAGATTGAAATCCGAATAGGGGCCAGCCTTCAACGAATTATTTTCCACAATTTGTTTAATAAGTGTTCCGAATAAATTTGGAATTCTGATTTAGAACTAGCAAACATTATAAATTAAATTGTGATTAACTAAGTCTAATTGATAAAATTTAAGGTAGATAATAAAAGGTTTTTCTCCGTTGCTGGGAACTTTGCCATACAAAATCGAAATCGGATGTCAATCGAATTACTAAATGTTTTAAACTTATTTTTTAACAAACTTATGTATCTTTTATTTAATATTATATGATATATATTTTCAATTTAAAATTATCTCAATTCATTTAATCAGGCGCTGATCCCGGAAATATCCAATTTTTCCTCCCCCCAAAATAAAATTTTTGAAAATAAAAATGTAAAAATTATTAAAAATGTTTATTAAAATTACTCTAACTTCCCTCCCCGAAACCTTTTACTGGATCCGCGCATGATTAAATTAATCCAGGGGTAGGAAAAATTGGACCAAAATAAAATTTTTGAACGCAAAAATGTAAAAAAATATTATAAAAGTTTTCCAAGCACAAATTAAATGTATAAGGGGTGATTTTATATCAATTTTCTTTTTCAACACTGTTTTTGGCAGGTCAGCTGTTTTTGTGTAACATGTTGCTGTTAAACATGTTCAGTTTGGTCTGTAATTCAACCATGAATCGACTTACAAACGAACAACGCTTGCAAATTATTGAATTTTATTATTAAAATTCATGCTCGGTTAAGATAGTGCATCGTGCACTTCTTCCAATTTATGGTCAGTTTGGTCGACCTTCTGAGGCAGCTATTCGGAATCTTGTGACTAAATTTACATTATTGGACCACCAACACGCATACGAAGAGTGCGGCCAGAGGAACATATTGCAGAAGTATTTGCCAGTGTTGTTGATGACCGTGAATTATCGATTCTGCGCCGTTCGCAATAATTGGGCATATGTTAATCCACTACGTGGAAAATTGTGGTCAGCTACGACGCTCATTTCAGGTTGAATGGAAACGTGAACTAACAAAATTGCCGTATTTGGAGTGAAGAGCAGCCAGAAGCATCGCAAAAACTGCCAATGCATCCCGAAAATGCACTGTTTGGTGTGGACTATGGGCCGGTGGCGTCATTGGGAGCACTTTTTCAAAGACGACGTTACTGTGGAACATTACTGCAGGAACGTTATTGGCGAGCGCTACCGTGCGATAATTACAAATATTTTTTTTTGCCCAAAATGGAAGAGCTGGACTTGGGTGACATGTGGTTTCAACAAGACGGTGCCAAATGACACGCAGAACGCGAAACAATGGCCCAATTGAGAGGCGAGTTCGGTGAACAGTTTATTTCACGTCTGGGGCCGGTCAATTGGCCGCCTAGATCGTGGGATTTAACGCCTTTAGACTATTTTTAGATCGTTCTATCGACTCAAATATACATTTTATACATTCCTCTAAATTTTATGTGATTTTTTTTTAAATCAAATCTGAAAGCTCTTAAAAATCACCCTTTATGTCCTTTATTGTTTAATTTTTAATAAAAACTTCCTTTTAGCAAAAAAAAAACAAATCATGGGAATCAATTTCATGGGAATTGCCGGGAATTCGCAAACCCTATTCGTAATCAATTTTATTTATTTTAAGGAACATTTTAGGAACTAAATTTTAGTAAGGTGTAAACTTAATTTTAGTTTATACTTTTTTTGAGTGTATGTGCGTAATTTTAAAATATTTTTTTCTATTTAAATTTAATAAAAAATTGGGATAATAGATTCGTCCATGTATTAGTCTTTGGGAATATGGAGTCACAATACTTTCTTATAATATATATATGGAGTCACATATACTTTCATATTTGCCCATATATGGCTCTGTTTTTGCGAATGAAATAACATATACTTCTATATATGTCCATATATGAGCATCTTTTGCAAATATGAAATCACACATACCTCCATATATGAACATATATGAGTCATTTTTTAATATATGTAATCTCATATATTTCCATATATGCCCATGTATGAAACATATTTATACTTTCTTATATATATATGGAGTCACATATACTTTCATATTTGCAAATATATGGCTCTGTTTTTGAAAATGAAATAACATATACTTCTATATATGTCCATATATGAGCCTCTTTTGCAAATATGAAATCACATATACCTCCATATATGAACATATGTATATGAGTCATATTTTAATATACGATATGTAATCTCAAATATTACCCCGTTGAACGAGTCCTCGCGAAAGAAAAATTTTGATACCCACATTGCCCATACTAAAAACATCCGCCAAATTTTGGTAAATCGCGACCTAAAACAAATAGTGATTAAAATACATTGATGTGACTGCAAATTATTATATTTTTGTGCAAAAACCTTTAAAAAAATTACATTTCACTGAACTCCGCGTGTATATAGTGCATGCTTCTTCATGTCATATACGTCGTTAGACGAGTCTTCAAAAAGCTTTCATATGATGTGCATAACTTGTATAGTGTAGTGGGTCAAAGTTGAAAATTTTCCAAAAAATAAAAAAAAGACCTTTTTAAAAACGTTCCAGCTCATGAACGGCGGCCTCTAGACCAAAAATATTTTGGGAATAGTCATAAAACAAACTTATTCACATTTTCAGAGGGGCCTTTTTTACTTTTTTAAGCTCCATACAAGGAGAGTCGGTCTAATGCCCATGTATGAAATATATTTATCCATATACGCAACCATTTTTGTACATATATAAACTTTTTTAACCGGGTAACGAGAATTTAATAATCTTCTTAATTAAATTACATACTATTTGTTTCTTTTCTTGATATTGAGTACATAATATACTACTCAGACCAGAAAAAAAATACGTACTATACGATATCAGTTCAAAAGTTTACATCATCCATATGGAACAACCATCAACAGTATTTATTGACTTTAAGCATCTTTGCTTTATAAAAGATACATCACTTGTACTTATCATACATACATTTTTAAGTATGTATCTTATGAGTATACTATATTAATTTTTATTTGTATTTTTTTTGCCAAAATACCAGAACGAAATATGTAGCAGTATTTTTTAATGAACCCCTCAATATATACAGTAAACAATGGATAGATAAACAAATTGTAATAAATTTCATTAAACAAAGTGCGAACTGAACATATTTTTTTCCGCTAAAATAAACAAAAATTCAATATTATGTAAACAAGAAAAATTTACACCTACATGGGCAACAAAGAATATCGGCAAAAGTTTAGAGAATATTTGCATTTCGAATTAAAACAAAAATAAAATCTTTAAAAAAAATTTAATATCTCTAACAAAAGATTTTAATAAAAAATTTATTAAAGTCATAAAGTTAAAACTTAGAAGGGAGGTATCCCGACCCGGACCGGCAGTTCGTAATGAACTTCAGATATGTTGTAGAGAATAAAAATTTAATTTCATGTTTAGGTGTTACTAAGTGCGGTCAGAAGTTACCACATTTAACGTTTTTTTTTTTTTTTTTGGTTATTTTGTTTCATTTAAAGTAACTATAGACAAATTAGGTATTAAATGAAAGGTCTTTAGTATAAATTGAAAGGCGCGCTGTTGTACAAAATATCTCTAAAGACTTTCAAGTATTTTTGTTATTCGAAAAATTGTGGAACATTAAATCTGTCGTTTTATTCAGGAATTGTAGTTTTATAAAGCTAAAAATAATGCCTATTTAATGTAGTCAAGGGAATGTCTGAGCTTTTTCCGATACTCGCAATCGTTCAGTTTTTATGTGACTTTTCCCGAACAGTCTTTTTGCCCTATATTTTAGATAATTCATCAAGGTAACAACTCTGCGTCTACTATATACACAATATTGGTATCAGAATTTGTATTTCCTTAAGTACTTTCTTTAGTCGTGTGTACAAATAAATCTAGTTTTCTTAAATGAAAGACAAGTTTTTATACAAAACCAAATAAATTTTTAACCCCACTTTTTAACCCTTGAACGTGAGATTGGGCAGCTAAAAAAATACGTGTTTCTTTTTTGTACACCTTTACAACATATTCAAAGTTCTTTCAAATACGCGAGGTGAGGTTGGGATACCTCCCTTGTTAGTCTATTGTACCTGAGTGTTGGCTTCATTTTTAATTTTCTAAGAACTTTTATGATTTGTCTTAATTATATACACATGCAAACAAATGATCCTATATACATACAAACATATTGTTTATTTAAACCAGCCAATCGAAATTTTTTACATTGTTCTTTATAAAATTGCCAAATCAAAAATTTTTGATATACGTCATAGATATCTATCTATCTGTATACAGGTAAAAATCTTTTATACATAAACTTGAAACAATAAAAGTGAGTAATTAAAAAAAAACCTTTTTAAATGAAATATTTAAAATGTTCAAAGAAATGTTGTTAAATTTATACTTAAACATTTTGTACATCTTCCGGATGAACAACAGTGAAATGATTTGAATATAAAGTTGCAGTTATAATACACGCAGAAAAAAAACATTTTTGAATATGTTTGCAGGCAATTATTTAAACACTCACATTATTTTATCGTTAAAAACAAAGGGATATGTACTTTAAAAACTACTAAACATATAGTTAAAAACCGGTCTACTGAATCTTCTTTTAAATCAAATGTATTTTTATTTTTTTTTAACTATTAAAAAATTTTCTTTATTCTTTATTTTTTACTATCAAAAGAAATAAATAAAATAATTAAAAAAAAACTTCCAAATCCGTAAAAATAAACACACTGATAATAATCCATGCGTAAAAATACAAATAAATGTCAAAATAACCAAAAATTTTGTAAAATAAACGAAAATTTGAAAATTTTAAATGAAAATAATAACTGGTACAGAAAAACAGTATTTATGTGTTCTTGGTTTTTTTATAAATCCTAAAATAAGTTAAAAATAATAATATTTGTTTGTAGTTTAAATGTATATTCCTTTAAAAAAAACAAAGTTTACTGATTACTTTTGAAATAAACTAAATTCAGTTACTGTTACAATATTGTGAGTGTATGTTTACAACGATTAAAATTTTCAAACCTAAACAAAGATATATTTGCAATTTTATAATTTGTATATAATATGTTTGGGACACGCTAATATACATATAATAAACATATAGCTGTATATTTGCAGCCAAACTTACATATGTTTGACGGTAGAAGGTTTTCACATCTTCCAAACATATATATGTTTACAGGCAAACATAATTCTATTTATAAGAAACATATTGAAAACATGGGAATTTATATTTCCAGAAGGGCGTTTTTTTCTCAACGTGTATAATTTAAATTTATTATGTAAGTTAAAAATGGCGCTACGAAATTTGCCCCAATGAAATAATCCCCAAAGAGAAAAATTAAGTTACTCCCAATGAAGTAAAACCCAAAGAAAACCAAATAATTCCCAACGGTAAATAATGAAATAGGTCTTAAATTAAATGAAATTACCCTTCAACAGGAAATGAAATAAAGGCCAAATATTGGGTTTTGTTTTATAATAAAAAAACTTCAAACTAAATAAAATATACCCCTGCAAGTGAAATTGAGGCCAACATGATTACGTTAAAAAATTTTATTATATTACAAATTTTACTAGTTTCATGGAAAGTCGTCACAAATCAGACCAAGCAAGGGTCTTCCGAATTTCATTATAGATATTGTGAACTTCAAGACTGTACGGAGTTATATAAACATTTTGGTTTTTTGGGGTTTTTAAAATTGTAACAATTGTAATTGTCATACAATGGTGTATATCAATTTTATTTCAAATAGTTACAAATGGAAGAAATCTATTTTTTAAGCGCTAACCCGTGCCGAATTTCTGCTGAAAATGGCCCATTTATCAAATAAAATGTATTTTCATTAATAATTCAAAAAGTTCTTATTCATTTATTCATTTGACTGCCTTGCTCGAACTAGGATACAAGCTACAACTTTTTGGAAATGCGTTTTTTTTTTTTGGATAATACGACGTTTAGGAAAAAAAAATATTTCCGAATTTTTTTATTTGTTTTACAAAGGTTGAGGTTAAGAAGAAGAGTAAACGTTTTTCTCTAAAAAAAATTATTAACACTATTAATTTTTAAATCAGACTAGACCAGTTTCTGCCTTTTTTTATAAATAAAAAAAACTACCGTATAAAATGAATGTAAAATCATAATACAATAATTTTATGTGGTTTGTTTTTTGAAACAAAGTACATATGTAGTCAAAAATTTAATTTCTTCTACAAGTGACTGTTTTTCACTTAAAAATAAAAAATATTTACAGCAGAAGTTACCTGAGTGTGTTGATGCTACATAATATTTTCTTGAAATTCTTGCACAAAACTCAAAACAAGTAAAACCACTGTAAGGCCCCATGTTTTAATTAATATTTAGAAAAACCTGAACATAAATCGACCATACACTCATACAAATAAGTCTGCAAGAAAAGCAGAAACGTTACTAAAAATTATTTTAAAATTACGTTGCAAGAAAACAGTAAAATTAGCAGAATCTTTTTGCTAAATATTAGTAAAATAAAAAAGCAAAAAAAAAATTTTTAAATGTACTAAATTTTGGTTATATTTTCAGTTGTTTGCATGAAAACTAAGCGCCATCTATTCGTGAAAATTTTTATTATAAATAATAAGACAGCTGTGTATTTATAAGATTATTAAAGTGCAAGAGTTGTGTCTGTCTTTTATTTGACTCTATTATTTCGTTTGTTTTTTTTTGCATGTACATCGGAATGCTTTCAATATCTATTCATTGTTAAAAGAAAAATATTTTTTTAATTATTTTATCTATTTTTTTAAACATTATAAATTATTTGATAAAAACAAAAACCCCTGAAGATTTCCTTAGGCAGGAATGAAATCCGGATAGGGACACGCCTACATCAGATTGATTCACAATTTGTTAAATAAGTTTTGGGACTTTAGCACATTTAATTACTATAAATGAAATTAATGTTTATCCCGATGAAAATAAATTTAAATAACAAATATGCAGGTGCTTGTGCAAATTTAAATGTAACTGACACTAATAGAAACCATATGATTTTCTATTGTTGATTTACTTGAATAAACGTCACTACATTGCTAGGTCTGTCAAAAAAACAGAGTAGTATTTGGAAGATGACAAAGCCAATTGTGACAATATTTTGTTGTTGTTTTTGTTTTTTCTTTGATATTTTAAATTTTGAATCTCGCTCCTAGACGAGGACAAGAAATTCTCATTGATTTTGTGATTTAACATAACAAATATCTCTAGAAATTCTAATAACAAAGTCCCCTGAAGATTTCCTTAGGCAGGAATGAAATCCGGATAGGGACACGCCTACATCAGATTGATTCACAATTTGTTAAATAAGTTTTGGGACTTTAGCACATTTAATTACTATAAAAAAAACCTACTGATTATAGTCCTTTTATTCAGAAAAAATCTTTGCCTTTATACTTTTTTTTTTTTAATTCTTGAATATTTTTTGTAGTTTTATCTTGAATTAGTTTATAATAAAACCATTTGCATTAATGTTTCTAAATATTTTTCTAATGCGACGTGTTTTCACAATATAAAAAAAATACACAAATCTGAAAAGCAAATATCGCATTACAACGACATCTGCTTGTTGTGATTATGTTTTTAGACTTAGTAAAAATAATGTTTTTAGACTTAGTAAATAAAGCAAAATAAAAAATTAGTTTAAAATTTTGTATTTCATCAATTCAAAATAGCAAACATTTTAACTAAAAACTCAATTTGAACTAATAATTAGTTTAAACTTTGCAAAGTTGGATTACCAAAAGCTTTACTAATAAACTACTAGCCTCTTTCTATGAGTGTAGGAACGCTCAAATAAAAAAGTACCCAAAAGTTTTTAAATTTTGTATTTTTATGCCAACAGTGCTTTTACCTTATTTCAGCAAAACGTGTATGTTATTATTAGTAAAGTGAAAGTAGTAGGAAAATTAGTAACTGTACTAACATTTAGTAACATTTAGTAAAATATTAGCAAACCCTTAATGGAAACTGATTCGATAAACTCAGGAATTTTTTTATTTTTAATATCCTTATTGCAAATTTTAGCAACTCCGTTTTAAAAAATTTGTAAAATATTTTACTAAAATCAGCAATGAGAATTATTTAACAAATTTTGTGATTTGTAAATAGGGAATGGGAAGAAATTTTTCTAAAAAATTATTATAAGTACAAAAACAGTAAATTGGGATATAAAACGTTTTACTAATTTTTCTTTAAACTTATTTTTTTTTTTGTGAGTGAAAAATCATATTGTTTACCATAAAAATAGGTAGAACAATATATTGAAAGCTTAAGCAAACTTTTCTATGACTTCCAAACCTCAAACAATTTACAACTAAAAACAAAACCCACAGCAAAGACTTGAAACTATATAGATTAAAAAACAAAAGTCAGCAAAAAAAAAAATCAAAAACAAAAAATATACAATAAGCAAAAAAATAAATGAATATTTCTATCTAACAAATGACAACACAACTGAAAAAGTACACAGAGAGAAGTTTCTTGGACGAGTTTTTATGAAATTGTTCACTTAACCAATCATGTTTTTTTCACATAGTGAATGTAAAATTTCGTGAAGTTTATGAAAAAGTTTCATAATTTTTTCTTAAAACCATTTTTAATAAAACTTTTTCATACGACCTAGGAAAATTGGAACAAATAAATATAATTATGCATAAAGATTTATGAAAAACTTTATTAACTTCATTTAATTAATAAAAAGTTTTAATGTACAAATTAAAATGACACTTCTTAGAACTAATGCAAAAATTCATTGACATTGCTGACAATTCTCTCAGTGTAAACAAACTAAAGTGTATGAATTCATATGAATCACAAGTTTTTTTTTTTGGGAGGAGTCTTTAACGAATACATTCACACAAATAATTATTATATACAAATAAAAAAAATATATAGCAAAAATATAAAAAAATTAACGCAAAACAAAAATGGACGCAATAGTAATAAAAATCAGAAAATAATAAAAATAAACAGAAAAAAAGTTTAATATAAGTTGGAAACTTAAAAAGTGCTGCAAATTAATAAAATAACCCAGCAAATATATATAAACAATAATTAATAAGCAATCACAATTAAATTCTTGCTCAAATATAACTAAATATTTGTAAATTCAACAGATTTCTTGTTGTTATTCTTATATTACTAATATTTAGTAAAAAAATCTGTTAAGTTTAGCATCAAACTATTTACATCAAAAATAGTTTGATGCTAAACTTAACAGATTTTTTTTACTAAATATTAGTAATATAAGAATAACAACAAGAAATCTGTTGAATTTACAAATATTTAGTTATATTTAAGCAAAATTTAAGTTAACACGCTAAAATCAGCAAAAACATTTACTAAATTTTAGTAGACAACAAATTCATTAAAAAGTGGAACATTTTTAAATTTTTTTTTTAATTTTTTTAATGCGAATAAAAGTTTGCCCTTATAAAATCAGCAAAACCTTCTGTTGATTTTAGCAAAATAAACTGCTATTTGCATTCTACTAAATTCAAAGTCAATATAGCGAACATTTGTTTTCATATTACAGTTTATGTTTGCTACTTTGGGTCTATAAATATTTAGTAAAAGTTTTTGCCAATTTTAAAGAGTAAAGTACTATTTTCAATTAACTAAAATTCACGTAGAATATAACTAAAATTTTGTAGAGTTAACAGATTTCATTTTGCTGTTCTCTTTTATTAGTATTTAGCAAAAGAAAAAACTGCTTAATTTAGCAGTTTTTTCTGCAAGGTAATTTTTACCTAATTTTTAGTAGCTTTTTCTGCTATTTTACAGAGTTATTTCTATGAGTGCACTAGCATATTACAAAATGTCATATTTTCAACAATTTTTTAAAATTTCCATTTTAGACACCCATTAAAAAAATAATAATATTCGCTTATAAAATGCAGCTGAAAACGATGAATATGAACCAAAAACGTAAAAAATATGAACTGAGTTGTATTAAATCAAAATATCAAAATTATTGCATTTTTTTAACAATTTAAAATTTTTTTATAAATTTAATAAAATACTACGATTAAACGATAAATATGTATAAAAAAGCACAACAATGCAATAAAATTTAAAAACATGCATTTAAAGTCAATGTGTGCAAAAATATGAGTTTTTGTGAAAACATGCAAAAAATATTGCGCTTCAATTCAATGTTATTTCGTTCTAAATTTGACGATTCATATAAATATTTAGTGCAGACTAGTTCTAGCCAACACCCAGTGTAGAAAATGATTGCGTCTTAAATTGATCAAAGGAGTCTTAAAACGTATAAAAATCTCATCCCTGCTGTACTAAAATCGTACATAGATTTCCTTAAATATGAACGGGTTTTTGTTAAAATTTTTAACGTTAACGTTTTGGCGGAATTGATGCAGCGCTTTAGTTGTCACAAAGCGAAATGTGTTTAAAAAAAAGCTGCCACTGTAGCCGCTACGAATGAAAAAAAATTTAACTTTTTTGCACTTTATCAATTTACGTCGTAAGAAAAAGTCATTAACATTTTTGCAAAAAATATGTTATTTTTTTTGCTGATAACAAGATTTCTGCTACGATCTACCCAGCAAAAATTTTGCTGACTTTTTGTTTTTAGTGCAGATACCTAACTACGTTCTCAAGACATGCTTTTCCACAAAAAGATGCGAAACAAAATAATTAAATTTCGCAAAATTTTAAAAAAGTTTAAAAATTTCAAATATAATTGTGAATGTCACACGCAAAAAAAAAATACATTTTAAAAAATTTACGCCAATTCCTTATAAGTTTGTGACGTTTGTTATTGGGGCACTGACATCATCTTGGTATACCTCAAGCTATATAAGAGTACACAATTTTTCAAATACCGTTCTCAAAGCTCCATACCATTAAACGGCGTAAAAACCCTATGGACAAAACTGCGAAAATTTAAAAATCGAAAAATTTTGGTTTAACTTGTTAACATCAGCGGTATGGAAATTACTTTTTCAGTGAATGTATCTCCTAAGGTTAGTGAGTTCATTTTGAATTGGATTGGATCTGAAAGTTAAAAACTATAGAAAAAAAATTAAATAAATCAAAAAAAAAATTAAATAAAACTATTGTAAGTCATCAAGCCATTTTTTTTATTTTTCGACTTTTAAATGAAAACGCCCAGAAAACAGACTCGGTAGTAGCAACTGTATTTGTTGCCAATCGAATACTTTGGTTGTTTTAACATAATTTTTCCGTTGTGATAACAATCATTTGATTAAAACAACAGAAATTCCGTCACGACAATAGAATTACGATTTCTTCAACAGAAATTCGGTGATAATTTTAAAAAAACTTGGTAGCTACAAACGAACCATGATTGGCTTCAAATAAGTTCGTTCGTTTTCTGCGTGCATCAATTATGATATCATTAGCGATATCAATTTCGATATCATTGGGAAAGGTACACTTAAGGAGAAAAAAAACTATATATCACAAGTAATTTCCGTTCGAGATTAGATGACCAGGGAAGGCAAAACTATGTCACGCCAACGGACTTTCGGCGGCACTCGACGTTTTGTAGAATTTAAATTAGTAAATTAGGTGACTAGTGAAAAATTGTATGCACAAAAAAATCGTTTTTCAAAAATCGATTAACACAAATGTTAGATGTTAGATTACAGAACATAAACAGTTTTGTTTTCAGAACATTTTTAACAATAATATTACCGAAATTTCTCTGCGAAGATGTGCAGAGAAATCATATTCGTGATGACAATCAAATTTGTTGGCAATTGAGTGATTACCGATTTTTTTTTTTTTGTTTTGTAACATAAACAAGTACCAGTAGTGCTATTCCGTATATTATTAACGACAAAATTCGGTCGCTACATAGTCTAAACTCGATAATTAACAATAAAATATATTTAAAGTTTTTCTTTAAATTTTTTTTTAACGATAGTTGTTGTAAAAAAAATCGTTAACTTAACAACAAAAATTTTTTGAAGTTCAAGTTACCGATTTTTGTCGTTACTTGATAAAATTTCAAAGCAAATAAAATTTAAATTTACAACTTTTGTTGATATCTCTTGTCAAAATATTAAAAAAATACTGAATGAGATATTCGGTAATTCAACCGACAATTGTCGCTAGTTAACGAAATCGATAAAATCGTTAAGAAAGTTAGTGAATCGCTCAATATAATAAATAAAACGAAAAATAACAAAATGCCGACAAAACGCGGAATTTCTAACAATCCCGAAATCCCGGTATTTCGGGATCGGCATTTGCCAAATCCTGAATCACGGTCTTTTTAAATATCAATCCCGATTGACATCCCTAATTCGGCTATAAGATGATTTATTTGGATTTGGAATATTTCCTTAGTTAGGAATTCCCATGTCAAAAGGGTTTAGTGGTACTGGTCCGTTATGGGCGTTTACCGTTTTTGCCCTTCCACATGGGAATTTCCAAAAAAGAAGATATCTTCTCCAGATTTGGAACGCACTCATCAAATTTAAAGTTCGTCGCTATAGCGGTTTGTCCAGGTCGTCAAGGTCATTTCCACCTTAATGACCATCCTCGTAGGAACCTTCGAAAATCCTGTGTAAGCGATTGTCTCGACACCAAGTTTAAATGTACACTCAAAAAAAAGTTTGTAAAGTCAGCAAAAAATTTTGCTGAGTCAGCGAGCTGATTTTTAGCAACAAAATTAGTAGATTCAGCAAAAGTTTTGCTAACACTTAGTAGATTAGAAAGAAAAAAGCTTTGGTAAAAATTAATAAATTTTTTGCTGAATTTTAGTAGACTGAAAATAACGCAAAAAAATTGTAAAAAATTGTAATTTAGTTAATATATTTGCTGAAAATCATAAAACATATTTTTGTGATTCTTTTAAAAATAATTTACAATAATTACGAAATATAAAAATTTTCATTTTCCCACATTGACGACATGAATTAATTTAATATCTGAAAATATATAGAAATAAATATATATAACATAACAAAAATTTTCTTTCAACTATTTACATCAATGGTAGTCTAAATGCTGCTTTCTTTTAAAGGACGCAACAGTTGAAGATAATTATAGAAACGAAACGAAAAAATAAACAAAAACAAACGAAACGAAAAAAAACCCTTTTTTTGCAATAAGAAAAAGGAACCATACAAATCTACCTAAGATGTGTGTCTTTGTCTTTTGCTTTACTCTGTCTACATGTCTGTATATGTTTGTTTGCAATTTGACCACACTAGATTATTAATCTATTAACATTTATTATAGAAATACATATTAAGTTTAAATATTTCTTTTGTCTTTTATTTTATTAATAGACAATTATTTTCACAAGCCGGTGACAACGCAAAATTTAAGTTGTTTTAATCCTCAATTTGGTTTTATGTATGAAAAACAGATACAAAGTCTTCCATGGTTGATTTTTTTATATGTCTGATTAGAGTTGTACTTTTTAGTATCATTTTCCTCTTCTCTACTACATCTTGACATGCCGCGACATCTACTTCATTCTGCGTATATCTTTCAATCTGGTTGTCGTCCACACTATTAATGTGCTTATCAGCACAATTTTTTTAGCAAAATTAATTAGTAAAACATTAGTATATTAGTAAAGCATTAGTATAAAACAGTTAAGTGCTGAATAAGTATAACAAAAATTTTAGCTGAAAACACGATTTTAGCAAAAAATTTGCTAAAAAATAGTATACCTGATTTACAAGACGTTTTACTAACTTTCGTACTAACTTATTTTTTTGAGTGTAGGGCCACATTTAAGAACATTTTCTTATATAAAATGAGTATTTGTTATATGGCTAAAAGTTTCTCTTTTTGTTCCTAATTGTTTTCAATAAATAATGTTTGCTGGGATTCGTAAATATCAAAAGGACTTAACATTTTTTTTATAGAAAAGTCAGGGAAACAAAAAAAAATGCAGGTACAAATTAATTAATAAACAAAATGTTTATGAGGTATTTTAGACCATGGATGGTAACCGATTCGATGCGGTTATTGATAAGGGGAACGCTATATTATGTTATTTCGGTAACTGTATTTTAGGGGTAACTATATTTCAGTTATTTCGGTAACGTTTTTTTAGCGGTAACGGTACTTTACTCATTTCGGTAATGTTATTTTAGCGGGAAGGCTATTTTATTGATTTCGGTAACATTATTTTAAGTATAACGGGTTTTCAGTTATTTCGGTGACGTTATTTTAAGGGTAACGATATGTTAGTTATTCAGGTAATGTCAATGCACACCAATATTTTTAGCCCCATTATGCCCGAATTCCCATGACTGGCTAGTTTATGAACAAGCTTTGGGAACAGTATTTTAGCCATAACGACAGTCAGTTGAAAGGGTTTTGAATCGATAATGACATTTTATCGGTATTGCCTGCCATCCCTGTTTTAAACTTAATATGGATATTTTTATGTTTATCAATTAGTAGTAATATTTTTGCAATAGAACAACTAACAAAAAAATAATTTTGAAATTCAAATTAATATTCAAAATATAAGATATGCTATGCTACACCCAAAAATGGGGTGACCATAAAATTATTTAAAATAAATTATAATTTAATTGATAACTTTATAAGGAAGTAACAGAGTTACTTTTGAAAAAGGTAAAACAACATTTTGTTATAATATGTACGACACATTTTTATTTTGTAAAGACGCGATTTTTTTTTTTCAAAAAAAAAAAAAAAGCGCCCCCACAATTTTAAATTGGAGTTGAAAAATTTATATAAGGAAACAAACCACATGTTGGTTAATCATTTTATTTCTTGTGACAATTTCAGTTTTTTTTTAATTTTTTATTTTGTGGCGAAGATGATGTTATATTTAATTTAAAACGTCATTCTAAAGTGTCAAAGTTGAAATGACGTCATATTGAATTTTAAATAAAAGAATGACAAGTTGCAATTATTACTCATTCTGTTGTTTTTTTTTTTTTTAATTATAAAAATTTTAACACTTGATTAATTAAAATTTTGAAATGTTTTTGTTGTGTTTTTTTTAGCTAATTGTTTTTATATTTGGCATTATTAAAATATTTTTAATATATTTTCTTAACAAAAAAAAAAAAAAAAAAAAAAAAAAAACACAAAAAGTTTGATTAATTACTTGTAAGCGTTTGTTTTTTGTTTTAGTTTTTGTTTGTCTGCTAAAAAATGCGCAAATTTAAATTTAAAGACACTGCACTTTGTATTTAATGATGCTTTAAAACATGTTTTCTGGTAAATTTTTTGCTTTCAAATCAAATTAAACTTGTTTTTATGTTGGTTTTTATTAAAATCACGATTTGTTTTTTGCACTATGTCTTAATATTTTATATACATTTTTTTTTTGCCAGACTTTTAAAATTTCAAGGAAAATTTCAAATTGCAAAAAACATTTTAAAAAAAGTAACGTTCATTAAAATTTAACATAAAAAAACATCTTTTCAAGCATTTGTTTTGCAACAATTTGAAAATACTTAAGTAATTTATTTAAATATAAAAACTTGTTGTAATAGTAATACAAAACCACATACTTTTTTTTAAATTTTATTTTTTTGTACTTTTAATTGAAACCACTAAATTGCATTCACTCGTATCGTATCTAGTGTATGAAATCATTAAATTCAATTACAAACGAGCACTTGCTTTTTTTACACAAATATTTTTTTTTTTTCTAAACCGCGTTTTAATTTGCAATTTAAAGCACTTAAACAAAGCTTTTTTCTTTTTCTTTTATTTTCCTACGCTTAACGATCCGCAATGCACCGACTCAGAATTCAAACTAAATGGTCAAACATTTCGAAGATCATTGTATGGTATAACCAGCAATCTGGGTATGTATCCATCCATTTCCCCCCTCCCTTTGCATTCAAACAACAAATTGTGGATACATTATTTTATAAGTGTTGTACGTAGTACTACCATAGTATAGTATATGTCAGTGAGTAAAAAGTACCATTCAGTAAGTGGGTTGTTTAATTTATAGTGTCTGCTGCTACATGCTGTAGTAGTCTATAGTTACTACTCTACTCCATACTCTAAGTATTGAGAGATCATTTGTGACTTTTATTATATTTTGCTCTTTGTGTATGGGTTTTGTTGTTGGCGTTTTTAGAATTTTGGAGAGTGATAAATACCATGATATTTATTTGTATTTTGTTTGAATTGGCCACTCTAAATTAATGATTGTTTATAAACAAAAAGTTTTTGTATAAGCAAACAAAAATCTTTTGTTTTTAGTTAACCCGTAAACCGGCAAATTTCATTTCGCTGCCCACTTAAAACGATATGGTTCGAAATCATTGAATCATATAAAAAAAACTTAATTCAGGAAAATAATAATGCAAAAGTAAAGCGGACTTGGACCTAAATCATTCTTCTAATTAAGATATAATTTCAATCTTAAAATGTATATGGGCTACTTCAAAAATTCTCGACACCTACTGAAACCGACTCATATTTCTCAAGGTTTGTTGAATTGAAAGAAACGTTGAACAATGTTTGGAAGACCGTACTTAAAAGATATGACAGGCAAAAGTTTTATATTTATCAATATGCCAAAAAAAAACAACTTTTTCATTTTCAAGCTATTAATCCCGAATGATTTTATATGTTTCGGGGGGTAGAGTCAGATACCCTACTTGCTTATTAGAATGCCCCTCATTTGTCCTAAAACGGATATTTAGGGTGGCCCTTAAAACTTGGATTTTTTGACTTTTTATGAATTTAACGCATTATTTATGTTAATAGCTACAAAATCAATGTTTTTATGTATTGAATAGTTAGTTTGGGTAGTAATCTTCCATTTTTAGTTTTTGTTGGAATAATACACTAAAAAAAAACAAAGTGGCAACAACAAAACTTGGAAGTAAGAAAATACTACTTCTAACATTTAGCGCGGCACAAATTGGGCTGAATATTATGGCTTGCCATGCAACACAGTTGTTAATGACATTAAAATCTAAAATTCTGCCGTGGTGCTTGGCGATCGCATTTTTCGTTTACAAGAAAATTAGGAAAATGTAAAAAAAAAGGCGAAAAAAATGAAAAAAATGGGGTTTTTTTGACCTTCATTCACTTATAACTTTTGAAGTAGGAATGTTATCTTCAAGCACCACGGCAGAATTTTAGATTTTAATGTCATTAACAACTGTGTTGCATGGCAAGCCATAATATTCAGCCCAATTTGTGCCGAGCTAAATGTTAGAAGTAGTATTTTCTTACTTCAAAGTTTTGTTGTTGCCACTTTGTTTTTTTCAGTGTATTATTCCAACAAAAACCAAAAATGGAAGATTACTACCCAAACTAACTATTCAACACATAAAAACATTGATTTTGTAGCTATTAACATAAATAATGCGTTGAATTCATAACAAGTCAAAAAATCCAAGTTTTAAGGGCAACCCTAAATATCCGGAATTATAAAAAAGTCGCGGAACAAAAGTTGCTTCTGATACCCTAAGAACCATTTTCAACAATAAAAAAGTTCTTTTTCGCAAAAAGTCGATTTTGGCATATTGCTATTTATATTTAAGAGTCTTCATCTAAAAAATGTATTTCTATTTAAAAGTCGAAAAATTAAAAAAAATTATAAAGGGTCCGCCAAATAACTTTTTGTTTTGAAAATGCTATAAAAAAAACTACTGAATATTTTCTCAAATTTCTTTTTTTATTTGAAAGTAAAATCCTTCCGGTTAATAATGGAAAATAATTTCATTCAAATGGCTGCCTCGGCTGGCCATGCAGTAGCCTACACGATCGGTCCAATTTTTAAGCACATTATCGATTGTGTGCAGCTGTATTTCACCAATGGCTTCACGAATATTGTCCTTTAAAGCGTCAATTGTCTCTGGCTTGTTGGCGTAACACTTATCTTTGACGGCACCCCACAAATAATAGTCCAACGGTGTCAAATCGCAGCTCCGAGGTGGCCAAACGACATCAGCTCTGCGGCTGATAATGCGATCTTCAAAAACAGGGCGCAAAACATCGAGTGTAGCTTCGGCTGTGTGGCACGTAGCGCCGTCCTGTTGAAACCAAATGTTGTCCTCTTCAATTTTTGTGAACAAAAATTCGTTCAACATGGCCCGATAACGATCGCCATTGACTGTAACGGCCACTCCTTGCTTACACATTCTGCAATATTACCATGATTTTCAAAGTAATGTCGCAATATTTCCCAGCGTTGTTCAAGCGTATACACAACCATATTCGTTCAGCGGAAGGATAAAACTAATTATCTGTCAAATCAGACATGAGCTAAGTGTTAAGTGTCACGAAATAAGCACTAGTCGAAAAAAAAACGTTTGATGGCGGACGCTTTATATGTTTTAATTTTAAATTTTAAAAAATTAACAACAAAAGTTTTTTTTGCCCATCTTTTATCATATATTATGATGTTTTTTGTTAAACAAAAAAACCGTGCAATGTTTATTTATTAATTAAAAAATGTTTTTATCCGCTAATTTAATGCAGACTTTATTTACTGACAGTGCTACCAACCCAATTTGTTCAAAAATCGGCAAATTGTGTTAAAAAAAATCTTCAAAATCGTCATTTTGAGAATGAGAAGTCGTCGAAAATCGTTATTCCGAAAACTCCTTATATTCCAATAAAAAAAAATTAAAATTTTACGTTTAATCACTTTATTTCACAATTGAAATGTTCTTTTTTATTAGTTCCTTTACAAATGACTCTGATTTCCCCAATACACATTTCGGGGAATAGAATTTAAAATCACTGACCTATTTTAAAATCTGCAAAATTACTTTACTTTTAAATTTTTTTTTCCACAATTTGGTTTCACAAAATTTGTGCATACATACAATCAAGAGGGAAATTAGAGAAAAATATTGATTTACTTAGAATCAAAAATGTAGAAAATCACTCTTTTATCAGTGCTAAATGATTTAAATTATTAAAAAAAAGAGTTTGAAATTGCCTTTGTAAAATATATAAAAAAAAACCATTTGAATTTCTTTATTTTTTAATTAAAATTAAAATAAACCTTTCAAAATGATAAATGAACATTATATGGGTAAATGAAAAAGTTTTAGTCGATTTGAGATCATTTTATCACATTTTCTTAGATGTTTTAAATAAAAAGAAACTTGATCAGATGTTGTCAGTAAATTTTAGAGAAATAAATTAAAAAATTTAACAATTCTATAAAAATTGCAATTTTTTTTTAAATCGTCATTTTCCATACAATAAGTTTTGTGAAATCGTCATTTTATCATATTTCACTTCCAAAATCGTCAAAATGGAGACAAATCGTCAAAGTTTTTTTCTCATAGTTTTTAACTTTCAGATCCGAGCCAATACAAAATGGGAGACCTGGGAAATTTATTAACTCAAAAACACAATTTCCATATCGCTGTTTGGTGAAAAGTTGTATGGTGATTTACAAGTAAAGCCAACATTTTGTGAATTTTAAACTTTTGCAATTTTTCCCATATTGTTTTTGCGCCGTTTATTGGAATTGGATTTTGAGAACAATATTGAAAAAAAAACGTGTAATTTTATAGAGGTTTAGGTAAAGTTGATGTCAGCGCACCAATAACGTAATATGGACATTACAAACTTAAAAGAATTCGCGTACATTTTTTGAAAATGTATGTTTTTTGCTTCTGACATTCAAAATCATATTTGAAATTAGCTAGCGTATTGCGTGAACTAAGTATATCACAGTATATTACACCTCCGCGGAGGCGGGCCAAAACTCCTTTTGGTTTTTGTTCTCCGATTTTAAAGTTATTAGACTCATATGAAAGTAGACAGTAGTAAACCCCGGGAGCCAAAAAATTAGAACTCTATTTCAACTATTTCACTGAGAACAGGGTGGTCCAAAATGGGCTTGTTCAGAATTTAGTAAATTTATGATATTTTTAGTTAATTTTTAAAGTTTAAATGATCATAACTTTTACGTTTTTCAAGATTTTGGACGAAATAAATTTTGTGTTGTAACTTAACTTATTTCCTATTACTGGTAAAAAAATTTAAGCTCTACTGTTTTCAAAACAATTTAAATATTTTTTTTAAAAAAGGTCAAATTTCTCGGAAATTTCCTACTTCATAGAGCACAACTCCTGTGAGTCAAGCTGAGTCAAAACACAAATTTACTATTTTGTAGTCCTAACTCTCCCCTACATTCCTATATATACATGTCCATGCATCGGGACTGCACTTTTTGAGCTACAGCAATTTTTCTGACCCAAGGTAAGATATTCGGTACAAATGCACGTCATATTTTTTTGAGAAGTTATTTGTATGTGAAAGTGGCTATTATGCATATATTTTGATGAAATTTTGTACAAGAGTTCTTATTGACCCAAAAAATAATTCTGTTGAAATTAGGAGAAGTTGGCCCATATTTGGACCTAGTCCACATAGAAGGGTGTTTCAAAACTTTGACAAAATGTCAATAGAACTCTCAAATTATGTGGTATCTGGCAATTCATTTGGAAAAGGTAAAAAATGATTTTATTGCCATCTAATATTACATAACTTAAATACCTGAAAATTGCAAATAAATTTAAAACCAATGGAAATAACTGGTAAAACCAAGTACCTGTTATATTATTACCAGTACCTGTTAACTCTCAAATTATGTGGTATCTAGCAATTCATTTGGAAAAGGTAAAAAAAGATTTTATTGCCATCTAATATTACACAACTTAAATACCTAAAAATTGCAAATAAATTTAAAACCAATGAAAATAACTGATAAAACCAAGTACCTGTTATATTATTACCAGTACCTGTTAACTCTCAAATTATGTGGTATCTAGCAATTCATTTGGAAAAGGTAAAAAAGATTTTATTGCCATCTTATATTACACAACTTAAATACCTGAAAATTGCAAATAAATTTAAAACCAATGGAAATAACTGGTAAAACCAAGTACCTGTTATATTATGTTTCAAAGAGGTAAAAAAGATCATGTTGAAACTTCGAGCAATAGTATATTAATCCATGCATTCATTTTTTTTTCTTCATTATTGTTTAAACAATGGCTAAATTCAGTTATAGTGTTCTATCTGATATATATTTTGAACGGAAAGATGAAAACGACATTATTTTACATATAATGAATAAACCATTCTTCAAAATATGCGACAAACAAGAAATTAAAATTCATAACTTAAAAATAAAAAACTTTTTAAATACTTTAAGAAAACGGTACAATCAATGTTCCAGAAACAAGAAATTGTTTTACTCTGGCAACCAAGAATGGCTAAGAAATAAACTTATTTTTTTGGTCAGTATGCTAATGAGACAGCAACCCTTTTTAACCAAAAATATTCTTGGAGACATATGCCAACCACAGTTCACAAAATTTTGTTCCATGGGGAACAAATAATTCAGCACAATATGCTTCCAATTGGAGATCTCTCAGAAGAAGCGCAAGAAAAAAGGAACAAAGACTACAGATTCTTTCGCGAGCACAATACAAGAAAAATTTCCAGATATTGTACTAATGAAGATCTTATTAATATTTTGTTGTGCACATCAGACCCATATATGTCCAGTATTCGACAAAAATGGAAATCAACCTCATTAGAGTTAGATGAAGAAGCTAAACAACTACTGAAATACATTTTTATTAATACATTTAAATAAAATATATGTGCACTTTAAATGAATAGTAAAAGTTTACTTAAAATTTTATCGATGTTGTGTTCTGTATATAATATATCCAAATGGTATTGATATTGTTGGGAATTTCAGTGTTATTTTTCAGTTTAATCCTCAAAAGAATTAACTTTCTTCCAAAAAAACCAACCTTTGGCCCCTGTGAATATTGAGACTAAATAAATGTCAGGGGCCAAATGTTGGCATTTTCTGACCAAAATTAAGTTTAGGAATAATAAATAAGTATTGGTTGTAAAATACGATTGAAGAAATAAGAAATTATAAAAAAAATACCTATTTAAAATGTCAAAATATTCAACTTTTACATGGAAACTCAACAAATAATTAAAATGCATTTTTAACTCCACATCACTTACGTTCCTATCAGTCGATTTTTACGTTTGAACACGCAAATTGAAGCTTAAAGTCCCTCCTATTGAACAAAATAAATTGCGTAAAAAAATACCAATCCGGTCAAAAGTTATAGAGTTTTGACCGCTATCTCGCGAAATTGACCACTGTGCTCCGGTTTAAAAACGCACTTTAAAATTTCTAAACACTAAAATTTTATGAACTTTTTGAAAATTTTTCTAAATTAAATCTTTTTTTTCGCATTTTTTTTATATAAAAACATGGCTTGAGAACATACTTAGGTATCTAGAGTGAATCTCTATGACGGACATAACTGATAAAGTGCAAAAAAATATATTTTTTTTCTTTACAAGGCAGTTATTTCCAAACATATTTCGCTTTGGGACAACTAAAGCACTGTATGAATTCCACCAAAACGAGCATCAAATACAAGATTTTAATGAGCGTAATACAAAAATCGATAAGGCATCAAACATTTTTAAGGATTTTAAATTTTATGGAGCAAACAAAATTTTCATAACCTCAAAAAACATACTTATATAAAAATTTTAATTTTTCGAGTGTAAAAGTGTTTGATGTGATTTCCTTCAAATAAATAACCCTAAACCTAATTAAATATTATTAAACCGGCAAAAAATGTGTGTTTCCAAAATAATCGCGTTTTACTTTTTATGTTCTTATTTATGACAAAACATTTTGTTGAGTGTTTTTTTTATATATTTTGTTGGTGTAATATGTATTTTGAAATGTGATCTATAAATTGATTTAGCTTTATTTAAATGCAAGCAGAAACTGCAATTTTAATATTTTGAATTTGCTTGAAATATAAAACCGCCATAATTTTTGCTACGTTAAAGATAAATGATTAACGCGAATGGACTTAGCATGCTTAAACATCGACTAATATATACACAAAAGGTTAGTCATTTCATCAAAAAAAAAAAAAACAAAATATGTTTAAATATTTTACCTCAATTCAGTGTCGAGAATTTTTGAAGTTCGTCATATATCTGTGTCTTATTTACGTATTAAACAATTTTAAATTTCGCAACTTAACTTCAATAATAGGTAAAGACAACAGCAATTGTGGTCATAAACAAATGAAATTTCACTTAAAGAAAGGACGACTAACATTTCATTAAATTCAACTAACATTTTTCATTTGTTTTTACTGCTCAAAAAATTACTAACAATTGTAGTAAAAATTAAATACATATGTTAGTAAAAAATAAACAAACATTTAGTTTTTTTTTTTAAATAACAAAAAACAACTGTTAAAAATGTATGTAAAATCATGAAACAGTCATTCGATGTGGGTTTTTTGAACTACAATGTTAGTAAATAATTAAATTTGTTCTACAAATGACTGACATTTACATTAAAAATAAAAAAAAAACTGTATTACAATCCAAACTACTTTATATTTTTAAGAATAAGTTTCCTGACTATACTGTTAAATAATACTGAGAAGCAGCAAAAGACAAGAATATTGTTCGTATAAAAATAAACAAAAAAAAAAAAAAAATGTTGAGCTTACTGTTCTCCCTAACAAGGATGCACGTTGTAAGCAGCTTACCCTAATCCCTTATAATGATGCAGGTTGTAATGCAGAAAGTTTCGTAACGCGGATTATAAAAGATTTGTACCAGTTTTCCGGAGTGATTTCCGATTGTGTTTAATGTTTTCGTGTATGTTATTAAAAAATAATTAGTCCTTTAACTGTTTCTGAAGAGCTAGCACTTGAAGCGGTAAACAAAAATTATTATTTATGTTATATTTATAAAATTTTAACAACAAAAGATTATTATCTCATGAATTTTATGTAAAATAAATTATATTCATATTATTGCTTTTAATCGTAATAATGTAGACATGAAATAGATGTTACTGAAAGCCATTAAGTCACAGCTTTTTATAATCGCTAAAATTCGCTCTTATTTTGCCCAAAAGTTATACTTTCAAGTGGGAATTTTAAACAGGTTTGTAAGGGATTCTTTTTGGCTTACAAACCTACTTGCTTGTAACTTACTATCACAAACAATTTATTCATTTATTATATATATATAACTTGCACTTTTAAATATTGTTCATATATGAATGAAATATTTTTATTTATTTATTTATTAATTAATAATCACATAATTACAAATTATATAAATATTACCCTAACCGAGCACTAGCTACTATGGCCTTCGGCGCGTTGTAGCGAAAACAGACCAGTGCCTCTGGTGGGAATCGAACCCACGACCCCCCGCACTGATAAGCCAGCACGCTACCAACTAGCCTACCGGGGCGCACAGAATGAAATATAAATCTTTATTATTATTATTAATCAATTCTGTTTTTAACTTTAATAACACACAACTTGAACATTTTATTAATATTGTCACTTTATGAATGAAACTGAATTGAATTGTTTGGATCGAACATTCTCTAAAAACAAGTCACCGTAAAAGGTAAATCAACAACCAGCTGATCTCTAACCACGACTAACGTACTCCTACTCTTATTTTCAATGAATTTATTTAAGATGCTGTCGTAAGTGAAACATCAATCTTTTATAGTTGTTTACTAAAAAAGAGTGAATCAGAATTGAATCGCAAGCAATAGTAAAATTTTTAAATGTATTACAATTTGTCAGTTACTTTGATGAAACCACAATATTCAAATTTAACCCCCTAACTGGCAAACGATGTTTTGCAACGAAATTCATGCCATGTGCTCCACTCGAAAAACAAATAATAAGTTCTTCAACAAAATTGTTTATTTTAGTACAGTGTTATGTTAACGTCATATAGACAGTTGCAATTAATTTTTAATTAATATGCATTTGACAAATTTAATTTAGAAATGTTGAGGTTAAGGAGAAGAATAAACGTTTTTCTCTAAAAATTATAAACACTATCAATTTTTAAATCAGAATAGACTAGTTTCTGCCTTTTTATGGACAGGCTCATCAGTGATTTTCCATTTAAATTGTATTATTATTTGTGTCTTATAATTGTCAGATTGTCTCTATATGATGAATTTTTCAACACCCTGCTGCTGTAAGAATCAAACCTGCGCTCATCTTACATTACAAACGTAACAATACCAAGTCATGACCGTTTAGCGATCACACCCAAGTATGGCCTCGAATCTAATGCAGCTAAATTGCAGTTTTCTTTCCTATTAGCTTTTTCTGTTATTGACAACACTAACAACACAAATATTCTATTTTTAAACTTTTGTTTATTTTTCTAATCTCCTCAGTCTCAATTTCACAATGTTACCAGATTGACGTATGGTTTTTACGTTCAGGGTTGACAACTTTTGAGTTTTAAGTTGAGACATCGCCACAGGGCAAATTTTATAATGTAAAGGGTCCGCCATCTAACTTTTTTTTTTCAACTAGTGCTTATTTCGTGAATGGTCCACACTTAGCTCATGTCTGATTTGACAGCTAATTAGTTTTGTCCTTCCGCTGAACGAATATGGTCCGTATGTTCGTTATCTTGTGAAAAAAGTGAAAGAAACTAGCATCCTCATCGATAAACCAAAGCGTGAAAAGCCAAAAACAGTGCGTACACCCGAGAATATTGCTGCTGTGGCAGAAAGTGTGCGTGAAGCGCCATCAACATCAATTCACCGTTGTTCTCAACAATTGAACATTTCGGAGACATCATTGATACGAATTTTGCATAAAGACCTTGGTATGACGCCATACAACGTCCAATTGGTTAAGGAGTTCAAAAAAAAAAGTTATTTGGCGGACCCTTTATTTTATTTATCGTTGCCTAATTTAAGCGATATTACCCAAGATATTTTTTGGCGTGCATTTTGAAAACTAAAGCATATAAAAGAGAAGTTTTGGACAAAAAATATTTCTCTTACCAAGATATAAACACGCTCGAAAAACAATTTTTTTTCTGCTCCTATTTAAGAAGATAACGCGATTTTCGCTTTTTGGAAAAAGCGAAATTAGGCGAAAAAGTATCTTAAATTTAATTTATATTGTTAAAACTTCAACGCCTTGCTATTAATACTTAATGTCTTCTTTCTGCAAATTTTCATAAAAATCCATCCATTAGTTTATATGTATAAGACGACGTATAAGACGATGAGGAATCTTGATAAAATCCTGTGAGTCCTTGGACTAATGTAAGGACTTATTATTTAAGATAAAGCTTCAATCTTACTTATATTTTATTTTAAAGAGTTTTTAGTCAACTTAAATTGGTTTTTTAGATTTTTAAAAAATTATATTTTTTTTAAAAATAATTAGTTTTTGAAATTTTACGAAATTTTGATTTTGAAGTTTTCTCGCTTTCAAGCCGTGAACGGCACACGAAAAATTTCTTCGCAACCATATTTAGCAAATTTAGTTTTCTATTGGAATATAAATATTAATTTCTAAGTATAAAACGCTTATTTGACGCATTTAACCGTTAGAGGGTTAAAGTTTAGCTAAAAACATATAAAATCAAGCACTTGATTTCCTCTACCCCTTGTGATTGCAACCAAACTTGGTATAGAAGATGTAAATCATATAAGTATAACTTCGTCCAAATATAGGACAGCTAATGCCAACGGATCTGAAAATATCGCGTTTCAAAATATGACAAATATTCGAAAATTTTAACAAAGTTTGGTACATAATATTCCATATGTTTTTAACGGTTTAAGCTACGAGAGCCATTGATACATCGTTTTAAAGCTACTTAAATTGTGGTTTGGCTAGTGTACACATATTATTCACTTTTCCACGGCAAAATGTATTGTTTTCAAAAACTGCTTATCAAAATACGGTATTTGAATAAACTGTTTTTTTTAAATTTTGTCAAAAATATATGTGAAATAAAAATTAGTTCCCTGTACAGTATCCAAGTTCCTACTTGGAAATGTTACGGTATCCTGTCCACGGATTTTGAAAAAATGAACCAGGGATTTTTGAACCACGGATTTTGAAAAAATGCATTTTACCGTCAAGAAGTGAATTCTTTTTGTGAACCAGTAAAACCACAATTTAATTAACTTTAAAATGAGGGATCAATGACTCTTGTAGCTAAAACCGAAAAAGATATGGGCAATTATGTTCAACTACTTTTGCAAAACTTAATTTTTTTTTCAATACATTATTTTTTTACTATTCTTGGTGTCTTTTTTATAGATTTTTATCCATAACTTTGAATTTCGTAAGAGCTCCACATGATCATCATAACAATCAACAATATAAAAAATTACGCTTTTTATATTTTTAAATAATTTTTGAAAATCGTTCCATCAAATAAGGTCAAAAATTTATTTTTTCAAATAATTATTTGACAATACTGAATAAAAAGTTTCCCAATTTTTTTATCCACAATTGTTGTCATGATATTAAATAATTTTAAAGTTTTGAAATCGCCTAATTATCTTTTTCCAGTAAAAAAAATAAAAACTAAAATTTACTGGGTCGAAAAAGAAACACTGTGTCAAAAATCAGTTAAGGACTTTAAAGTACTTTCTGTAACCTTTTATGAGCAGGTTTTCTATCACTTCTTAAGTCGTCCATGCCATGGAACATCCTTTTCTGTGGCCTTTAATTCTCTTCATTGGTACAAAAACAATATTTTTGCTTGCAAGAAATTCGCAAGACATTTTTTTTTCTGCAATAAAATTAAAGTATCCCATGAAAAAATAAAAACTTTTTTAAGTAAATTAGTCATTTTTAAGTGAGTTAGAATTAGTAAAAATCGTCAAAACTGGCATCACAGCACGCAAGAGAATATTTTTCAAAACATTCATGCTACCCTTTACTTCATACCTCTCAGTTGCCCTCTTAGATTAGATTATATGGCACTATGCACCGCGACCAACTTAGGTCTTTTGTGCTGCAGTTGCCGTCTTGCTGTATTGGCAAGATGCCAAGCCAGGCCCGCAGTATGTGGACTTATTGTTTTGGCGTATAAATGTAAGTATGTAGTTCATTTTTGCCAACATTCTTTTATATAAATTTGCGCACAAAGATTTGGAGCATTGAGCTAAACGTGCAGCTTTTCTTTGAGATGTATTTGGAGCTCTTTTGAATATTGCTTCTATTTTCTTTGCTTTGGTTTTCTTCCTGAGCAAGATTTTCTCTCAATGGTCAAGTATCCCTTAAACCGTTGAATTACTTTCGAAACAGTCTGACGGCTAAATTTTGATTCCTTGGTTAATTAATAATATGTCCAAGATGGATTTTGTTGAAAATATTTAATTATTTGTGAAAAATTGAAAAGACAAATTCTAGATTCTCATTAATTTATTTACTAACATATTTTTAAAAGGTACTATGATCGAAAAATTTTTTAAAGGAAGCTTGTGATGAAAGTGAAGGGAAAACCCCCAAAAATGTCCCTTAAGTATGCGCTGTATCGAACCAAATGTAATCAACTTATACGCTAGATGTATGAAAACTTTGAGGACAGTCCCCAAAGTACGCAAATGTCACCAAACTATGCGGTGTATCGAATAAGTGTCATAATAGTATGCTCTGTGTATATATACATATATATAAGACAACGATATGAAAGTAGTTGGATTAAAAAAAAAAAATTATAAAAACTCCATTTTTTATTGATGCAAAAACATTTTAAAAAGCAGACATGGGCCGCGTCAATTGCAATCATTCACTAGTGAGATATTTAAATATCATTAATAATTTTAGACCTACGCTCCACACTTGTAGGCTTAAACGCTTCCATAGAAAATTTGTAAAAATTTTAATACCAAACTATGGGGATTAGTAACAACATCTGGGTATTTATTCAATTCCACCCAAGCACATGTAATTAGACGGTAAAATGTAATTGGACTGTAACTAAATCCACAAATATTGGTATTATGACCCATGTCTGGTATTGACAAAATTTTAAATTTTACAAGCAAGCGTTTAAGCCAACAAGTGTGAGCGTAGGTCTGAACCTATTAATTATATGACAAATTTTACAAGTGAATGATTGTGAAATGTAATTGACGCCGCCCATGTCTGTGATAAAAAAAGGAATTTTATACAATTTCAACGATCTTGAATAAATGTAAATAAAACAGTATTAACACAGTTTTCATCTCGAGTTGTTGTCTTAAATTCGGTTACGAAAGGGTTAATATTCTACACACCAGCAAATGGTGAATGGCAACACTATATTTAACATTAAATATTTGTCGCTTGTCTCTACTAGACTCGCTTAAATTACAGCAGTTTAATTTCGCCGTAACCGTTTTAAAAATGGGGCGAATTTGTTGAGCTTAGAAACAAACCTTTAAGCATTTTGTACGTTAATAACGAAATTTGACTTGTATACACAGTGGGATGAGTGCGCATTTCTTAGCCTTCATTCCATCTTGTGGTAGTTGCCGACCCTTAGGCGATATAATTTTTTTTATATTTCTTTAACAATTTAATAGAAACAATCGGAACTTTATGTATTATAACATTTTGAAATTTAGCATCACAAAAACATAGTTTAGTTTAAAATATTTGTTTTTTTTGAAAGTTCTATTAAAAACGTCATCCCTCGGGGTAGATATTGACCCCATTCTTTGTATTTCATTATTCTATAAAAAAAAAAAAATTAAAAAAAAAAACTAATGGGAATCTATAATTGGAATGTGAGCATGATATTAATAAGAAAAATTCTCGTTATTTTGTTTTTTTTTTTTGTTTTTGCTTAAATAACACGTATTTTCTTGTGAGTAGTAAATATTAGGGTATTCAATCGGTTAACCGTTACTCGATTAATCGATGAAATGATGTCGAACAATTGTTCGAGTAATTCGAAGTGGCCAATTTCGAGTAAAGAATAACTCGAACAATTTTGGTCGATTAATCGAGTAACTCGAGTAATTTAAAAATATGAACTATTTTATATTTTTTTAATATTTTGTATAAAATAATGTGACTGGTATAGTGAATATTTAAATGTTAAGTGTATTTTTATATTAAGTGAGCACTGTTAAAGAAATTATATTACGAAAAACGAAGAACTTAATGCGAAAAACTCTGATATCGAAGAAACTTGGATATTTTTTAAAGAAACAAGTTCTAAGACTGGGGTGTTTAAGATTATTGGTGCGGATTTGAGGGTTAAAAGTGGGATCAAACATTATTTTTTTTTTTTAATTTAGTTGCCATTTATCTAAAGAAACTACATATAAATACTATATTTTCAAAAAGGAATTTTTAAATGTCATTTACTAAAACTTTTTGTTTGTCCCTTTTATGTCGTTGTAACAAGCCAATTTTAGAAGCCCTATATGGAAATTCATAGCGGTCATACGCAAAATTTCCACATATTAAAATTTACATATAGAAGTAATGAAGTTTTCATTAATATGTTGAAAATCTTCTTAAATATTCATGAAAGTTGTTTCAAAACTTCTTTATAATTTTTTTTAGAAAAATTACATATCTCAAAATCCCAAAATGATAGGACAAAATGGACTATTTTTCGTTTAGTACTACACACTATATACAAACTTTGTGTCAAGTCTGAGTGAAATTATAAAACGGATCACCTTACAAATATTTTATAAAACAGTTTAATACATATTTATGAACCAGTTATATTGAAAGAAAATCAATGAAGATTTCAACATATTCATAAAGAATTTCATTGATATAATAACGCTTTTGCTTTGAGTGTACTGAGACAAAACTGTCGCAATAATAAATGATCTTAGCAAATGTTTTCTCTTTTAGATATACTTTTTACTAAAATTTTTAATTAATTTGTTAATTTTTATATATATGTTATATTAGTACTAATAAATATAAAAACTTACAAAAATGTGAGTTTTTGGAAAATAAAATTAAAGTATTAAAATTGTTCGAGTTACTCGAGTTATTCGAGCAATTTTAAAATCTTACTCGCCTACTCGAGTAAATTTAAAACCTCAAAATCAAGTTACTCGATTACTCGAACAAAAAAAAAGCATACCCGAGTAAATTGAATACCCTAGTAAATATATGTATACATTTATAACTTGAATTTTTTGGGAAAATAAACTCTGATTTAATAATTTGAAAAACAAAAAATATTGAACCCCAAAATACATACAAATTTTCATTTAAATTCTGTATGGAATTTGGCAGTCGAAAAAATTTTAAAATACGTATTTTTGAGTTCAATGTGAATGTAAATTAACTTAATTTTCAAAGACACTTAATTTTTTAAGGTACCCATACAGATATTAGTTCCTTACGGGTAGTGTGGTCTCTTCAAAACGGAGTCACTTTTTGACTCTACTTGATGCTCACGAGTAGCGTGAGCTGCCACTTAAACCAACCAACCAACCCATACACTAGTAATATTATTGTTCAAGTTCTCGTTTTGGTTCATTATTCTATTACCATATGTAGTAATAGATTGTATTTATATATGAAAATATTATGTTTTAAAAAAAACATAACGAGTCTAATAAGGCATTCACACTAGACTGCTAAGAACGTGTCAAAATGTAATTTTGGAATAGAATAAAGGGCTTAAATACGTGTTTTGACATAATACGTGTTTTGCAATCTACTGTGAACGTGGCTATAAGAATACATTTAATATAATAAATAGCCTAAATACGTGATTATGTACACAATAACCTATATATCCTTGATGGAACAATCCTGCGGGAAATGGACCAGTCACTGATATGGTCACGTAACTAGAACTTTGTGTGTATGATCCTGTCCTAGTTTCGGTTCTGTTATATGAAAGTAACCTGTACTTTTAACATGGGCTTGTCATAGGAGGTGACAATTGCTATCTGTGGAGCACTGTGTGACGTGGCGAATAAATTGACCAATGTAACATATCACCATACCGACTGAAATGAATATGCTACGGGACAAGTTAGAAGTAGGAAGAGTTAAAGTAGGACCGTTTTAGGATTCATGTGATATGCAACAGAATCAGTGGGAAATAATTTATCCCGTGACTGGTGTCGGTGTACGTGTCGTAGAACTGGAGAAAAATTGCTGAAGGAAAACTGGTCACATACTAAGCGCAATGTGTTCTGTTATAGAGGTAGTTTGAGTGGAATAGTTTTGTAAAGTACCACTGCTCTGGTCTAAGGGGTACATGTCGCCGGGCATGCGAAAAGTTTTGTTCCCAAAGAAATTCTTAAAAATCGCCAATTACTTACACATATATTTCGAAACCAATATGCAGAAATTTTGAAATTTTAATTTATATTCTTGTAAAGTGTTTCAAGTTTTAAATAAGTTGCGCCAAAAATCATATTCTGGTGATATATTTCTAGTTTTTTGGTAGCGATATTTTATGTGTAAAATCGCCACTCGAAAAATCGCCAGTCGTCATTTCAAGAAGTAACTTGCCAAACGAGTTTTAAGATCGCGACGTTTGACGAGAAATCTCCACATCTAGCAACCCTGGTCACTGTCTAAATAGTTCCGTATTCAGTTCTTTTAAACCAGTGGAGTGTTACGTCTTCATTTCACGTAGTCGGTACAGATAGAATTCCTTCAGTGTTATGTCCGCTTTGTAGCAGTCAATGAAATGCATCCTTTGGCACTAATTGTCATGTTTTCATCCACTGCTAACGGTATTGAACCAGTTCAATGACCAGTAGCAACTTCAACTGCAACGACCGTAGTGGCTTCACTTTGATGTTATGTTACTTTTCCTCCAGTTACATGATATATCTGATACCAACCAGTGAATGTTTTATCACCATAAATATAGTCAATTGATTGGTCATTTCAACCAAATTAATACTTTTTGGTGCGCCACAATTTTAGTTTCGCCAGTTTCGTGACGTGCTTCCCCAATCATATATCACAGAATTACCACTTTGGATCAATCGACCCTTCATTTCCCGCAGGGAAAGTACAACAACGATTTAGAGACTGTTTAAAATTATTACTTTTTGGCTGTTTACGTAAATAAGAAAACTTTTAAAAACTGCTCTACAACAACAGCAATTTTGTTTTTTGGAAATAATTTTGACTGACTTTAGTCAAGTCAAAATTTACAAAAGTCAATAATTCCAACTATGGGCCTTAATGACTTTGTAAAATAAAAAAAATAAAAGTATCGCTATCTTCTTAATATTGTAAAATACACTTTCAATACACCTAAATTGATGTGATCGAGTCCTTAGTAATGAAATGTAAAGCTTGAAAACCCATTTATACTCTCCAGATGCATTACGTTGCCACCATGTGGCTTACCCAGTATAAAGACAGGGTGACTACAAAACTAAATTTTAAAAGTCTAAGTCCCTAACTAACAATTAGGTTTCGTTCCATTCGAACCGGCAGTTAAGAAATTGCTTGCTAACTACCACGTTTTTGGACATCATTAACCCATGTGGACCAGAGGCCCCAAGAGACCCCACACTTATATATTTCAATTTACAAAAAACGTTGAAGATTTTCTTACTACTTTTGAATTTTAATAAACGTGATGTAAAATATAATAACACAATGTTTGAAGATTCTGTGCCAAAAGTTTTGGGCATATTAAACAACGTTAACCCTTGCCGAGCCGCATTAAGGTCAAAGAAGTTACTGCGAGAATTTATAAATATTTGAACAAAAAGTATGTAAATTCTTTCAAACTAAAGTGCCTTTATTTAAATTAGCTGAGTGTAGATTCCATACACTTTTTTCATTTTGCGTGCTTTATGCAAACTCTAAATTATGTGATACGTTTTATTCTTAACATAAATGTGGATCTTTTCGGGTGCAAAATTTGTTTTTGTTTAGGGGTCAATATCGAACCAGAGCACAGTGGGCGAAAAGGCTCATCTAGCGGCGTTTAATTAATGTGCTTAGGAAAATTATTTTGTTGTTTGATTAATATTTTTTTTTAGTTGAAAATAGATTAAGCTACAATGTTAAACAAAAAAATTTTTTTTTTTAAATATATTTATATTTTTTTTTTTGTGAAAGTTGCAACTTTTTTAAAATTTTAGTCATTGTTTCTTTCATTCAGGAAAACATGATAAAGGTAATATATTAATGTTTCACATTCTTTTGGGCTAAAAATATATTAAACTATTAAAAACAGTTTTTTTTTAAACATTTATTATTAATTTTTTTTTTAATTCTTTTCTGTTCAAATTACTATTTTTGGACTTATTTAGTCTTCATATATTTCAGTTGTTTTCATACCAAAAATTTAATTATAATGCAACAAAAAAAAAATACAATAGTAAAAACAATTTTTTATTCCAATTCGGAACTACTAGATGAATCTAAGGTGCAAGGTACACAATGTTCTGACAAAAGTTGTAAAGTATTTATTCGCGATGTCTTTCGCGTATGGTGTATGGTGCTCACGGAAATTGCGGTAATCATTGTTCCGGGCTTCTAACGCTTTCTTCCGACATTGTTTCTATTGGAAGTGGTGATACTTTAATTATATCGGCTCCATGTATTAATATTTTATGTATAGAACACGGCATATAAACCCAATGCTACTGTTGTGTGATAAATAGTTCTGCGGTCTGTAAAGCAAATTGGCTAAAAACATTCAATATCGATTTTTGTTCCCGCAAGCAATCGAGCGTTAAAATGACACTGAATCTGTAAATTAGCTCCTCTTTCACTCCGATTATTGCGGATGCTAATTTTGGTTCTATGAAAAATCGCCTGGCTGTATTGCCGTTATGGTGTTGCCGCAACCAGCCATTGGGATATAAGCAAGCAAAGACATTTTTCTTTTTAAGCTTTTTGAACATACAATTTACATTCAATACTTCGAGCTCACTGTGAGGTGTTTCCTTACATTTGGTAAACTTTACTTAATTTCGTTTTGTTGGAACATGTTGGACTTCCACGATTAGTCAGTGGATTAACTCAATAAAGTTGTCAGTCTAACCACTAATTGTGGTTTTTTCTTTCAAATTTGTGGCTGCGTCTATGGTTCTCAATTTCCATATCTCAGCCAATTTTGCGCAACAATTTCTATTTTTTTGTTTATTAGAAGGGATTTCATTAGCACATACATGTGATATTAATTATATTATAAATATATGATAGAACATTTTTAGTAGGCACGAGCTCGTTGCGCCATCGTAATAAACTTCTCGTCTGAGCACCGACATTGTTCCTAAAAAGTGCAAATATCATGTAAAGTTGCAGGTGGCTACAGATGATTTGGACATTTACAATCACAAGACAACATAGTAATAAAAAAAAATATTCTAGCGCGAATACCCCACGAATATCCAGAAGTTCCGGTCCGCGGAGAAGTTTTATTTTGGCTTTTTTCAAGGCAGTAGTGGTACAGTCAACTTTAAATATATTTTTTTTCTACAACAGTTAAGCACAGGTCACAAACAAACAATTCTTTAGTTAATACATAC
>CM037855.1:158317142-158336497 GCA_021234595.1 Delia radicum
CTTAACAATTTGGTAAACTTTAATTAATTTCATGTTAGAAAGTGTTTTGCAACCGTCAGATAATGACAATCGTAATTAATTTTTTATATTAATTACTGTAGAATATTTCTTTAGTTAGTCTCTTTACAGGAAGAAGAAGAAGAAAACATTTTTATTGAAAAATTTTACGGACACAAGGGATACACCAGACTGCCGCAGTTTCGTCCCCCTCCTGGGACTCGTCAGTGGTTAATTTATGTGTCAATTGAACAAAGTATTTTATATTGTTAATTTTGCTCTATATGAAAAACTTTTTATTTTTTGGTGTCGTACTGTGATTTGAACTTACGGCCTTAGCATCAAGCTATGCATCGTAATCTCACCTCTTAACGAGTTGAGCCACGATCGACACAGCGTTGACTGCGACTAAATTGGAGTTTGGTCACACTACGTACACACAAGTATTGTTTTGATCAGAAGAGACAGAATTAGCTAATACCAATGCACAATTCATTTCTAAACTAGAATGCTTTTTCTTCTTAATCCTATCTCTTTTTCACAAGTAATTATCACGTTTTATGATGCGCTTTATTCACATACAATAGTTGGATACCAAGTGTAGGTTAGAGATTGAGTCGCCGTTTCGTTTTGTTGGAACATGTTGGACTTCCTTGGAGCTTTTTGAACATACAATTTACATTCAATACTGCGAGCTCACTGTGAGGTGTTTCCTTAACAATTTGGTAAACTTTACTTAATTTCGTTTTGTTGGAACATGTTGGACTTCCACGATTAGTCAGTGGATTAACTAATAAAAGTGGTCCGTCTAACCACTAATTGTTGTTTTCTTCAAATTTGTGGCTGCTTCTATGGTTCAATTTCCATTTCTCAGCCAATTTTGCTGCAAAATTTCTATTTTTTGTTTATTAGAAGGATTTCATTAGCATCATACATGCTGATATTAATTATATTATTAAATATATGATAGAAAATTTTTAGTAGGCACGAGCTCGTTGCGCCATAGTAAATAAACTTCTCGTCTAAGCACCGACATTGTTCCTAAAAAGTGCAATATCATGTAAAGTTGCAGGTGGCTGCAGATGATTTGGACATTTTACAATCACAAGACAACATAGTAATAAAAAAAAAATATTCTAGCGCGAATACCCACGAATATCAGAAGTTCCGGTCCGCGGAAGTTTTATTTTGGCTTTTTTCAAGCAGTTAGTGGTACAGTCAACTTTAACTATATTTTTTTCTACAACAGTTAAGCACAGGTCACAAACAAACAATTCTTTAGTTAATACATACCTCTAACTATAAATAAAACCACTTTTCTTCCACTTAATTGAGACAAATCCAACTTTAGAGAACATTTGGAAATGCAAAGAAAACACGTGTTAAAGCTTAGTGATGCAGCGGCTGAAACATATGTTGTGTGGGACAGCTCACAGCTGTTCAACTAGATCATGTCAATCAAAATAGAATCGATATATAAGTTCAGTGGGATATAAATAATCGGTAGAGACACAATTTTTGCGCAATTAAACACTTTGAAAATTGAATTAAACGACCCTAGATCGACCATTTCGCCCACAGTGCAGAGGGAAGAAAGTGTAAGTTTTTTTTTTTTTAAAGGTATGAATATTAAGAACATTTTATTAAATTTATTTTTGTTTTTGTAAAATAAAATTGAGATACTTTTTTTAGCTAACAATTAAATAAATAACACACATTTTATATTAATTTAATATTTATTTTATTTGATAGAAATTGTTTAATAAAACAATTCTAGAATTTGAAATATGTTTCAATTATAAATAATAAAAATTATTTTAAAAATTTTGTTAAAATTTAGTTTAACATATTTATATATTTATTTATTATTAAAAATATATTAAAAACTAAATTAAATTTATTTATATTAGCTACTTAATATAATTTAAATAAATTTTTAAATGTAACCCATTTACAATTAATTAAAAAATATATTTTTTAAGATTTTACAAAAATAAATAATATTAACTTCTAAAAAATATTCGGCTATTTGGAATACATAGCTGTCCAAGAAAAGTGACTAAATGATAAAACTCAATTATTATAATAAAAAATAATTTAATATCTTAAAAATATATTAAAGATATATTAAATTTTATGTTTATAAATAATTTTAAATAATTATTAATTGTAAATTTGTTTAAAATTATAATGCTTTATATGATTTCTAATTAATCTAATATTGCATTTCATTATAAACTAAGAGATTGCACATTTCCGGCCAAAGACAACGGAAAAATATCACATTTTTCTTTTAAAACTACTTATAATATGTAATAAAATAATATAATATGTGTAAATAATAAAATTGCATTATACTAGAATAATAACTATATTGCAAAATAAATTTTTGGGATTATAAAAATAACATTTTTATTGCACTTAGTTTCTTAAATCCAAAAAAAGTTACAAAACTTGAAGAAGTATTTAATAAAAATTTTAAGGATATCGAAATTTTTCTAGAAATTAAAAAGTCATCAACTCAGATGCATTGTATCAGCAAAAAAAAAAACATTTTTAAAAATCTGAATTATATTTCACAATCTTAAAACTTCTGCAAAAAGAAAATCTGGGAACATATTTAAAAGGTTTAATTAGATTTTGCCAGAGAAAATATCTTTAATCCTAATAAATTTTGTATACAAAAACAAAAAATCTAAAACTTTATTTTGCAAAATTCTTAAATTTCCTTAGAAAAATGTGTTTCAGAATACAAGAATTATTTTAAAGAAAATGAATTTTCCGAATCTTTCATACAAAAAACCAGAGATCGAAAATAACAGTTATCCCGAAAACTTTAACTCAAAAACTCTCTATGTTAGAGTCAACGGAGACGTATACTATTACATACCAATCGATTCCTATTGAAGTGCTCTTTCAGATTCTATGGTGATCTTAAGAAAACGATCTCAGCTCCACAGTTAAGAGTTATTTTTCAAACTCTTTTGAAGAGTTTTATTTTTCCCGTCAGAAAATAAAGCACATTTGAGGAGTTTTATTTTGAAACTCATTTAAGGAGTTTTATTTTTTCCGTTTAAAATAAAACTCATTTTGGTTATTTTCTTCTTTTTTTATTAACTTTATTTGCTATAATGTGTGTAGTAATTTATTTGTTTAGTTTAACGAACATAACTTTTTCTAAATTTTCTGCGGAAAGATTTGAACGCAGGTCGCTCAATACCAATTTAAGAGCAGATAATGCACTTTCCACGCTTACCTGGGTTGCAGGTACACACTGCATAGTTTTTGCCAATGTATAGAAGTACGGATAGTGTATTCTTTTAGCCTCCCAGAACTCAAAAAGAGGTTTATCAATCGATAAGGGCCTTGGAGAAAAATTGTTAATTTCAAAGAAAGTTTTTTTTCATCCTCATTATCACTTCCTTCGCTTTCTTGTTCCCTATCTACATTTATTAGATGACTGAGATTGAGATGTATCGCATACATCCGGCGAAGATCGGAAAACATCCGGTGAAGATCGTGAAGCTTCCCTCCTCAAATGAGTTTTAAAATAAAACTCGTCAAATGAGTTTTATTTTAGACGAAAAAAATAAAACTCCTAGAAAGAGTTTTATTTAATGAAGGCGAAATAAAGCTCTCTTCTTAAGA
Organism: Delia radicum; assembly: GCA_021234595.1. Taxonomy (NCBI): domain Eukaryota; kingdom Metazoa; phylum Arthropoda; class Insecta; order Diptera; family Anthomyiidae; genus Delia; species Delia radicum. The sequence goes on from CM037855.1 coordinate 158,320,788, forward strand.
GTTTCATCCGATCTTTTATTTTTACGTTGAAAAATATCTGTTTTAAATGTTTTTTTTTTCTTTTTAAGCCACAAATAACTGTTATAAAGGAACTTTTTTGATATCACTTATAACCGTTACGGTCCCTGCAAAAAAACGCTTCAGAATGTCACAAGCAATAAATTTTAACGAAATCAATTTTAAAATAACGAATAGAAGTAATTTTTTTTGAAAACATAATTTTAAAAATTGTTTGTGCAAAGCCATGATTTTGGCACTCGAAGCAGCACAATTTGAATTTAGAACTTCTTGGACTAGTTTTTCTTGAAGCTTTTTTTCACAATGTAGATAAAACATTTCTTAAATTCTGTCAAAAAGATTTAATAGTTTTAATCAAACTATTTTTAATGACATTTCAAATAAATCAAATTAAATTTTTCATTAAATTTTATGAAAAACTGCATTAATTTAATGAAAAGTTTCAATGGATGAGTTCCAGTAACATTTCATAGATCTAATGGAAAAATTAATCAATATCATGCAGAGTATAGTGTAGCTACCCAGCAAATAATACGGAAAGAATTCTTAAAGAATCAATTTTTCATTGATTTCAAATTCATTTCTGATTTCCCGCCTCTAAAGAAGTTCTTTTTCAAACTTTCGAAGATGTAATTTTAAACAAAATTTAATTTTTCCAGATCTAGTCTATCCAACTCGGAGAAAAGGGAAGTTTCGATATATATACATATTGCCTCTGCTTTGAAGACAACGTTCCCACAAATTAAACGAAAAACTACTTTCGGAAAAGTTAAAAAAAATAATGTAAACTCCAGCGCTATCGGGATTATCTCCTAGGTGAGTTACATTATGAACATCAACAGAATTAAACGTTCATTAAACCATAAGCATTGCTTAAGATGTAGTGAATATAAAATTCATATAAAGTTCATTGTTTCCGATCCAAATTTTTATAACATTGAAATCCAAATCATTGCAATATATTAATTCTATTGATGATGATTTTTTTTGCTGGGTAATATTGTTAATTTTCTATAGTTACACAAACGAAAAAGTCTTTTATAAAATTGAATTTTAGAGTATTAGTTAAAAGTTGTCTCAATATTTTCTTTGTGATCACTAAAGCTTTTATTATTTATGACTTTTATAAAAAGAAAAGTAATTTTTAAAATCAAATACAGGCCAAAAGCTTTTTAAAAACGTTTGTTTCTAATAAAAATAAATATTTTTTATTTTATTAGAAACATATTAATTTTCTTTAAAAAATTTGTTATACAGCTTTCAAATCTTGAATAACTTGTACCTTAACTAAGCTTTCTATTTTAGATTTTAATTTTTATTATCAGTTTTAAATTATTTTTAATATGAGCTTTTTGATTTATACAAATAAAGAATTCAAACCAGTAAACGAATTTTCATATGCTGGCTTTATTTTTTCCACACAAAACTTAATTCCAAATTTCACATCTAAAAGCCACTTAGAGAAATTATCAATATAAATCAATTCATATCCAATATCTAAACCAAAGTGGATTATAATTTTAAGAAATCCATATGATAATTAAAAGTTCTCAGATTCAAAAAGATTATTGATATTAAGAGATTATTCGCTTGAAAGAGCTTTTGCCATTAAAATCGCAAACTAAATTTGAAGCATAAACAAGAATTTTTAAATAGTAGTAAAATATAAGAATTTCTAGAACTTTCTTGTTGCTTATTCTCTAGAAAGCAAATTATTGACATTAGTTCACATCTGTAAAGCTTTTTAGAGAGATTTTTAGTATAAAACATATTATTTTGGCTGATTCAAATTGCAAACCACAGACGATTAAAATATTAAGAAATCCATTTGATATTTAACAATTTTCAGATCCAAAAAGATTCTTGATATTGAGAGATTATGTGCTTGAAAGAGCTTTTGCCATTAAAATCTTAAAGTGCTTTTTAACACAAACTAAATTTGAAGCCTTAACAAGAGTAAAATACCATAAGAATTTCTAGAATCTTCCTATTGATTATTCTCTACAAAGAGCTTTTTATATTAATTCTTTAATGGTAAGAATTTTAACTTCTAAGAACTGAGATCTTAGGATGGATTTTTATATTTTTAATTTATGTTATGAAATAGTCTGCCACAAAACCAAAGAATCATAGAGGTTTGTGGAGCTTTTTACAACAACTTTAAATTTACAGCTCTATTTAAAAGCATCAACATGAAAGCTTGTAAAACAACAAAAGCTCTATGAACAAAAAATTGCGAATTAAAAGAAACTAGTCGTCTATAAAAAGGCACAACTCAAGATTTGTAAAGTTGCATTTTTACAAAAGAATTACTATGCTTAAAACAGATTAATTTAAGCCTAAAATACATCTCTGGCATAAAAAATTTTAAAGGGAAATGTTTAAAGGAAAAAAGTTAAAATATTATTGACAATACGTGCTACACTATTATTATAAATTGGGGCACTTAGTAAAACCTTGTATTTGCAAAAACCTGTTCAAAAGAAACTGCTCGATCACGCTAATTTTAATAAATGAGCAAAATCGAAACTTTAAATAAGCATTAAAGTACATAAATATTAATTGCATTACATACTGGTTTGTTAACAGACAAAGTAGAACGAAATGGAATGGAACTATGAACGAGTGACATTAGAACACCAAACACAGGGAATACAATGGAGTAGAACGAATTATGCATGTATTATTTAAAGTGTTTATTTTTGTATTATCACTAGGGAATGCATGCCGAGATTTCCCGAACCGGAATTTTTGGGAAACTAAAGCTTTTCTGTTTCCGCAAGCCCTGGAATTTGGTCCGGGAACATAGTGAATTTTAAGAATACAATTTAAAATAAAAAAGTTATATTTTTCACATTTTTAATGTAGAAAATAACAATATAAAAAAATTTAAGTAAGAAATAGGCGAGGATAGGGCAAATATTCCAAGTATCTCCCGGGTAAAAATAGCTATATCTAGTCATATATGTGTATATAATATGATAAAGTCAAAGAATAGTGACATTATGTCTAATATGATTAAATACAAATACATCTGATCATTTTTATTGAGAGGATTTTTTATATGGTACTTGATATTATTATATGTCTCCAACTCTTGCTCCATAAGTATATAACGACATATGCCATACAATGATAATCCAAATATTTGTAGTGATCGATATAATTATATATGGTCCCATGCTAAGTCTTATTAAACTACATGGGACGCCATACTGAAAATATGTTCTTTTAATTTGATATGGAATATATAATTCCATACATATTTTGGTAAAGTTCAGTATCAAATTAAATTTTCTGCTAGTTATGAATTTATTACATATGGCTTCACATAATTATATATTTTTGAAATACTTAATTTGTTCTCGATAATTTTTAATCATTTCGTTCCTTCATTTGAAAAAATGTTGTTCTTTAAAATTGTTGATTTCTAAATGTTAATTTTAAACTTAAGTACTTTTAAGCATAACTTCAAGTTAAAAAAAAGCAGAACTACTATCGGCTAACATTTTATAAAATCAGATATATTGTATATATCGAATTTGATACATGTATATGACCCATTTTTCGGATCAATTTGTATGTGCTTATATATGAGAAAAGAGATGAATTTTTAAAAGACTCCATATTACCCGGTATGTTTCAAAAATTTTTTTTTACGAATATATGTGATGGTACAAATTAATACAATCCCATTAAATTTCGTTCCCTGTATTTCGTTTTCCAACTCCAAAAGTACCCCGTTCCATGCAACAGGACTTCACATGTTTAGTGTTTCAATACTATTCCACATTGTTTCAATTTGGAACAATGTTCTATTTCATCTATTCCATAAACATATTTGAATTTGTGCTTTTTCTTGCAAATTAAAAAATTGTGTAAACTAATGGAATGAAACATTGTTATAGTTTGGAATGATACGTAACACGAGAGAAATCGGACCAATTAAGAAATGGAACGAAATAAAATGGAACAGGTGGAACTGCATTTCTACACATGTATAACGATGTTGAATGGAGCGGGGAACAAGTGAACTCTGAACTTTTATAGTATATAATTTATAAAGCTAATGAAAAATCCTCAAGTATGGTTTGAGCAATGAAAAGTATTAAAACGGGAATTAACATTTTTTTAATTTAAAAAATCCTCAAATATCGCTGCTTTTCCTTATTGTGATAACAGAGGCGCATTCATCTGGCGTTGCCTAAGCCGAGGTGGTTCTGTATGTTTAAAAGTTTGATTTTCAATGGAAAATATAAAAAAATTAACCAAACACTTTCTGATTTCTTATGTGTCGGTTCCATTAACCGCTTATTTTTGCTTAAAATTATCTCAAAATCAACAGGTTCTATCTCACGAAAGAGAAACCAGTTTCTTAGAATTAGTTGTGGAACTAATTCTCCTTCATTCGGCTAAATTTGACTTCTGGAACTAGTTAAAGGAAGTCGCTTCAAGTGGGAGTTGTTGTGATTGGAAGCAGATTATAAAATTTGTTCTATCCTTTTATAACTAAATCTTAATTGAATAGCCTGTCTACGCCCATTATTAGAATTTTTGTTGAAATAAGAATAACTAACCTTAAGAGAGATTTGTACAAAATGTACACCTAATACAAACTTAATTACTAGCACTTCTTAAATTTCTTTGAAACTTTTTATCATCTTCCAATGATTTTCTTATATTTTTATACAATACCGAATGTGTTTCTATACTTTCGGCTCCCGATTCCCACATATCTTCAACATTTGTTTCACCATCCGTTTCCGAAGAACCATAACTAGTAGTACCTGGTTCCTCTTCTTCTTCTTCTTCCTCATCTGAGGTATAAGTCGTTGATGAGGATGACTTTGTTGAAGATCTACGTTGAGTATTAGATCTCGTCAAAGTCTTATCGGAATCGTTATCACTTATATCTTCTAAAACTTCTGGAGAGTTCTGCGGCAATGGTTCTATTTGCAATTGTTGCTGTTGCTCATTAATATGTTCAATATCTTCAAAACGATTTGTATCTAATATTGTACCTCTTCTGGGAGAGACATCTTGACCATTATGCCGATCGGTTTACAGTGCTTTCACCATCCGAATTATCTTCTATGGTACTAACACGTATAATATGATCTTTTTCAGACATCATTTTGAAATTATAGCGATCATAAAATGTTCTCTTTAAAGCTTCCCCGGAATCTGCACTCATATAAACCACTATCCATTTCTTGAGGCCTTGGACCAAATCGTTGTTCATAATAATTTTGGGAGGCTGGTGCAGAGTAAGAGCTTTTCGGCGTAGAAACATGTGGATGATCTTCGATTAATGAGGATATACCTTCATCTCTTTCTAAAACTTCTAATATAGATGCGGCCTTTTTATCGAATGGTGGTGCTGGACTTTGGGTGGGACTAAATTTGGAGGCAGCCATACTAACAAATTTTTTCCAAGCATTTTTTATATCCTTGGCTTTTTTGGGCCTATCCTTTAAAACCCATGGCAATTTGCATGCCGTTAGTAAGTTGAACCGGTTCAATTTCACAACGATAAACCGTTTGAACATTAGTTACTGGTGGATTTGGTGCAGGAGGACTAGGAGAGCTTGTGTTGTTATTATTATTATTGGCATTACTACGCTGGGGATAGGCTATACCCACTGGCACTCCTGCATTACGATACATTTCTTTGGTACGATCTGATAATCTACTGCTAGACCGATTGGATCTTGAACTCAGTGAAACTACATCCAATTTATTGGGATCGATTTCCGAAGAGTTCTTTAGATTGTTATTATTTTCCTGATGTGTTTCCATATGATGTATAGTTTGACCCTCTTCAAATTCTTCTCCTCTATCCTGTGATTTTCTACGATTTAAATATTTATTCAAACTATAATCATTTCTCAAACCATTTATGTGAGTATTAAATATGGCACCATAATCTTCACCCTTCAATTTCTTTGCCGTTTGCATAGCTTCCGAAACTTCTGGTACATTTTCATTTTGATTTAGTTTTCAATTCAGTTTTTTCTGTCTTTATAACCTTTCCGGTTACAAAATGTTTTTCTATAGTACTACCAAATTCCGAATTAGTCATAGTTCCCGAAATTCCCGTGACTTCTGTGGACTCACTATGATTACTCATAGTTTCTTCTTCGGTATAAGAGTGGGCTAGATATTGTGGAGGTGAGGAAGAAGAACGACTGGTTCGACTGTTAAGAGTGGTCGAAGCAGAAGTAGGTGGTGGCGGTGGTGGAGGTAGTGGTGAATTTGATTGTACTACGTTTACGTTGGTTCAATTGAATTTGTGATGAGTTGGAATTGCTACGTTTGCGTTGCGTTGAGGGTGTTATACTGGCACTACGTTGTTGTATGGGTGACTTTAAGTTTTTTGCATTCGAGTTTGAAGAGTCTTCCTGCATAGGTTTTTGATATATTCTTGGTTCCACATATTCGGTGGGTCTATGTTCTGGTTGTATATTAATGCGATTGGCTTTGGGTGTAGAAATTTTGATAGTACATTTATTAGAAGATTCATTAGAAATTTCCACTATGGGTGGAGGAGTGGGAGGTTGACTGGGCCTTTGTCTGCGAGAATGTTTAGCTTCCAATGTTAATATTCTACCTTTTTCATTGAGATCTTCAATTTGTTCCTGTAAGAACATACTGGTAGCTTGACCTCCACATTTACAACTGCAATCACTATTTTGACGTACTAAAAGAGATTGATAAATATCTCTTAAATTGCTTACTTTAGATTGTTCCGTTTCTTCTATGTCCTCATTACCACAAGGTCGTCTTAATTCTACTTGGGATTCATAAGCTGAATCTCGGCCAATTTGTCTTAACGAAGTGCAAGATGTTGAATCTTTCGGATTTAATCTAAATGAACTTTGTGATTGTACCGAAGGTCTTCGATTCATATCAGGTAAAGACTGTGGTGGTGTACTCTGACTGTCTGTTTGCCTCTTCAAATCCATACTGGACCAAGCATTAACATCACAAAAACTTTGTTTTTTCGGTTTACGATCCAAAGTGTCGGGTTCATATTGATCACTATCGGTGGATCTCTCCAAATCAGAGGGTGGTTCATGTTCTACTTCTATAGTCATACTCCCACGAAACGGAGTATCATATTTTATTCTAGCAGCCATATCTTTTTTCAAATTTGTAGTATCTAAAGTACGCATAGGATTTTTCTTTTGTGAAACCAGTGACTTGGTAGAATAGCCACCTCCTTGATATACCGTATTACTTATTTCAAGTTCTTCTTCTAATGGCAAGGCAGTACTCAAACTGGGACTTAGTTGGGAACTAACGTCGGAGGAAGGCGAAGAAGAAGATTGTGAACTCTTACGCTTAGTCGCCTCTAAACGTTCCAGACTATCTGTCTCATAGTCCACTATTAAGTACTGAGGAGATTTTCGTCTATAAATTGGTGAATCTGGTTGATATTGTTTTAAAGACTTGCGACTTAAAGAACTATAATCGGGTGTTGGTACCGAAGGACCACTACTTTGAGTATTATTATAAATGTCTTTAATTTTCTTTTCCATAGTAGAATCATAATCTGGCGTAGGTATATCCAAATGAAAACTACTACTCGACCTTAAAGTGGCCGTATATTCTCGATGTATTCTGTCTAATGTAGAAGAATCTAAATTTTCATTCAATTGTTCCATATTGCGTAACATTTCATAATGTTGACGTTCGGTTGAAGTTAAAGAAGTGGGAGTAGAAGCGGCTGCATATTGATCCAAAACATCAAGACGTTTACGGGAATTCTTAGAACGTTGAGAGGAACTTCGACTTCTTTGGGAAGCATTGGGTGAATCGTGTAGCATAAACTTGGGATTATTATAAATTTCACCACCGGTCTCGGCAAAACCATACATATGAGCCGAGGCAGTCAAAGCAGAATAGGTATCCAGTTTATTATTCATAATAGGTATATTAAGAGAATTTTTACTATTAGGTTTCTGATAGCGTTGATAAAGGGAAGAAGAACCAGATGCTTCTGTATCTTCTTCTTGTATTTGAGAACAATTATTGGTTTTAGTACTACCCGTTTGTTGTGAGACCTGGCAAGGGGGTGGTGGTGGTCTTTGCTTAGGCGGTGTTATATCTTTACGTCCCATTAAACGTTTTCCTGTTCCCATATTGGCTGCTGGATTTTTGGGACTTTTCTGCTCCGGAACCTGAGGATGTTGAACTTTTCGGTGATTGTCTATCTTTTTCACTGCTACATGTTAAATTTGTTGATTGATTTGAACGTTGTTCATTATCACGATTATCTTCAGTGGGATGTATGGTTTCCAACCATTTCTCGATACTATTACGTTTATCACCACAATTTTTAACATGACCACTACAGCGATTGGTGGCACATCCTTGACATTCGGAGGGTGTTTGCAATTGCGATCCATACTGAGAGGGTGTATTACTTCGTGCTGAACCCTCTTCGGGTATTAGAGTCAGTGATGGTTGATATCTTTTGGTAGCCATTTTATATTTGGCTATGGCTATAACTTCGCGAATTTTTTGTAAAAATTCTAAAGCAGCTGGAGGAGGTTGCTAAAATGATAGAGAAAACCGAAAAGGGTTAAACGTTTTTAAGCAATTTATTGTTTTATTTATTTATTCAACCTCATATTGGCTGTTTCTATTCATTTTGTAAGTCATTAAAGCGGAACTATTTTCAACTTCATTTATATGAAGATTTTATCAAAAAAAATCATAAATTATTACTTCAGTGAATTAGGCCCTATCTCAATAAAGACATATTTTAAGTTTCAGACTTTAGGTCCTAGGGGTTTGATCAGGTAGTGAATGGGCCCTTTCCTGAAAAGAATTTTAAGAAGCCCGTCTTTGCGAATGCCTACATTCCAAATTAAGGTTTTTGTTTCAGAGGTTTAGGATGCGTGATTAAGGAGAAGACCTTTTCCCTTTTTAACATCATTTATCTTTTTTTCACATATATCTAAAATTTCAAGTTTCAATTCAAATGATCTTTGGAAGAACGGAATTTACAAAAATCCAGTCTGAACGGAATTCTATTCGTAAGATAAACATACATATCATGTTCCTAATTGCAGCGTTTTGACCAGTTCGTTGAGTTGCAAAATTGAACCCACTCTCTTGTTAAAAATTTTCAGCGAGTTGAACCACATTCCCGGGAATTCATATTTGACATTTAAGGGCTACTAACTTTGAAATTTAAAAAATTCCCTTCTAAGCAGTTGTTTACTCGGGAGGAGGAATATGCAATCCAAATTTTAAGTTTCTAACTTCGGCGTTTAGGTCAGTCAAATTAGGGCGAAACTTTTGCCATTTAACTCAATATTTTTACCACGTTCCGGGCAAAAATCCAAAGGAACAGTCTGTAACTTAAAACTTCTAGCCAAAGAGGTTTGGGTAGTCCTTCAAGGGGGAGACCATTCAGACCATCCAAAAATCCTGACTTAGCGTACATCAACTCCGCAAGAAGAACCTATATGCAAAATTTTAAGTTTCTAACATTGTGGGATTGCCGTTCGTTAAGGGGGAGATGATTTTCTTTTGAACCCACAATTTTACCCGGTTTCTGTTGAAAATGCTAAAATGTAACCTGTTATTGAGTTGGGCCATATTCCAGGGTAAAAAAAATGTTTATTCGGGACGATGAACCTGAACGCTATAATTCAAGTAATTAGTGGTTTTGTCAAGCCTTTAAGAGGTAGAATCTTTTCCGTTTAAGCCATATATTTTCCGCGAAAACTTCAAAACGTAAGGGAACGTACCCCATTGTGACCTGTTCCCTAAAGTGATCCTTTTGTTTTTTTTCGTGTTGTTGCATGAATATTTCAAAACTATCAACTGTCATCTACTTTAATTTCGGCTATCATTTTCGTAAATATAGAAAGTGAATAGCAACTATTTTTAAAACAATTTTTCAAGTCGGATTTTTGTATTTTTTGTAAACTTTATTTACAATTTAAATAAAACTAATTGATGCCATAAAAAATGCAATAACTACCACATTAATATGGAAAATAAAATTTTCATAATGTTCCCTAAACTGGATTTTTAATATCGTTTCTTATTTTTTGATTTTTTCCAAGTTTTAGTAATTTTTAAATGGTTTACGCATTTCAAACAAAATCTGTAAAATTTTTGCTATATTACCTCCAATTTAATAAAATGCAAATAACAGTTTATTTTGATGAAATCAACAGAAATTTTTGCTAAAAAATTGTAGATTGCTGATTTCATAAGGGCAGACTTTTATTTGCATTAAAAAAAATAATAAAAAAAACTTAAAAAATTTCACATTATTTAATAATTTTCTTGTCTTCCAATATTTAGTAAATGTTTTTGATGATTTTAGCAGATTATTTTGTTACTTTCAATTGACTAAAATTTCGCTAAAATATAACTAAATGTTTGTAAATCCAACATATTTATTTTTGCTATTCTTATATTACTAAAATTAGCACAAAAAAAAAATGTTGCTAGCTTTAGCACTTTTTTCTGTAAGCTAATTTTTAACTAATTTTTAGTAGTTTTTTTTTACTAATTTTACAAGTTTATTTCTATGAGTGCAGTTATTTTTAGTTAATATTTGTTCAATTATATTGAAACTGAGACCTCTACTTTGGTTAGAAGAACACAGAGAACAGATTCGTTGTGATAATTGAATTTATGTGGACGCTTTGGTGTAATGGTTATCGCATTGGACTGTTACACAGATGGTTCCGGGTTCGATTACCGGTGACGGCAATATCAGTTTAGAAAAATTATATGTATGAGTTTTCTATCCCTCATATGTATCGCAGCGCCCACCTTCGGTGTTCCCATAACACTTAAATAATGAATCAGGGCTATGAAAAAAAAAGCTTCAATATGTTTGCTAACTCGAAATCAGGTGGCGAGAAACAACTGTTCTAAGACTTATAATCTCATGCAATTACATGGTTGAAGCCCTTCATCTTTCCCCACCTTTCATCTCTCCACTATCCAATTTTTCCAAAGAAAGCAACACATTAATAAAAAGGTTTTAATTTTGTATAGGTTTTAATTTTTATATATAAATATATAAGTACAAGATAAAAAATGAACAAAAACATTAATATTAAGAAATATAAATTAAGTGATCAAAAAATATAAATTACCAATTATTAATGCAAACATCTCTAAGGATATATTTTGATGTAACAAATCCTGGATTCTTCTAGATATAGTCTTTCTTCTGGAGATAGTTTTTCTACTAAGCTCCAGAGTAGTTTTTTCATACGATGTTTATTAAAATATTTTGGATTCCTTCGAATAAGTAATGGTACTGTATTTATATCCATATGGGGGTTTCTGTTAAGATTCGTTTAAGTTTATAAAAACAAAAGTTGGAATTTTACTTGTATTTATAATTGCACTTACCTGAACATTTAGGTATTCTAAGTATTTTTTCTTTTTTATACAACCAATTATAAAAGTATTACAGCATATATTTGAATGAATAACAAAATTATTGATAATAAGAATACTTTAACTGTTAGAAAATGGTACAAAATTTGTTGATTGACAAATTATTTTTAATATGTTCAACCGATTTCCAACTAACTTATTCTCTGTGTGAAGATACATGGACAGACGGACGAACGGACATCTCTAAATTGACTTATTCTGAGTCGATCGGAATTTTTAATATCTAAAAGCATTAGCTCAAACCCATTATATACTTTACTGGTGTGGGGTGGGATACAATTTATTTTTCCTATTTATGTCACTCAACTTACCGCTAATAAATGTGGTTCAAAATAGGCCGGATTAAAATACAATTTTTTTCGTATATTGCCATTGACCATGGCTCGTAGACTCTCCAATTTCTCTTCAGTCATAATGTCTTCTATAATGGCTACATTTTCCACTGGCAAGCATTCGTTCTCTTGACTATTTGAACTAGAATCAACACCGTCATCTTCTTTGCTACCCTGACTTTGATTACCAGTATTAGAAGAATGATGAGAACCCTTAGGAGAACCACTATTATTCATCATCATACCCAGTTGAGGATGTATCAAGGCATTAGTTTGCATCTGTTTTAGAATGTTAAGCTTGGTAAGTAAAATTAGGGTTTTTATAGATAAATTCATTTAGAATTATACACTTAACTAACCTGTTTTAATTATCATGATAACTTGTGGGTTCCTCCAACTCACATTCAGAATTTGAATTTGATATATCACTGGTGAAACCCGAATGATGATCATTGAGTTGGGGAAAATGTTGCAGCAATGGATTATTTTTTCACTATACCCATTTCTTCTTTAAGACTACTTAATGAAGCACGAGATCTGGGTTCATTTGAGTTGGCCAAACTGCCAGCGGAATATAAACTACCACTACGCGTAAAAGGCGCACCAAATGTTACTTGATCATTTTTGGGATAATTTATTTCGTTGGTTAAATCATCCAAAGAATTACGCATACGATTTTGTTGACGACTTTTACGTTTTTTCATGTGTAAATACAGAAAAACAGAAGAGACATAAATTAATCCTAATAACAAACTGCAAACACCAATGACTATATACTCCTTAGTGGTCATGCCATCAGAGGTGGAAGCTAAGGTAGTGGTGGCTTCAGCTTGAAACAAAACTTCGGAGACGTCTTAAATGAAAGAAGTTAGATCATATATTATAAGTCGTTTTTAAAATCCTTATTTACTTACTGTTAGCATATTTTACCGGACTACCATTAACACGAAATGCTACACAGGGTGAAAATACATTTTTGGGAGGCATAATGTGATCTAAAATTTAAAATAATTTAAATAAAATACTTTTGAAATCGGTATTAAAACATACCATTTGCTGTAGTAGCATTCAATGACATTGTCATATCACGACATACTAAATGTACAACAATAAGACGACCTTGCATTTTGTGGCGTAAATCAGCTTCACCCAACCACTGCAAATACACAAATCATAAATAAATAAAACACGAAAATAAAGCAATGGAAAATTTTTAACAAAGAAGCGACTTATAGCTATAATAAAAATGTTTTAAATGTTAATAATAAAAACGAAAGACTTAAGCGACAAACTTTAAATAAGTTAACACACAAATCAGAGCTGTTAGAAAAACGAAAGACTTAAGTGACAAACTTAAAAAAAATTTACAACACAAATTGGAGCTGTTATGAAAATGAAAGACTTAAACGACAAACTTTATGTTTAAAAATTATGTACTTTCTGCTTAAAATTGTCACGCTACATATAAGAAAATAAAAAACATTATAAATGAGAATTATGTTGTTAATTTTGATAATTTTAAAACATTTTTAGTAAATTATTTTCTATACAACAAATTATTAGACTGTTAATACACACTTTTGTTTTTTTTTTTTCAGTTAGCAAGAAACTAAAAAATCACTAGCAGACAATACAACCTAGTTTTCTTTAAACATTTAAAATTTATTTAATTATAAATAAAGTAAATTAACTTCGCTTTATTTTATTTGTTATCAAAATCACTCTTACTAATTGAAAACACGCAATTTTTTTTTTTTTAATAAAAAAACTAAAGGAAAAATATAAAGTTAATCTTACCTGCAAAAAAGTGCGTCCCTCATCACGAAACATGCGAAATGGATAATCAGTATCAATTGGATTGCGTAAATCTGACCAACCATTAGAAGTTAAATATTGAGCTCCAGTTACTGCACAGACGGGAGTGCGTATTTCTAAAAAATATTTTAGTTAAGGTTGAGAATGTTTTTTTTTTTGTTTTTATTCTTGGTTTATACCTTTAAAACTTATTTCTCTGCTCGGGTATATAATTTGTCCTCTTAGCGGCAAGAATACAAATGGTATTTTTTCCGATGAGGAACCACTAACAAATGGCGATAGACTGCATTCTAAAAATAAAAATAAATTTTTACAAACGATAATAATTAATAAAATTTTATTCATAAAGTGTAGTTTTGTCTTATAAAAATATGCAAATACTCAAAAATGTATTTTAGTTACAACATTTATCTAAGAACAAACTTTTATAATGTTACTAAGTTTTGAGCCAAAAAATATATACGTCCTGTTATAAAATTGAATTTGATTTAGTTAAATTTTCGAGCGCACTAATAGATCCATTGAAATTTAAAGAAGGTCTATTCAGCCAATTTTATGGCATAACTATTATAAAGTCGCAAATGTCAAAAATAAAAAAACAAATAAAATCGTTTAGAACTTTGAGACCCATGCTCACGATTGTGAGCTTTGATATTTGTATTGTGTATTTTTTTGCCTGGGTTATTTTTTTGATGGCTTTATATGTAATGAGTTCATAGCTCTTAACCCCACCGAAGTCAGACAAAATAGGAAAAACTTTCCATAAAATATATATTTGAAGTTTTGACAAGCAAACTCGAAAAATTCTTATTTTTTTTTTAATAATTTAATACATTTTTCACATTAAAATTGCAATATAATGCATTCATTTAACAAATGTCATAGTTGTAAACATCTATGTAGGATTAAGATTTCATATACATCATGATTTGATTTATTTAATTAAATTTATTTATAAATCACTAAATATTTACATTTTCAACCAAATATCAGATTGTTATTACTTTTTTGTTTATTCACTTGCATATTTTTGCATATTTTGCTCTTAACTGCGTATTTTGCATATTTTAATAATAAGAACATATTTGTTTGGAAAAAAATCATGTTTTTTTTTTTTTAGCATATTTTTGTATTTTTTGGAGCATTTTTAATTTATTTCGATTTTTTTTGAAAATCCAAATTTTCTTCCTAAATTTTCAGGGTGATGAAACACTAATTTTAGAAATTCAAACCATTTTTTGCAAATTTGAATTTTCAGTTTTAAGTTTTAGCTATAATTAATCTTTAATATACTCTTTTGTTAGTAATTGAAATAAATTTCACAAAAGTTACCATTAAATAAGTTTTAAAATTAGGATTTTCTAAAAGAAAATTTGTTTTTAAGAGCATATTTTTCGTTTTTTAGGGCATTTTTTATTGGCATTTTTTAGTTGTTCTTACTTCATTCTTTCTCTCTAATTTTTTGCTCTTTTATCCTTTTACCTCTTTTCTTCTTATGTTATTTTTTTCCCCTATTTTTCGATTTAGCTTAGGTGGGTTAGGGAATTTTAGTTAATTTCCATAATATGACTAAAAATTTTTATATTTAACAATTTTATTTTTGTTGTTCTTATTTTATTAAAGTTTGGCAATTTTTAACTAATTAAAGCAACGTAATTTTTAACTAATTTTTAGTCGATTTTTTCTGCAATATTTACAGGTTTATTTCCATGAGCAAACAAGAAGAGAAAAAATATAAAAATTTCATCACACCAGAGATAATAAGGTTTGAAAATTAAGGCGATATCGAGAACCAAAATTGCCATGAATGTATTAATGAAGACACAAATTTCCATTTGGTAACAATAACTTAACTTCAAATTAAATTATTTTTTAATTTGTAGGATTTTGAAAAATTGAGGAAAAATTATCATTATCATATAAATTTAAATTTTTTATTACTGAGTCCAAAATTTTTGAAAAAGCTTGATAAAATGCAAGACATTTTGCTGAGAACCCTATAGTTCTCTATTCGAGAACTACAATTTCTCAATACTATTCCCAAAGATTAATATTTGAAAAAACATTGATAAACATTTGAATATAATATATTTTCAAGGG
>CM037855.1:158336597-158371844 GCA_021234595.1 Delia radicum
CAATTAATTAATGTGTGGCTTTCTTTGGAAAGGGGGTGGTGGAGAGATGAAAGGTGCTGAAAGATGAAGGGCTTCAAAATGGCAACACTGCAATTGCGCGAGATGATAAGGGAACACCGAAGGTGGGAGCAGCGATACATATAAGTGATAGAAAACTCATACATATTATTTTTCTAAATTGATTTTGTCGTCACCCGGAATCGAACCCGGGACCATCTGTGTAACAGTCCAACGCGCTAACCATTACACCACAACGCCCATTGATTAAAAATAAATTGAAAACTTGTTCGTTGTGTGCAAGATCTACCTTTCGTAGATATACAATACACGCTTTTTTGTTTTTATTCTCCTTTTTATTTTAACACTTGTTTTGTTTTATTTAAAAACCAGATGTAAAGGGGAAGTAACTAAGACCGTACTTTGTCTATTTTACAAGTTTTATATAATTTTTATTAAAAATAATTATTATTTTTCGACCTTTAATTGTTCATTGCACAAAAAAAAATGTTTTAAATTCGAGGCCATAGTCTATATTTCTCTATAAACTCAATAGATTATTTGCTAGGACAATATCCAAATAGAGAACTTTAGAGTATGGCCTCTAACTTCAATAATTTTCATTTTCATTGCATAATTAAAGATTGAAAAAACATAATTTTTATTTTTAATAAAATTATATCAAATTTTCTATGGATTTTAATTGATTCATCATTTGAAAACAAAATTTACATACAACTTTATAAATAAACAAGAATCGGTAACAGAAAATATATTGTGAGTGCATCAACAAATTTTTGCGACTTTAAATTGTATGCTGCAAACTAAATATTCATAACCTCAAAATGCGTTCCTTGTATTAAATTTTTAATTTTTGTAAATTTAAAAGTATTTTCTGCAAATAAGTAACCCTAAAATCCAATTAAATAATATCAAGTCGGAAATAATGTGTGTTTTCCGTAATAGTTGCGGTAAATACAATGATATATACAAATTCATTTTACTTTAATTAATTCGCAGCAAAAACTGCACACTTAGATACTATTTAGGTAAAGACCACTGCAAATGTAGTTAAAAACAAATAAAATTTTCACTTAAAGAAAGGACGACTTACAGTTCAGTAAGTTCAACTAACATTGTCATACCCAGTATAATAGTAAAATCCAAATAACTGGTTGCAGAACAGCTTATACTGTATTATAACAGGTTTCTAATTTCGGTTCTGCAACTGGTTCTTTTTATATGGAGTTTGTCCAATTTGCAATAGGTTCTTTACCTCCCCAGTAAAAAGGTAAAATCCAATAACTGGTAGCAGAACAGCTTATACTGTATTATGACAGGTTCTAATTTCTGTTCTACAACTGATTCTTTTATATGGAGTTTGGCCTATTTGAAATAGGTTATTTACCTCCAAACAAGAACAGGTTGCTTAGAACCGGTTCTAAAACCAGTTATAGAACTGGTTCTGCGACAGTGACAACTTACATTTCTTCTCCCAGGAACCTGTTCTAGAACTGGTTCCATTTAACGGGTGGTAAAGAAGTTGTTTTAGAACAGGTTCAAAGGTAATCTGTTCTAAATTATTTAACTGGGTCCAAACAATAACAGGTTGCTTTAGATCCGGTTCTAGAACCAGTTGTAGAACTGATTCTGGGACACTAACACCTTACATTTCTAGAATAGGCTCAGAGGTAATCTGTTTCTAAAAAATTTTGCTGGGTATGTTTTTTAATGTACTAACAATTGTAGTAACAAAAAAACGATTATTTATTTATTTTTATTTTTCAAATAACAAAAAATTTCTGGATAAAATGAATGTAAAATCATAAAACAGTCATTTGATGTGGTTTGTTTTTAAAATAAACTACAAGGTTAGTAAAAAATGTAATTTGTTCTCAAAATGACTGACATTTACATTAAAATTAAAGACACTGTATTACAAACCAACAACTACATATTTTAAATGCAGAAGTTCCCTGAGTCTAGTTTAATATTTTACTTAAACTTAAAACCGCCATAATATATGCGCTATTAAGATAAATGATTAACGCGGATGGATTCAGCATGTTAAAATATCGGCTAATATATACACAAAATGTTATTCAGGTTAAAAAAAAGTTTGGAAATATTTTGACTCAAAGTGTCGAACATTTTGGAAATTTCTTATATAATTTAAGATAACTTTCCTATGATGTAAATTTATAAAAAAAAAAACTATCATAAAAAATTGGTATTGATACACTTAAAATATAGTTCATTTCCAAGTACTAAACTTGTATTTCATTTTACTTTCACTTACATTTTTGGTTAAAAATAATTATAACATAACATAAATTTTTTAAACATTTTTTTTTATTATTGGAATACTTATATTATTTTTTTTTATTTTCCTCTTCAAGTATTTGTTATTTATTTGTTACTGCTGTTGTATTATCTACTTCATTACTACTAACAAAACAATAAATAAATAACAAATACAAACAAATTACTAATAGAAACATCATGTAACTTGCTTTGGGGTCTTTTTTCTTCAGTTTACTTAAATTGTTATCTTACATTAGGTTTGTTATAGTTACTTTCCATTTCATTTGAAATCATTTTTTAAACATTATTTTTAAACTTTATGTGATTGTTATACATTTGTTTATATATAGAAAAAGTTATTTCGAACAGTGTAATTTTTTTTTTTAAAGATATGATATAAAAACTAAAGTTGCGACATTATTTTTACAATGGCAAATTAAAAAAAAATTCAGTAGTATTATCCCTAGTTTTTGCTGTTTGTTATACATAGTTAAGGGAGTTTGGATGTTGTTTATGCCCGTGGCTAAACAATAATAAAAATAACAAGCGTCTCCTACTTAATATGATGGTGGAATGCAAAAAAAAAAAAGCTGGGAAAGATGTTAGTGATTTAGATAACGTGTTTTTTGATAGATTATAAGACTAGTACATCATAAACTTCCTTGTATGTCATAAGCAGGGACAGGAACTTCATGCACTAAAAAAGAATGTTTTAGGCGCCCATAATGTAAATGAAAAATCCTAAAATATGCTCTACAAATTAAAAAAATGCATTTAAATTATGATGTGGTCAAGATGATTCAAGTTTAAGATCATTGGTTTTTTGTTAAACAAAAACCAGTAATGTTTATTTATTAATTAAAAAAAATATCTTCATCTGCTAATTTAACACAGTAAACATTTTTCAACACATGACTCAATTCTGGGAATTGCACGTGAAAGTAGTCCCAAAAATAAGAACTTCTGCATAATTCGTTTTATCAAGTTGGCTACAGTAATCAAGGCGGATGTGTAGCAATTTTTGTATATTTTAACACGGTTATATCTCGGTATACCGTACGGAATATCTCTTTTGTGTCTGAAGCAAAGTTGCAGATATTGAATAGGAGAAAAAATGCGAAAAAAGTTCATCCGGTGACTTAAAAATCGCTAGAATGCCCATTTTCCTCCATTTTTCACATTTTTTTGCTCAATAACTGGATAACAAACCACGAATATGCTAAAAGCCTGGATCTTCTGTAGTTTATATGCTCTTTGGTCAAATAATATTAAAAGTGTATTTCTTACGAACAACTAAAAAAAATCAATAAAAATATGCAAAATAAGTAAAAATATTCAATTAAAATATGCATTTAAAGCTAAATAAGTGAAAATATGCAAAATATGCACAAACAAAATCGATGACATTTTAAAACAAACTCTTTTATTAGCAAAGATATTTTGTTTACCCTGTTCTCAGACTTGGTAAAAACTTGCATTTGCACGAACTTCCGGTCCCTGGTAATAAGTTATAATTATAATTAAATATAGAAAACAAAAGATTTAAGACACAAACCTGCTGCTGGGAGAATAAATTAATTTAAACTTATTTTAGTTATAAAACTAAAACATTTCTCTAACAAAATTTTAACAACTGATAATTTATGACATACATTTCCTAAATTAATTCCTCAACTATGTTGGTTATAGTCTTGAAAAAAAAAAATCGTTAAAACTCATTTGCATAAATCTGCAACAAATGGAATTTATTTCCTATATCTTGAAAAGCTGTTAAACAAAATACATCTGTTTGTTAATTTTTATGACTTCTACTCTACATATGCCATGTTTTACATCTTTTTTTTTTTTACAATAGCTCTTCCTTATTTTCAACAGTAGCTGGCCAATAATGTTGTTTATCGATCCTTAAAAGCGTTTCAGTTTATGCTGGTCATAAAATTTACACTTTGAAACGCTCATAAAATACAAGTTAGAATTATGCCTATTTTCATGACTCTTTTACTGATTGCTGTTAGTTATATTTTGTTTATATGTATCTATAAATTAATTGCCGTAGTTTTTAGTGCCTGAAACGAATAACAGACGCGCTTAAGTGAAAACGCTACTAAAAAATCTATCATTTGATATTCTATAAAACATTCACTTTCTTTGGATATTCACATAATTAAAGTGTTTTTGCTGATAAGATTGTTCAAGTTTGTTTTTGAAAACAATAAATTAATTAGTTATTCTACTAATTGACATGTCGTTAAACAATTAAACACTTTCACTGAAAATTCTTCTGTTCCCCAAATGAATGTAATTTAGTTAAAGAAATTTAAAATTTTTAACATAAAAGTGACTAAAGATTACAACTTTTGTGATTTCTAAAACATAAACCATTAATCATGGTTCGTGTTATAAATGGTGACGCGAATAAGGTGTAACAAATAATTAACTTACCAAATAACACACTGCTACAAAAAAAAACACTTTTTGTCAGAACTTGAAAACTGACCTAATGGGGGTTGTAGGCCTAGGTGGAGGACATACAAAAACCGTTTTCAAAAATTTTGAAACACCCTTAAAAATTTTGAGTTATTTCAAAAAACTGTTTTAGGGTAGGTCGTAGCACTTTAGTACCTCTAACGCACACATTTGTGACCGATTTCAAAATTTTAAAACAGTATTGGAAATGCAAAGATTAAGCTTTCATGAAATGTATTCATAAAATATATATTCCAAGAAATTAGGTAAGTGGTTTATCAAAAGTTTCTCATTTGTTTTTTTTGCGTAATTTTTCAAATTCAACGAGAGTTATTTTAATTTTTTCTATGAAAACCTATTTTTTTGCTCTGTACTTTAAAGACAATTTTATATAGAAAAAAAATGAGATAATTATTTGTTAAAATCTGTTTATATTTGCAAAAGTTACTAAATTTTTTCTAAAGTAAAAATTTTGCGATTGCAGACTTTTCTTTTGGTAAACCACTTGACTTACAAACGTTAATTAAAAAACTGTATAAATAGCTTAACCTAAGTTAACATGTATAGTTAAAAATGATTACTAGCCCTCTTTTTTTTTTTTTTTTTTAAAAAAGAGATGCAACACTCAGGAAATACTTCCTATATTTAGTGTGTAGCTTTCTTGGAAAGGGATAGTATAGAGATGAAAGGTGGGGAAAAGATGAAGGGCTTCAGACAATGGCTTTCCATTTGTAAAGTTTCTTGGTGAAATCTTTCTCCCTGCTCGTCACTGAATTGACCAAGGTTTTCGGGAAAAAATCTAAATGTCTATGCAGAAATGAATTTTTATGAACGTTCAACATCCCATTTCAGCATAAGACTCAAGAAATTCATTTACCACTTCAACGTAGTTAGGACTTATTTTGTTCCCCAAAAAGTTTTGACATAAGGAATATAAGACTATTCCATGCTCTGTTTGCTATCTCATTAAGCTACTTAGAAAAATTTTAATCAAGCATAATTTTTCGAATTTGCGGTCCAATAAAAATACCAAAAAACAACAATAACATCAAGTTAATATAACAGTATCTAAGAAAAAAGTGTAAAGTATCTTCTTTTATATTCTTAACAAAAACAATACTTATAACTTGCAAATGTATCAAAATATGCACGTCATTTCAAAGCGTAATCAGTTTTCTTTCCAAACCCGTTAAAAAAATATAAATCGAATAAAAAACTGACTGAGTTACAGGTCGATAAGTTGACGAACATCACTGAAAACGGTTTATTTAGAATAACTTCTGAATTTGAGGTGTTTCTGAAATTTTTTGACACAATTTGTAATGTACTCAACAAGACCTATAAGCCACGCTAGGTCGCTTTCCAAGTTGTTTTTTTTCACTGTAACACCGTGTAATTATTTGAATACTTAAAATTAATATTGTGCATCTTTTAGTAATGAATTTTATACTTCTCAGTTGACTTCATACTTATATAAAGGGTGGAAACGACAAAAACTACCATTTTCAAATGGTAAATACAAAATCTATAATCGCTACAGGAGAAATTTAAATTTTGTTTGAGATTCTGTGATAAGAAATTTGATAAGAGTATAAACCTTAAAATATTATTCTTTTTTTTTTTTGCAAAAAAAAAAAGTTAAGAGTAGACAAAATTGAAATAGAATATTTTTTTTTTACTAAATTTACTGTTTGCAACTCCAAATCCTAATGAAAGTTGTATATTTTGATAGTAAATGAAAAATACGTGGATACCTACTTCGGCGTTTTGTAATATTTTCACATTCTATGATTTTATTAGCAAAGAACCAAAAAGGGCAAAAGCTTCGGATACCTAAAAATATAGCGAATATACAAAACCGAAATATGTGTTGGTAAGATTATAATTTTTTCTTAATACCTAATTAGTTCCTCTTTAATAACTCTTTAATTATTACTGCCTATAAATTACAATAATTTTAAAACTTTACAAGTCTCTGTTTTTTTTGAATCACCGTTTTTTTTTTAATTTCTGCAATTTTCTCGCCACATAAAAGGGTATATCTCCAAATTTAGTATTTTTTGGCTGTTGAACATTACAATTGAAATGTGTGTATTGATTAAAAAATGTGTCTTGGTTACCCCAGTGTAGAAACGGTAATGACATGTCATTATTTTTTCGGATAACCAGTAATGACAATGAGTTTTCTGTCTGCATTACTTTATAATAGTAATAATACACCTTTAGCAATTTTAATTATGAAATTATCAATTGCAATTCAGAAATACTAATTGAAATTCAGAAACACATCAATTGAAATTCAGTATACAACAATTGATATTGAGAAAATATTTCAATTGATGTTTTCTGAATTTCAAATAATGTTTTCTGAATTTCAACTGATGTATTCTAAATTCTAAATTTCAAATGGAAATCTGAATATCAGTTGATGTTTTCTGTATTTCAAATGGAAATTCTGAAACTCAATTGATGTCTTCTGAATTTCAAATGGAATTTCTGAATTTTAATTGATATTTTCTGAATTATAGTTGCAAAACGTGTAGTTATTTTTAATGTTATTTCAATACAAAAAAAAATCGTTAATAATAAATTCGTTAAAAATACTTATTTTTATCATTATTTTAAATATAAAGTAATGATCTAACATTTTTTGATAATCTAATTTAAGACTTATTATTTTTTCAGCTCTAGTAAGTACTTAAGCTGTAAAGTAATGACATGTTGTGCAAGCAAGTTCCCAGTGCAGAAAAGCATTACCATATAAGTGGTTATATAGTTAAGTATAAGAAATTATATAAAAGAAATCACTTGAAAATGATTTCGTTTTAAAATTAATATGGTTATATGTGAAGCCATATACAAAGTCTTAACTTGCAGATAACTTAATTTGATAATGAACTTTACCAAATTTGTATAGAAGTATATATAATGCTATATAAAATTATAAGCAACATATTTTCAGTGTGACGTTACATATAGTTTAATAAAGTTAGCGTGTGACCATATATAATCATACCCAGTAAAAAACACTGCTTACATGCAAGCAGGTTTGTAAGGGAGTAAGCCAAAAAAAACCCTTACAAACCCGTTTACATATGCCATGATTTTTATTTATTTATTTATTTATTTATTTATTTAAGTCTATGGATACAATATCCTTACAGACTAGCATATACAAATTAAGATATTTAAAATAAATTATTTAACAAATTTTAAATTGGGAGTGAGAAACACTTATGTCTAACTTATTACAATAAATATTAAATAATCTCATAGATCTATTTAGTGGTTCGTTTAATACATATTCAGTTAAGTGTATATCAATATGAAAAAATATTATATGGCGAATTCCCACTTGGAGGCATTACTTTTGGAAAAAATAAGCGCTGATTTTAGCGCTTATAAACATAATCTACATAATTACGACTAAAAGTAATAATATGAATATACATACATAATTTATTTTACATAAAATTCTACAGATAACAATTTTTTGTTAAAATTTTTAACACATATTATAATCATTTTATATTTTTAGCGCTCCACGTGCTAGCTCTTCAGAAACAGTTAACTAACTAATTATTTTTTATTACATTCTCGAAAACACCAAACACAATCAGAAATCGATCGGAAAATTGGCAAAAATCGTTTTTAATACACGATATGAAACTTTCTGCATTACAACTGCATCCTTGTAAGGAACTATCGTAAGCTGCTTACAACCTGCATCCTTGTAAGGGAAAAAAAGTAAGCTCAACATTTTGTTTGTTTATTTTTATACGAAAATAATTCGTTTCTTTTACTGCTTCTCAGTATTATGTGATAGTAAGCACTTATATCAGCGCATTTGTTTTATCCTGCCTCTAACAACACGAAAAGTTTTTACTGGATATCCATAACCACATTTGGAGGCATATAATAATATCAGGTATTATATAAAAAATGCTCTCAAAAACAATTATCAGATGTATTTGTATGTAATGATATACTCCGTAATGTGACTCCATTTACAACCACATATGGACTTAATCATATTATATGTGACTAGATATAACTATTTGTACCCGGGCACTATAGTACAAAAAAAAAGTTAATGTACTTTTCAGGTTTAAATAAATACAATGAATCAAACAAATTTTAAAATTTTTTTTGCTAATGTAAATGAAAAATTTTGAATATTTTAATGTTAACAATTTCAAGTTGAACAAGCAAAGTATATTATATATTTTTTAGTAATGCAAATTAAATATTCATTTAAATCGTCATATTTCTTTAAAATATACTATTGCATGTTTTTAACAACTTAATGCATTTAATTTAATAAATATAATTTTGAAAATCAGCACGTTAATGAACATGTTTATTATAAATGCATGGTTGCACTAATAATACAATATTTGCAGTTAGTATGATAATATTGTGGCTAATAATGTTTAGTTGTTATGACCATAACAGAAACTAAAAAATTTATAATTTATTACAATTATAACAATAATAATAAAAATGTCTCCTTTTTTAAATACTTATTTTTCAGCTTCATTAACAAAAAAAAAAAGTGGTTAACATGATTTACTATAAATGTATAAAAAAATATAATTTTGATTTAAAAAACTAAATTAAAAAAAACCTGCATTTTCTGTCAGTAATGTGGTGTATTTGATGTTGTTTCTCTTGTTTTCTCAAAGTGATAAACAAAAGACTTTAGAAACAACTTGCTAAAGCCATTTATGATTATTTACGCAAATTGTATGTTGAGTGTAAGAGAAATACATGTTTTCTTTTCTTTTAAGATTTTATGATTTTTTTAACAATTGTTTGTAGTATTTTTTTAAAGTAACAGTAAATTCTATCAAAGAGGGACATATGTTGATGTTAAAGATTATATACGTGTTGGCAAGTTTGTTTTGAAGCTTTTTTTTTTTTGTTTTAGATTTTGTCTTTTTATGTTAGTTTTTACTGTGTTTGTTTTGTTTTTCTACTCACCATGTATATCGTCCACACATATACCCAGATCTTCGCGATATGTATTCAAGTACGGCAAACAGCGACATTGGCAACTTTCCCCACTGGCATTGGCTGTCGATGCAGTTGCTGATGATGACTTGTCGTTTAGTTTTAGTTGCGTTTGTCGCTTTAATAATTCTAAATGTGACTTGCTACCACCAGTATTATCACCAGCCAATGAACCTGAGTGCGAGTAATAAACAAATCATTAATGTCCATGAAATCGGTTGAAAAGAATTGTGAACAAAATAATTTATAAATACTAAATGTGACCAACTATAAACGGTTAACATTTATGTTTTAAGTTAAATATCCAATGTGATTAATTCAACAAATCGTTGATTAAGTTGAAAGCTTTTGTTAGTTAATTTTAAATAATATTGCTATGAACACCCTTTCATTGGAACTAATATTAAGTTGTTTTAGCAGGCATAATTGTTTGAGTGTAGCAAACTGATTTAGAGGTTTTAAAATTAAAAACATTTTTCGGAAAGTAGTATCAGTGATTCTTTTCTCTTGCATGATATTTTTCCCTCTTTTTTTTTTTTTTTCTTATAAAGTACAGTTGGTCACATTAATTATTAAATCTATTTTATTACTTACCCATTTTGTTAACGCCCATTTTAGTTAACCATGAAGCCGTACCACTAGAAAGTCCAACACAAGTATCAACATTGCAAGTAGTTACACCTTTAAAATAAATGTTTAAAAAAACCTTAAATATCTTGATGACCCCTGTAACCCTACCAAATTCTTTTTTTTTTACCATTTGTCCAAAATATATCACCCTCATGTTGTCTGGTCAAATTGACCGATGTAGCTGCTACTCCTGCTGATGATGCCATCGCATTCAATAGTAAATTAGCCGGTGGTGGTAATATATTACCAACACCACCACCATTACCACCAATACTACTACTACGATCTATAGATCCTCTAGCCTCTGAAGTCATTGTGGCGGTATCCAATGTTTTTACATTTTCATTTTGTGTTAAGGGTAATAAAGTAGCCTGTAATGTTGCGAAGCTGTTTAACATGAGTATTAAAATCAAAAAAATGTAAACATCATGTTGTTGACCACATTTCGTTCAATGCCAGACATGAGAAAAATTTTTACTAAATGTTATGAAATTTTTCAAATATATTTTTTTTTTTAATTTTGTAATTTAATTTTTTAGATGTTATTTTAAAGCAATTTTTTTTGCTATTTTATACACTCATATATTAAATTTTTAGGGGTTGTTGTATGTAAGGATTTTGGTTTAATAGTTGTTGTTGCTGTTGTCTTTTTATGCTTAAAAACATGATTTTTTTATACTTTGGCCATCAAAATTAAAAAAAGAAATATAAAACTTTTTAAGTCATTTTTCTAACATTCAACTGAAAAGAGAGCAGAAAAGAAAATTTTTATTATTAATATAAGTTTAAGCTGTATTAATAATGTAATTAAAGATAAACTGAAACTAATATGAGAAATTGCAAAATATTTCGACACCTTGAGTCAAAATATATATTTTTTTTGTTTTACATAAATAATTAATCTTTTATCTTTAACGAAGCAAAAATTATTAATCAAATTAAAACGCCATGAAAAATTAAAAAAAATACGCAAAAAAGAAAACCGCGATTTATTTTCTGATTTGGCAAAGTATGATTTTTAAGTATTGAACATATTTTTTCATAAGCTAATCTGGCCTTAATTATTGCAATGCAAATAAAACAATTAAATTAAATTCTTCACCGGATGTTTCGTCAGTAATGAAAATTGTACTCAAAAGGGCCCGCATTTGTGAGGCTAACAGAGGCGGACATTTATCTGATATTGAATTCCATACATAATTGCCGACATTAAATAAAACATTTATCAATATAAGATCCATTCTCTTTCATTTAATCAAAAACTATAAACAAACAAAGTAGTATACCTTCCCGGCGGACACCCTGTACATACACCGAAAAGATCTATGCGTTATATATACGAAAATCGACGTACATTGTACGTAATATTTCATTGTTTCACACCACGAAAAGCTGATGTAAAATATACAAATACGTACGAAAGTACAAAATTTACAAAATATTGACTGAAAACATATAAAATCAACCACTTGATTTACTCAACCCCTTCTGGTTTCAACCAAACTTGGTACGGAAGATGTAACTATAACTTCGTATAAATGTAGGACAGATAATCGCAGCGGATCTTAAAATGTTGCATTTCAAAATATGACATATATTCGAACATTTTAAAAAAGTATTGGTACATAATATTCCAAGTCTTTTTAATGCCTTAAGCTACGATAATCATTGATACCTCATTTTAAAGCTACTTACATTTTGGTTTTACCAGTGCACACAAATTATTCACTTCTCCACGGCAAAATGCAACCGCGGCTCATAAAAGCTGTATTTCAAAAAACTGTTTTTTTTTTTTATTTTTAAAAAAATATATGCTAAATTAAAATTAATGCCGTTTCCAAATCTATACGTGGATATGTTACGGTATATTGACTTATGAATAAAATTGTGAAAAAATTTAACTAAAATGTCGATAACTCAGAAACATGCAGGAGTACCACATAGAGATTTGGTAACGGTATAGGAGAATAATTTATAATTAACATATATTTTTTTTAAATTTTAGAAAACCAGATTTTTTTTCAATACAGCTGTTCAAACGGATTTAAAAAAAATTCATTATACCGTCAAGAAGTGAATTCTTTTTTTATGTGAAAAAAAAATATTTAATTAAAATAAGGTATTAATGACTCTTGTGGCTTAAACCGATGAAAAGATATGGGCAATTAGCTGCAACTATATTCACGAAATTTTTATTTTTATTTTTTCAATACAATTTTTTTTTTATGTAAATCTTTATTTTTTTTAGATTTTTATCCATAACTTCGAATCTAGTAAGGGCTCCACATATTAATTAAATTGTAAATAACATATATTTTTTTGAAAATTAAAAAAGACCGCTTAAACCGCGGACTTTAAAACAAATACATTTTACCTTAAACAATTTATTTATATTTTATAATTTGTATTTCATTTAATTTGTTTTATTTGATTTAAATCACGATAACGGTGGCTTTAAAATGAAGTATCAATGTATTACGTATCTTCAACATTTAAAAAGATATGAGCGATTAAGTACGACTACACACAGAAAACAGTTTTGTAGTTGCAACCGAATTATTTGCTAACCGAATTTTTGTGGTTCCACGTACTATCACTATTATTAATTGAATATTTTATGTTTGTGGACTAAAATATTATATAAATAGACTTACATGCCTTATACAAAATTTATTTTATTAATAAAAATAATTATATGCTTCTAACTGGGCTCGAACCGCAGATCTTCCGTTTGTCAGGCAAGATCTTTACCTCTAGCCTAAACCCAATTTAAATATCTTTTTTTAAATTTCAACCTTGAATATTTTCTAGTTTCAAATTTAAATATATTTAAAAATTTATATTGTTTTAAAATTATTTTACTTATAAGAAATTCCTCACCGCGAACTGGGTTCGAACCGGCGACCTTCTGCTTGTCAGGCAATTACTTTACCTCTACACTCAAAAAAATAAGTTAGTACAAAAGTTAGTAAAACGTCTTGTAAATCAGGTATACTATTTTTTAACAAATTTTTTGCTAAAATCGTGTTATCAGCTAAAATTTTTGTTATACCTATTCAGCACTTAACTGTTTTATACTAATGCTTTACTAATATACAAATGTTTTACTAATTAATTTTGCTAAAAAAAATTGTGCTGATAAGCACATTAATAGTGTGGACGACAACCAGATTGAAAGATATACGCAGAATGAAGCAGATGTCGCGGCATGTCAAGATGTAGTAGAGAAGAGGAAAATGATACTAAAAAGTACAACTCTAGTAAGACATATAAAAAAATCAACCATGGAAGACTTTTGTATCCGTTTTTCATACATAAAACAAAATTGAGGATTAAAAAAACTTAAATTTTGCGTTGTCACCGGCTTGTGAAAATAATTGTCTATTAATTAAATAAAAGACAAAGAAAATAAAATATTTAAATTTAATATGTATTTCTAAACTAAATGTTTATAGATTAGTGTGGTCAAATTGCAAAACAAACATATACAGACATGTAGAGAGAGTAAAGCGAAAGACAAAGACACATATCTTAGGTAGATTTTTATGGTTCCTTTTTCTTATTGCAAACAAAAGTCTTGTTTTTTTCGTTTCGTTGGTTTTTGTTGGTTTTTGTTCGTTTTTTCGTTTCGTTTCTATAATTATCTTCGGCAGTTGCGACCTTTAAAATATAGCATCATTTAGACAACCATTGATATAAGTAGTTGAAAGAAAATTTTTGTTATGTTATATATATTTATTTCTATATATTTTCAGATATTATTTTAATTCATGTCGTCAATGTGGGAAAATGAAAATTTTTATATTTCGTAATTATTGTAAATTATTTTTAAAAGAATCACAAAAATATGTTTTATGATTTTCAGCAAATATATTAACTAAATTACAATTTTTCTACATTTTTTTTTGCGTTTTTTTCAGTCTACTAAAATTCAGCAAAAAATTTATTAATTTTTAGCAAGGCTTTTGTATTTCTAATCCACTAAGTGTTAGCAAAACTTTTGCTGAATCTACTAATTTTGTTGCTAAAAATCAGCTCGCTGATTTTCAGATAAAGAATTTGCTGACATTAGCAATTTTTTTGCAAGCACTCTCCTGACTAAAATTTTGCTGACTCAGCAAAATTTTTTGCTGACTTTACAAACTTTTTTTTTTGAGTGTAGCCTAAACTTAATTTAAAATTCTATTTTCAAATTTCTTCCTTGAATATTTTTTTCTTTCAAGTTTAAATATTAATGTCTAAAAATAGATTTGTATATACAACGGAAATTGGGTTGCTAATCTTAATATTTTTCTAGAGTTACCACAACTATTAAATAACTTTATATTATTTTAAAATTGGTAACGAAAACTTATATTTGATTGTTTTTTTTTTGCAGGTGAAACTAATATTCGATTTTAACTGCAAATATTTTATTCAAGGGATAAAATCTCCGAAAAGTGGTTGGTTGTTGGTATTAAAGGCAATGTAGAAGATAATATTTTTGCAATATTGATAAGGAAAACCAATAGTTGGAATGATGTGACTGTGTTTTGTTTAATTTTATATATTTTCTGTTTACAATATAGTTTAAATATTCTGATGATGAATTTTAAGTACTTACAATTAAAATTATTGAATGATTATTAAATTTTGTTGGTTACAATGGAATTTCAAACAATTTATTCTCTGTGTGTACTTTTGTTAAATTTTCCTATTTTTTGTCATATTTTAATACTCGATATTTCCACATTCTTTAGAGATAACAACCCAAAACTTGTACGATAACATATCTATATGACTATTACGAAAGAATTTATTTTACATTCGCTTCAAAATGGTACACAGAGCTTTAAAGCATTCATTCAATTTGGGAATGAATTCCCTAAAACTGAATTTAATTTTTTAATTCAAGCAATGAAGCGTGAATTTCTATGAATGAATTAATATTTAATTAAAAATAACTAAAACATTAAGCATTCAAATTTAGGAATTCATTCAACAAGAATTCATTCAAATTCAGTTAATTCAACTTTTGATCAGGGAACTCTATCCCTAGGAAATTAATTCCTTGGGAATTCATTCCATTTTGATTTAATTGCCTTAGGGAATTAACTTTTTTGTTTAATTCCCTAAGAACTTAACTTTTTGGTTTAAGTTCCAAGGAACTTAACATTTTTTGTTTAATTTCCTTAGGACGTAGCTTTTGTAATAAATAATAATAATAATATACTGAGAATATATTACGAGTATACTGAAAAAATTAAGAACGGCCAGTAAAAAATTCGCACCTAACATGAAATGCCCTGAAATTAACTACATGATCTTTAATTAATTAATTAATTTTATAAAATTAAAAAACTATTTAGCAATATTAGTTTAAATTAAGCCAAATATTAAAACTTTCAACTAATGTTAAATTATCTTCAAATCTCCACCAGAGCCAGCAAGAGGTCATATAACATTGGTTGGGTATTCTGCAATCTCTTTAGTTTTTAACATATACTCGTTTATTTTATGAGCAATTATAAGACGAAATATTTTCGATAGTTTATGCTTTGATCAAGATTATTCAAGTTCAAGATCATTTGTTTTTTGTTACACAAAAACTGTGCAATGTTTATTTATTAATTAAAACATGTCTTCATCCACTAATTTAATGCAGACTTTATCTACTGAAAGGTCTTTACATGTTTCATTTCGCATCACCGAAAATCTTCAGAGGACCAATGTAGAAGAGGTAGAAGATTTACCCAAATTACAATTTTTTAAGGAAAAATATCAACGCCTGGAAGAATTGACCTAATTCAAATCAAAAATAAAACATTTTTAACTAATAAACATTGTTCGTGTACAGGGAAGAATCCCTAGTCATAATACACCGTCTTGTTAGTGTTTATTAAATAAACCAGCAAACATTTTTATAACAGATTACCTTTAAACCTGGTCTAGAACAGTTGCTAAACACCGGTTATATAAAACCGGGTTTGGAAGAGGGTCTTGCTAGTCACTGTCCCAGAACCAGTTCTATAACTGGTTCTAGAACCGGTTCTAAAGAAACATGTTCTAGTTCGGAGGTAAAGAACCTATTGCAAATATGACAAACTCTTGATAAAATAATCGGTTGTATCAGAAATTGGAACTTGTTTTAATACAGTTTAGGTTGTTCTGCAACCAGTTATTTGAATTTTACTATTTTACTGGGAAACAATAACACTTTCTGACTATATGATTAGGGCCATAAGTCAGTTTTGGGCTGTGGTGTAATAGTTAGCGCGTTGGACTGTTACACAGACGGTACCGGGTTCGATTCCCGGTGACGGCAATATCAACTTAGAAAAATAATATGTATGAGTTTTCTATCCCTCATATGTATTGCAGTTCCCATAGCACTTAACCCCACCGAAGTAAAATAATGAATCAGGGCTATGAACCAAAAAGCTTCAATAACTTCGCCAACTCTCCATCAGGTGGCGAGCAACAACTGTTCTAAGGCATATCGTCTCGCGCAATTACAGTGTTGCCATGTTTGAAGCGCTTCACCTTTCCCCACCTTTCATCTCTCCACTATCCAATTTCCAAAGAAAGCAACACATTAATAATTAGGAAGAATTTCCTGAGTGTTGTTTCTCTGTCAAAAAAAAAAAAAAAAAAAAAAAAAAGAAATCTGCAATTTTCAAACATTTTAATTTTAAGTTTTTAGAAACTAAAATCAAAAGTTTATTTTTCGATCTTTTATCGTAAATTATGATGTTAGCAAGATTATTCAAGTTCAAGTAAAATCATATCTCTTTATATGATTTCATCCTCAAAATGGTTATATCAGATTCTATAATGTTGTGTCAGATTCTATTTGGTTTTATACAATTTAATCTAATACTATGTAATTATTTTCCTAAACTTTGAACTTATCTTTGTAATACACTCAGCTGGACTTGCAACCTACACTAGGTCAGCTGAAAAGTGATTACAATTTTTTTCTTTTTGTTGCACCGTGTAATCCATAATGACTTTTTTCCTGTGTTGAGGATCCTATTTAGTCTCATTTTCACAATGCCCCGTTAGCTACTAACTGGGACTTTAACTGACACATTTGAGGTTGTTTCCCATATAAATTTTCAACTTCACTGTTTGTTAAATTTTAAAACAACAATCAGTAATCGGGCCTCAATGGTATTTTTAATTCTCGAATTTGTGTACAATACTAAAATTTTTGTTGTTGTTGAATTCTGCTCAAAAACCTGTTAAAATAGCGCAATTGAATTCAATTAAGGATATGATATAACCCAATAGTTTGTTAATATCTATAAGAGTCCTCATTTCTGTGAAGCTACTAAGCCGAAAAATCTTATAAAACCTATTAAAAACTTCAATTATGTCTGTTAAATTACAAAGTCAATTAAAAAGTAATATTTTTATCATAAATTTTTTTAAGTTGATTCTAATGCCACTATAAACCGAAGTTTTTTCAATTAACAAAAAAAAACCATAAAAGACAATCTTATATCAATTCTAGGTGGCGTCAAATACTATCTTTTTGGCAATAATACTTGTTTGGCAATAGTACTATCTTCTTTGGCAATAATATATATTTAAAGAATTCAAAAATATCTAGTTTTTGTTAAGAAAAGTTTATTTTGTCAACAAGTGTTTAATATGAAGTTTTTTTTACTGAATTCAAAACCCACAATCATATATTATATACTTAAGAACTTTTACTTACGAAAACTATCATCACCAGCATAAAAATTTATTTAACGTTTAAATTGAATGTCTTGAAAATTAAAATGTATATAGAGTCTAAACCCAAGTAAAAAAGTTTATATATATTCCGATATAATTTTATACAATTAAATGTTCCAACGTATAAATGTATATAGTCATATAAATATATATGTTAAAGCAAAAATATTTGTATCTAATTGTATATAGCTTTGTGTTGTTTAAAAAATGTTTATATGGGGGTATGTATTGTCCTATATGCAATTGTACTTATTATACATAGTTATATATTACTACATATATTATAAAACGTTATATATGCGTTCGTATATAATTCAACATAAATTATATATAATTATATAAAACTTCATGTCAGCCAACATTAAAAATATTTTTTCTATAAGTTTTGATAAAGGCATATATTATTCCATACAAAATGATTAAGGAAGTCAATGCTTTGATTATTTTTAATTAAATTCAGATACGATTATTTATGGTCCATTACAAATCTATATACAATTATATGTGGTGGCATATGAACAATATTTTTTAAGTAATTTTAGATATAATTATACAATTCCGGAGTTGAGATTTCTTTTAGAAGAAGTTAACAAAAAAAGTTAAGACTCTCTCGCAAGGTCCCTTTTTTTGATCCAGAAGTTTAACATATGCTAAGAGTTCTAACAAACGGGGGAAAAAGAAGATTTATGCACACAGAACACAAATCAGTTGGAAAACGAGCAGCATTTTATATTACTACATAATAATTTTTATTATAATTACGAAACATAAATTGCATTAATAAAAAGTTGGTGTTTATTACTAACAGTTTGATCTATAATCAAATGAAGATTATTTTTGCTGTTTTAATTAGGATTCTTAACCAATTCATACAAAACCAAATTATTCTAAATAAATTCGGAACGCGGCTAAAAATGTGCATATGTGGATCCATAAAGGTTCAATGTATGTTTGTACATGCTCGTAAACATGCATGCATTTGTCTATTTACATGGTTACGGAAATCTCCATACATGCATCAACATATCTCCATACATGTGCATTAACGAAATATGTGGTAATAACTACATGGATGCACATGTATGACAAGAATATGCATTAACATGTATGATCATTTATGTAGGCATTACCTCAAATTTCGTTAATGTACATGTATGGAGACATGTGGAGGCATGGATATAGATTTGTGCAAACACGCATAAAAATTCGGTTGTCTAAGTGCATCCATGTATGGATATGCATCCTTGTTTATGAAAATGTACAAACATACATAGAACCTTTATGGATCCATATATGAACATTTTTACCTGGCTAGTGTCAATTATGTAAATTGCACGAATAGCTTAACTTTCACTAAAAATTAGTAATTGCAACTACATGAAGGTTTGCAACAATCAATGTTAACAATTGGGAATTACTAATGCTTTATTAAAAACTTTTTGCCGAATAACGGAAGCCCCAACCAATATAAAAAATGACCTGTACACAATTTTCAGTTACACCACCAAAAACAATAAAATTTAAAACTTTTTTGAACAGTTTTGGTCAGCACAATCGACATTTAGTATAAATTTAAAGTTTTTCGACTGTCAAAAAAAAAAAAAAAAATATATAAGTAAACAAATTTAAAAAAATTATAAATATAAAAAAAATATTCTCTATCCATGAGCAAGATTATTGTTATAAAAATTGTGATTTTTGCGGTAATTTAATTTGACTTAATATCATGTAAGCATTAGTTTGGTTTGAAGATCTGCAAAATAAGTGTTATATTTAATGTACATTTTTATTTCATGCTTTGAGGGAATGGAAATTAATTCCACACATTTTTAGTTATACCAACTGTTATCAACCCAAGAAGATTTATCAACGAAAACAATGGTATGTTATTACCCAGCAAAGTAAGAGCTTAGGAAGAAGTAGTAAAAACACCTACCTACTGATCCGGATGTGGTGCAAACATAGGTGAATCATTAATGATTTTAACATTGTCGTGTTATTGGGCGGACGGAGTGAATATATATTACTTCTTTAATAGCATTTCAAACAGTACATGTAGGCCATTTTTCAATAGTTCCTGGAAGGCCTTTTTCAAATACACATAGATTAACATTTTTATATAATAAAAATGTGCTGCATACTCTAGGGGATGTTTTTTTTTTAAATATTAAACACACGAATCTGAGACGTATTGAAGTAGACCGCTCTACCATTTGCACCAAAGTTGAAACGAACTTAAGTTGAAAATATTGATATATTTTTATGAAAACAAGAAAAATATGCTACACAAATATATAATAAAAAAGATAAAATAATGAACTTTAAAACATTTTTATTATGTGATTTTCAAACATTTTGTTATGTTTTTTTATATTTTCAAATAATTTTTATAAAAAGTCCTACCGCAAAGGCCAAATAATAATTTGTCAACTCTGGATAAACAATTTTTTCATTACGATTAAAGTCAAGATGTTAATTATTTGGTCGTTTTTAAATTACTGAATTATCTTAAAATATGCAGAAAAAACTGAATTAAATAAAAAAAATACTAAAAAATTAATAAGAAATAAAAAAATAAAATGTATTTCCCCAGTCCGGAATCTATCTTACAACCTTCTGATTGCAAATCCAACCACTTACCACCTCAACCTCCATATATAAAAAATAATAAAGGGTCCGCCAAATAACTTTTTTTTTTTGAACTCCTGAACCAATTGGACTTTGTATGGCGTCATATATATATATATATAAATTCCTGGGATTCCTAGTTGGAACATAGGGCCAGTACAAAAGCTTTCCATTGACTTCTATCTTCGGCTAGTCTTTTTGCTTCTCTCCATGAAGTTCTGGCTGAAAGCAGTTCATTTTCTATTTGGCGCCTCCATGTATTTGCGGGTCTTCCTCTACGTCGGCTGCCCTGGGGATGGTAATCAAGAGCTTTTCTTGTGACGTCGTCATGGCTTTTTCTAAAGGTATGACCCAGCCAGTTAAACTTTTCAAGCGGATATCTAACATGATTTGATTTTGTTGGGTTTTTCGCCATAGATCATTGTTTGAAATTGTTGTAGGCCAAAAAACACGTAAAATTCTTCGCAAACAACGGTTAACAAAAACCTGGAGTGCATTTGAGTCTTCGCTTGTTATGTTCCATGTTTCACATCCATATAGTAAAACTGATTTTACATTTGAATTAAAAAGTTTTATTTTCGTGCGAAGAGTTATACGATTGGACTTCCACACTTTAATTAGTGAGCCAAATGATTGATTTGCTTTGACAATGCGGTAAGCTATATCTTCTTTGCTACCACCGGATGTAGTTATAATACTACCGAGATAGCAAAACTTGTCTACATCTAGTAGTGGGTGATCTAAAATTTTTAGTGGCTCAGTGTTGTTGGTGTTAATACGCAATGTTTTTGTCTTAGATATGTTTACCTTAAGGCCAGCTCTGGATGCATTTTCAACAAGTATATTTAGTTTGGTTTGCATGTTATTGAAGTTATGTGACAGAAGACATATGTCGTCGGCATAATCTAAATCATCTAATCTGCCCTGCAGCCCAAAAGCTATACCACGATCACCTTTCATCGATTGTTCCATTACAATATCAAGAACGATGTTAAAAAGAAGTGGGGAGAGCACGCATCCTTGCCGTACTCCTCTTTCAACTGGAAATTTATTGCTTATAAGTCCATCATGTAATACACGACAGGATGCGTTATCGTATAAACATTTGGTTAGTTGGATCAGGTGTTCTGGAATCCCTTTACATCT
Source organism: Delia radicum (assembly GCA_021234595.1). Taxonomy (NCBI): domain Eukaryota; kingdom Metazoa; phylum Arthropoda; class Insecta; order Diptera; family Anthomyiidae; genus Delia; species Delia radicum. The sequence continues at coordinate 158,358,504 of CM037855.1, forward strand.
TAAAGCATGCCATATGGCAGGTTGGTGCAACGTGTCAAATGCCCTTTCAAAATCTATAAAAAGCAAATATAATGCAGACCTCCACTCGACTGATTCTTCTACTATTATACGAAGACTGCTGATATGGTCTATACAAGATTTACCTCTCCTGAAACCAGATTGTACGTACGAAGTTCTGGCTCAATAGTAGCAGAAATGCGTTTGTTTATTATGTGAGCAATGATCTTGTTTACCATGTTTAAAAGTGTGAGACCTCTCCAATTTTTTAGCTCGGTCAGATTACCTTTCTTTGGAATCTTAATTATTAGACCTTCTTTAAGTTCATCCGGTAGATGTTTATTTATCCAGAAATGCTCTATTAGCGGTTTAAGTAACTGGGCTGTGGTTGTGCAATCTACCTTTAGCAGTTCCGGTGGTAAATAGTCGGGGCCTGGAGCTTTCTGACACTTCAGAGAAGTAATTGCAGATTGGATCTCTACAAAGTCAGGTGGCTCTATGTCGATATTTTTAATACGCGCCTGATGTTCTGTTTCAGTACAGTTGCATATCATCGAGTTTGTTGTGCTATTGTCGTTAGATAGCATATTTCTGTAATGGTCTTCCCACAGTTTTACTTGCTCTTCTTTGGAGTACACCAGCTCATTCCTAGAATTCTTAAAAGGTTTGGTGTTGACATGTTTGCTGCCTGTTAGTGTTTTTGTTATTTTATATAAGTCTCTTGTTCTCATCGTCGCACTGGCCTTTTCAGCTTCGATGGCTAGATCGTCTGCCCACTTTCTTTTGTCACGCCTTGCACTTCGTTTGACCTGCCGGTTGGCATCGTTATATTTGTTTTGCAATTCCGATTTTAATTGGCGAGTTTTTGCGTTATCACGGGCGATTTTAGTTGTTTCCGGCTTTCAATATGTTCCCAGGTGCAGTCCGATATCCATGGCTTTCTGATTTTCTTCACATAACCCAGATGTTTTTGGCCAGTGTCTAGCAACATGGATCTAGCTTGCGACCAATATTGAACCGGATCATGACATCCTATGTTTATGAGTGCGGAACTTCTTGAACGAAGTTCGCTTATAAATGCAGTTGCAGTGGGTTGTATAGACAATTTGTCTGTGTTTAATTTTCTATTTTTATTTTGCTTCTTATTCTGTTCAACGGCGTCATACCAAGGTCTTTATGCAAAATTCGTCTCAATGATGTCTCCGAAATTTTCAATTGTTGAGAACGACGGTGAATTGGTGTTGATGGCGCTTTACGCACACTTTCTGACACAGCAGCAATATTCTTGGGTGTACGCACTGTTTTTGGCTTTTCACGCTTTGGTTTATCGATGAGGATGCCAGTTTCTTTCACTTTTTTCAGAAGATAACGAACATACGGACCTTATTCGTTCAGCGGAAGGATAAAACTAATTATTCACGAAATAAGCACTAGTTGAAAAAAAAAACGTTAGATGGCGGACCCTTTATATGTACTAATGAAAAAGCACTTCTTAGGATGTTATTAGTTTATATACCAATTAATTTATATGGTGATGCAAATGCTGTTTAAAATAACTTTAATTTAACATTTTTGGCAGTTGTTAACAATAACTTCTAGGAAAGCGATAAATGTGAGTATACTAATGTTTAGGAAGTCAAGTTAAAGGGGGTTCTTAAAGCACTACTTCCACTTTATTTTGCTGTGTAGTGGAACTTACATAAAATCTTAGTTGATAAAAACTAGTTTTTTTTGTTCTAGGTGAAACTTATAAGCCAATATTACTGAAATGTGTGTCGAATCTGAACTTCGAGAATTTCTGTAATGGAGAGTAGTTCTCTACACATAAAAACTCTTATAATCCACATATAAACCCTTATAATACACATATAATACACTCAAATTAAAACATTTCCATTAAAAATTGCTGCTGAAAATTTTAAGGAGTTTTCAAGGAGATCTTTTCTCCTAAAAAAATTCGTTCATAAAAATTTTTCCCAGTGAAACCCCTTCGAATTTTTATGATTATGCCTATAGAATAAAATTAGGATGCTGATGATTAAAAAAGATGTTGGATTCTGAGAAAAAACACAGTATTCTCACGCTTGTTCACTTAAGTTTTCTCAAAAAGTTTTTCTATAGAAATCATATAATTATAAATTTAATATAGAAATAGACATATGATTCTGTAAAATAACTCTCAGAATATAATATCTATTTTTTAAATCAAATGAACCATGACTCCTCTAAAATAGTTATTTTTATATTGTTTTTTAATTTATAACTTTTATTATATTCATTTATATTATTTTTAACTAGTTTAAAAAAAAAGTTTTAAAGTTATTGGAAACGGTGTTTTATTTCATTTGGTAGGAATTACTAATATAATTCGGTCGGATCTACTGAACGAATAATTTAGTTTGGAATGTGTAACTGAAAATGTCGATTGCTGCAACCAATTTTAATAGGGAAAAAATCTGAGAAAATCAAAATTTTCTACAAAACAGCCCTGATTAGAGTTGAATTGTTAAAATGATTCACAGTTTCAACTACGTAAAAATAAAAATAATATTAGTCATAAATATGAGTTTTTGAAATTGTATATAATTTAATATAATTGTTAAGAAAAACTAGGAAATGTTTGCATCAACTTTTATCTAGTAATTTCGAATTATATCTAATTGGATACACTTATATATAGTACATTAAAATGTGAATGGTTACAAAATTCGGATGAAATATTATTTATTATACATCAAATTGTACAAAATTGTATATAATTGTATCGAATTAGATTCAATTCGAAACAATTGCATCTAATTCGATACAATTTGATTCATTTTAGGTCATTTTTCGGATCAAATTTGATCTCATCGCCTATCTAATTTATATATAATTTAATATAATTATATGATGCCCCCAAATCATTTTTTTTTTACTTGGGAGCTTGTAATAAGTACAGAAAATGTAAGAAATTATTGCGTATTGCTAAAATAATCAACAGTTTCCCAAAAAAAACACTTACCACTGATTTTCCATATTGATTTCTTTACAACAACTATAGACTCTTAAATACATGACATTATCCAAAGTCTAAAAAAAAGAATTAAATGCTAGTTGTTGTCAAAATACAGTTTTTATGGAATAAAACTAAAAAATTCTTTCTTAATATGCAAATAAGAGGCAGAACAAGTCCTGACCAATCTTATAATAATGTATTTTGGGTATGTTTTATAATCAAATGCGTAACTATTGCGTTTAAGACTTACAGCCTGCAGCTGCTGTAGCGTTTTTTTTTTTTTATACGAACATAAAGTTTAAAATCTTAACTATTCTCTTCTTCTTCTTCTTCGTGGCATCTTATCGTATGCATATTCAATTGCTGAAATAAAAAAAGGAGTCTTAATGGCTGGTGGTTAGCAAAGGCGTCATGAAGTTTTTTACATGCAAAGTTATTTAATTTATGGCAATAATCTGGGTACCTGTAGTCAGCTATATTTGTTAGCTTTCCGCAGTTAGTTGCTTACTATATTGAATTTGTAGGTAAAGTAGTATTTAACTACTGCAAATGATAATTTAACCTATAGAAGAAAATCATTTTTAGGCATGAACAAAAATGCCTTAAAAATTTTTTTTTAATAAAACAAAAGACTTAAGAAGCAAACTTGTATGAGTAAAACAAATTGTTTTAATTAAATTAATTAAATCAAATGGATTTAATGCATAAACTTTTTTTCATAAACATTAAAGGAAAACAAAAGACTTAAGAAACGAACTTGCATATTTAATATATATATCATTCATTCTTTGAAAGAAGAGGTACCATTACAAGGATTACCATTTTTGATCTCATGTCTTCCGATTTTTTTTTATACTTATAACATTTATTTTATATGAAGCCTTTAACAAATCTCCCTATTCAGCTTTTCAAATTTTCAAAAATCGCGATTTTTGCACGGTTTGCATTTTTGAGGAAATTAAAAAATATTCCCAAAAAATTGTATGACCCCTCCCAATTTTACAAACCAAAAAATGGTTCCGAAAATTTAATTTTCACTTAAGCATTAGAATAACCACAAAGTTTTCTGGTCATCATGAGAAGCTACGTGCCAAATATCGAGATTCTAGTTCTACTCCAAAAATTTAAAAAAAAAATATAATAATTTTAATCCGCATCATCGCGAACACCGCAATTTTATTTAAAAACTTGACCTCACCAAAATATTTTATAAATTTGATGTATCTTGTTCTATGTTCTTAAAAGAAATATTAATAATTTTCAAAATTTTAAAATTTTTGTTAATCTATAGTCGAAACCTTATCGCTATTTAGTGACATTAAGATGAAAATTTTAATATGCGGTCACATTGAGTGGATCCAAAAGCATCATGCTATAATAAATTTATGAATCAGTTTCATACGTATTTATGTAATAGTTTCATTGGACATAGCAATGAAACTTTCATCATATTTATAAAAGTTAGCATAAATATGATAAAGTGGACCTTTGAGTGTAACTAAGTTATTAATTCGTCACAAATAAGTTCGTGATCAGTTACAAAAAAAAAACAAAAATGTTGAAGCCAAATTGAAAAATGTAATTAAATAAACCTATAAATGTTTATAATATTTCTGCCAGCCGCACATACGATTATGATATGTGAACATTTCTACTGTAAAAAGTCGGATGTTTTGAATTATTTCAGTATTACGTCCACTTTGCAACAGATAAGGGATAGGTTTTTTATGCACCGATTGCCATTTTTTTATACACAGCTAATTTCTTTGCACCAATTCAGAGTTAATTCGCTATTTCTACTGTAACGGTCCTAGTTATTTTTGTCCACGTTAGTAATACGTTAGTTTTTCTCCACTTTCATGATATAACCCAGCAAAAGTTTTGAGGCAGTTTAAATAATCACGTGGGTGGTTATTTGGCTGAAATTGCCATTCGCTGATACACCGAAAGCTTTGTTTATACCAGTTTTGCAACGTATCTAATATTTACTAATCACACTTTGAATCAATAGACCCTTCATTTCCCATAGGGTTTGTTCTCCAGCTAACGACAACAAGCATGTATTTACATGAAGTTCCGAGCCCTAGTGATAAGAAAAATTTGAGTAAATTAAGGTAGTTTTAATTGAGTAGAGCACATTAACATCAAAACTACTAAAATTCTGTTTAAATTCGTTGCTTCAAAACTGCTGATGAAATCAGAAAAATTATATAGTGTTCTTAAAATATTTTAAATCCTGGGTGACATGAAATCGTACGGTTCTGTAGATTTTCGATTATATCTTCAAAAGTTTTTGAAACAGTTTAAAATTCAAGACACACTATTAACAATACAAAAACGTGATTTATTTAAGTTTATCCGGCTAAAGAATTAATTTTAATGCAGATGCAATTTTTCACTTTTCTTATAAAAAAATGTATTATGTATTTTATAACAGTTTTAAAGCATTTGCATCAGAAATGTATTTTTTCACAATGTATTTTTGTTTTTTTTTTTGCATAAGTGTGAATCAAATGCTTTTTGAATCAGAGAATCCGATAACAAATTTCAAGCTCTTCACAATTACGCACTTATACAATTTTTTAAAAAATTAAAACCGTGAAAAAAATCGCGTATTTTTGAAAATTTTAAAAACTATATATGAAGATGTGTTATGGGCTCCATTGAGTATGTGTGTACAATAAATTTATCAAATTTGAAGACCCTCGGTCAATTTCAATGTGATGTGTTCACAGAACTCATAATGTATAACATAAAACATTTCAGACTGATATTCTACAGAAAAACTTTAAAATTAAAAATAGTTTTCTCTATATTCAAAATCATTTTCATTTCTGTCCACAATAAACCCTCTTTAACTATTTAGTATTAAAAACAACATCTCGTTTTCTATATTAAACATTGATTGTATAGTATTATAGTTTTTGTATATGAAAATTTGATCGTTGTAAAAGATCATTCATAAACTAACCAAGCTGCTGCATACATTTAACCACCATTGTTAACCATTTCAACGCCAAATATGGCAATAAATTATAGCGTATCTAATGCGTGTTACCAACAAAACAAAAACTACAGTTTTGAATATGATATAAATATAATAAATATTTATTGGGTTATATACGAGTATTTCGTGTGCGTGTTTGTTTTACAATTTTGCCGCTAAATACATTAATTTTATCATATATTTTTAAATGTTTAATTTTAAATAATTTGAGAAATATGTTTATTGTTTTTATTTTCTCAATTTTTCGTATCTAATGTTCATCAAATTTAAAAACCTACACCATTGTCTAAAAGAAGAAGAAATAGTGTTTTGTTTAGACTCCAATTTTTGTTTATTTGTTTTTTAATAGTTAACAATAAACACTTTACAGTTAAACTTTTTCGATTCAAATTTTAAACAATAAAAGAAACTGAATAAAACAAAAAGTTTTTTATAGTTTATAATTCATAATTATTTGTGATATTTTAATAACAGTTAATCTATTAGCATACAGGGTGCGGCAATTGAAGTGTTACTAATGAAAATGGGTATAACTTTTCAAGAAATTATAAGATTTATTAAAAAAATCTAAATATTGCTACAAACTAAACAAATTTTCAAATTTTTTTAATATTTTCGATATGCCCTCCATTAGCCTGTCAATCCTGACGAAAAACGAGTTGCACGATACAAGTATGTGATCTTGTGGTATTTTGTTTTATTCACGCTGAAGAGGTTCTTCAAGCTTCAACACTTACGTATTTTTTTTGTGAGGACCCTGGAGTCCAAAATACACTCAGGGAAAAAGCTTTATCATATTTATGTAAAACTTCATAAACTGATTTTCGTCCAGTGTAATACTTAATAAATATGACGAACTTGTTTCATAATAGTGCATATTGATGACAGTCCTTTTCATATTTATGAAATGTTTCATATATATGATGAAATGTATTTAGTTTTTAGTACAGTGTTATATTTACGTCATATAGACAGTCGCAATTAATTTTTCATTAATATGCATTTGACAAATTTAATTTAGAGATGTTGAGGTTAAGAAGAAGAATAAACGTTTTTTTCTAAAAATTATAAACACTATTAATTTTTAAATCAGACTAGACTAGTTTCTGCCTTTTTTTTATGGACAGGCTATCAGGGTTTGCTATTTAAATTGTATTATTATTTGTGTCTTATAATTGTCAGATTGTCTCCATATGATACATTTTTCAACAACCTGCGGCTGTAAGAATCAAACCTGCGCTCATCTTACATTACAAACGTAGCAATACCAAGTCATGACCGTTTAGCGATCACACCCAAGTATGGCCTCGAATCTAATGCAGCAACGTTGCAGTATTTTTTCCTATTAGCTTTTTCTGTTATTGTATGGTTATACTCAGAAGTGACAACACTAACAACACAAATATTCTATTTTTAGATTTTTTTTTGTTTATTTTTCTAATCTCCTCCGTCTCTATTTCACAATGTTACCAGATTGACGTATGGTTTTTACGTTCAGGGTTGACAACTTCCCACAGGGGAAAGTTGTTAGTTATTTTAGAATTAATTTTGAATTGTCAAAATTGTGATCATAATTAAAATGTTATTATTACAACTAGAAAACACTAATTGTTAATAAATGTAACAGAAGATGAAAAAAAAAATATTGTAGGGATCAGTGTTAGATGGAGTGTCGTACTTTCGACCTAAGCTACTACGTTATCTTCAGCCTTATTCTAATCCACCACCCACAATAAACAAACCACAGAAAATCGGTGATGTTAATTGGTTATATGAGTCATTGAACAATATGAGTCTTTTAGCATTTTCTTACAAGTTTAGCCAACCGCATCTTAAAGCGTTTTATTTGGCAGGGTTGCCAGATGAAAGGTTTCATAATTTTTTATGAAGTGATTTATAAATGTTATGAAGCATTTCTTATATAGGATGGAGCAGTATCATAAATTTTTATGAAATATTTCATAAATATTAAGAAATGTTTCATAAATATTATGAAAATTTTTCATAAATTTGTTATGCACTCTCAACATCTTTTTTTAGTTTTCTATTCACAATATAGCCATTCACATAAAAACAATACATTTTCACATTTTCACATTTTGCTTTTTGAAATTGAATTTAAAAAATTATGTACGAGTGTAGAATTTTCATACATCAATTGAAGTTAAGAATACAAATTGAAGTTGGAATAATATATTTGAAATTAAAAAAATATAATTTTGCATATAAAAAATTTCAAATTAAACTTCGAAATTGTATATTATATTTAAAAAAAATCATATAATATTTAATTGATGTTTCAGAATTTCAAATAACTTCTGATTATTTTGAGTTTTGAAAAATCTAAATTACAATGATGTTTTCTAAATTTCAAACAAAAAATAAAAATTTCAATGAAAAGCTCAAATTTATTTTCACCAAGTTTATGAAAAATTTTTTTTTTGTAATGATGAAGGTCCATGACACATTTGTTATACACTCAAAAAAAAAAAACTATGAACTAAAATTAAGTTTCCGCTTACTAAAATTTAGTTTTTAAAATTTTCCTTAAAATAAATAAAATTGCTTAAAAATATTGCAAATTTATTAGATTTTAGTTCATATTTATGTTGCATGAACTCAAATATAATGAGTGAAATTTCTTGAATTTTCCTGCCTTCAATTAGGTTAACATTCTTAAAAATATTAAAAAATTGATTTCTTTTTAGTAAAATCTTAAATTTTAAGAAGTTATTAAACTACAATATAAGAAATTTAAAATTGTTTGAAAAACCTAAAATCAAATACTCAACTTATAGTATTTGGAAGATGACAAAGACAACTGTGATAATATTTTGAATCACGCTCCTAGACGAGGACAAGAAATTCTCATTGAGATTGTGATTTAACATAACAAATATCTCTAGAAATTCTAATAACAAAGTCCACTGGAGATTTCCTTGGGCAGAAATGAAATCCGGATAGGGAAAAGCCTACAGCAGATTGTTTTCACAATTTGTAAAATAAGTTTTGGGACTTTAGCACATTTAATTTCTATGAATGTTACTTAAATTTAGTTCAAAAATTTTAATTTCATAAAATAAAGTATAAAAATATCTTAAAAAATTGTCATTAAGTAGTTAAAAATTTTAAACATATAAAATTCTCATTTGGTTTATAGTTCATATTATATAAGTTTTTTAGTTTTGTCAAGTAAAACTTAAGTAATAAATTTCACAGTCACAACGCTTGTATTATCGAAAATAATATTATAATTATTTTCGTTAATATTAACTTAATAGAAATATGAAATTGATTACTTGACTGATAGGTGGCGAACCTAAATACTTATATTTTTAAAAGTATATACCTTTTGAGAATTATGAATTAATAAATTATAAAAAAAAATAAGGAGACAAGCAAAACTTTTTTTGAAGTTTTTTTTTTTTTTTAATATACCTACTTAATATGAGTATTACTTATGAAATAAAAATAAGTTCATTTTGCATTAGCACAAGTTAATTTTGCATTATCTCAAGCGTCTTGAAATTAAAAAAAAAAAAATTAACTTGATTTTAAGACATTTTTACTAGATTTAAATAAAATTTAAACTTGATTTTACTCAAAAAATATACGAAACCGTAGTAAAGTTTCATAAAATTAAGAAAAAATTTACTAAATTGTGATACAAATTTACATAATTGAAATACATTGCTGTATAGTTGATTTCAGTTAAATTTTCTTTGAAACCAAATTATTCCCGAATTTCTTAAAATTTAGTTCAAATTACTTAATATTTAGTAAACTTTTTTTGAATGTACGCTGTTATGAACCTCTTTATAAATATGATGAACAATTGACAACAAACTTATTATTAAGCAATATCATTAATATGACGAAAGAGAGAAATCCAACGGATTGGCATCCGGATAATTTTAAGGCCATTGGTCTGTCGAAATAAAGTGTGGAAGATTGTTTTTTAACCAATCGTGATTGAGGCGAGCTTTATGTGAAGGAAAGGTATACAGTTATGAGCATAAAAACACAACGATATGTCATATGATCTTCGACTACAGCTCGAAATGTTTAATTCTTGGTTTTTATTCACAGGATATTCACCTAGACATCAAGTGTCAACAGTCTAATATCGGGGGATCAATAATGCTGTGTTTTAAGAAATAACAAACATATTAGAATAAACGGGGCTAACTTATATATTTTTATAGGTTCCATAACTAAAATTAAAGGAAATATGAATGTCATTAAATAATGTGTAATACTGAAGAATGCATGCAATACAATGTCGATCTATAGCCATAACGTAGCACACAGACCTAGCTAAAGTTAGAAGGACTCAGCGTTGCATTTTATTTACTCGCTACTGTATGGTCTATTTTCGAAATGATTATTTTCCCCACGGTTTCCATGCTCTTTCTAAGGCCTATTCTAGATACACTGTTGTAACGCCAGGCTCTAAGAATATGAGCGGTAAGCGCCAATCGATAGTTACTGCTGCCTTACTGAAAATGTTTTGGTGAGGGAAATATAGTGTTTTTGATTAACTTTTTCAATATTTTTAAAATTTTGGTATTGAAAAATTTGATTTTGGGGAAGGAAATGTCTCATTTTCCCTCCCCCTGAATCCGCGCCTGTGTATAAAAAGTGGTGGTACTTGGGTTTGAGCGGACAAGCTTTGTTCCAAATTGTTTGACGATCTCTCCTCACCCGATCATTTTTGTTTGTTAACATATTGTTCAATTGGATAATTTCTCTCATCTGAGTAGAATTATGCGCCCTCAACGGCGTGCAGGCGCATAAGTTTCTTCGTTATTTTCATATCGAGCATATTAAATAAATTTTGAAAATTGTTTAGTTTGTAGTAATAAATACTTTGTTTTTTTTTTAAATAAAATCTTAGAAAAATTTTAAAATTTAAATCCATTTACAATAGTAACACTTAAATTGCTGCACCCTGTAGATTTAAAGTTTTATTGATGTCAATAAATCAAACACTCAGAATATTCTTACAGTAATTACATGTAGTTCGTTAAGATAGTCAACAGTAGCAGTTGTTTTACTTGTCATTGTAGTCAATTTTATATGAGCAAATGAAAAGCTACTAATTAAGACAGTCATTTTAAAAAATAGCTAACCAAAAATACTGTATTTTCAGTAACAGTTGTTTTGAGTAGTTATTTTTGTATTTTAATATACAACTACCGAAATAGTAATTTTGCAGTAAACAGAGAATTTTTATTAGTTATTTAAAAATAGAATATTATATGGTGTTTTTCACAAATTCTCGTTAAGTTTATATTTGTTTACTATTGATATGTTCATAGTTTGTAAATAATAATTAGAAAATTTCAATTCATTTCTCTAATGCACAAAAACGTCATAACTGGAATACCGTGTGGAATTTTGACTTTGCATTTTAAATATAATGCAGGAAATACAAACTTGTATTGTTAAAGCTCTGCCTCTAGTGGATGCTCTGGCCTTTCTAAAACTTCGGGTTCTGATGAGATCTTTTGCCAGAACGAAATATTAGTATCAACCTAGCTAATATGTTTGATTTGCTTTATTTTTGTAAATATACAGATGTTGAAATCTCGTTATAAATTAAAAATAACATTAAAATAATCTCGATGTATATAAAGTAATCAAATTAATAACACTGTGAAAAAAATAGTTTTCTTTTTAAAATGTATTTTTAAAATACGGAAAAATAACTGTTAAAAGCGGTAGTTTTTTACAAACGTATGCAGTCATTTTATGTTCATTGTTTAAATTGTTTTGTTGTTCGTTTTCATAGTTTCGGTATTAATTTAAAATTAGTTGTTTTTGACCGCTTCGACAATCGTTTTTACTACCACTGTTGTTGTTTTTATCAATAGTTCAAATTGACTACATAGTTAGTAATTTTTATGACAAATACAGTCATCGACTTTTTGACTACATTTGTAGTAATTTTAACTGTAATTCTTAGTAATATTTATCAATCTTCTTAATTTTCTGAGTGTACAATTAAGTTGTGAACTAGATTCGCTGATTTTATTATAAATTAATTTTTGTTGAAATTTGTTTTGTTTAACATTTTTATGCAAATTTGTTTACTTATTGACGATTTTTTTTTAGTTCTTGTAAGTTATATTGAAACTTTTAAGTATATGAGCAATTCCATGTCATCCCAAACGATTTTAGGCATCACGATTTTTGTTTGCTTTGAAATTTGGCAGATGTTTGAAAAAAATTAAAAAATACAAATTTTTGGTAATTCCAATTGTTAAGTTAAATTGATATATTAAGAAAATTCATAAATATTGCGAACACAATTTTGTAGGCGAGGAACAACATAACATTTTAGCACATTTATGTTTGGTCTCTGATTTTTTTTTCTCTTTCTCTAAATATTTATAATATTATGTTATTTCGTATATAAAAAATATTAAAATAACGAACTTTTTTACATAATTAACACAAAATGTTAGTAAATATTTTGCATTAACCTCTCACATTCTCAATACTTGTAACAAAAGAAAAAACAACAATTTTGGCTATAAAATTCGTGTTAAAACAAGAATTGTGTTCCTACAATGTAATTAAAATAAATTTATTTATAAATATTTCATTAGATTTTGGAGGTAGAACAAGTCAGAGAAAACAATTTTTTGTATTTTTATACATTAATTAAAACTTTTTGAACAATAAGCATATCACGTCTCTTCTCAAACAAACAATGTTTGTTGGGGTATATTTTGTTTTACAAATTGTTATACAACAAACACACATACTACATATATTGATATACAAAGTATATTGATATGTAAAAATTGTTGCTTTCAATAGTTTTTGATTTTATAATTAGGTTTAACCAAATCAGCCAGTTTATAACACTAAGACAAGTCAAGGTTATCATGGGGTGTTTATGTAATGTCTGTTTGTAATGTAATGAATAGGTTTTAGTTAGCCGAATTAAAGTTTTCTATCTAGATTGGGGGGTGCTATCATTCAACTATGATGGAAAGCTTTTTGAAAGCAACAATAAATATCATAATTGATCATATTCGATTTTGGACTTGAGGTAGAAACAATATTCTAAACACTCACATAAAAAATCGGTTGTCTTAACAGAATTTCGTCCAAACGAGGTTATTTGGTTTCTCTGCACCTCGTAAATGCGTTTGTCACAACTGAGTTCGGTTGTTTGTAGCCGATTTGGGGGGTTGTGATAACTGAATTCGGTTGTGACAAATGAATTCGGTTTGTGACAACCGAATTTACGTAGTTTTAGCAACAGAATCGATTCGGTTCTATGCAGTTAGAATTTTTATGAGAGTGTTAAGAGGTGAGATTACGA
>CM037855.1:158371944-158621457 GCA_021234595.1 Delia radicum
TGAGGTCTTGGACCAAATCTTTGTTCATAATAATTTTGGGAGGTGGTGCCAGAGTAAGAGCTTTTCGTCGTAGAAACATGTGGATGATCTCGATTAATGAGGATATACCTTCATCTCTTTCTAAACTTCTAATATAGATGAGGTCTTTTTTATCGAATGGTGGTGCTGGACTTTGGGTGGCGACTAAATTTGGAGGCAGCCATACTAACAAATTTTTTCCAAGCATTTTTTATATCCTTGGCTTTTTTGGGTCTATCCTTTAAACCCATGGCAATTTGCATGCGTGGGTAAGTTGAACCGGTTCTATTTCACAACGATAAACCGTTTGAACATTTGTTACTGGTGGATTTGGTGCAGAGAGGATTAGGAGAGCTTGTGTTGTTATTACTATTGTTGTTATTGTTGGCATTACTACGCTGTGGATAGGCTTATACCCACTGGCACTCCTGCATTACGATACATTTCTTTGGTACGATCTGATAATCTACTGCTAGACCGATTGGATCTTGAACTCAGATGAAACTACATCCAATTTCTTAGGATCGATTTCCGAAGAGTTCTTTATATTGTTATTATTTTCCTGATGTGTTTCCATATGATGTATAGTTTGACCCTCTCAAATTCTTCTCCTCTATCCTGTGATTTTCTACGATTTAAATATTTATTCAAGCTATAATCATTTCTCAAACCATTTATGTGAGTATTAAATATGGCCACCATAATCTTCACCCTTTAATTTCTTTGCCGTTTGCATAGCTTCCGAAACTTCTGGTACATTTTCATTTTGATTTAGCTTCAATTCAGTTTTTTCTGTTCTTTATAACCTTTCCGGTTACAAATGTTTTTCTATAGTACTACCAAATTCCGAATTAGTCATAGTTCCCGAAATTCCCGTGACTTCTGTGGACTCACTATGATTACTCATAGTTTCTTCTTCGGTATGAGAGTGGGTTAGATATTGTGGAGGTGAGGAAGAAGAACGACTGGTTCGACTGTTAAGAGTGGTCGAAGCAGAAGTAGGTGGTGGCGGTGGTGGAGGTAGTGGTGAATTTGATGTACTACGTTTACGTTGGTTTAACTGAATTTGTGATGAGTTGGAATTGCTGCGTTTGCGTTGTGTGAGGGTGTTATATTGGCACTACGTTGTTGTATGGGTGAGTTTAAGTTTTTTGCATTCGAGTTTAAAGAGTCTTCCTGTATAGGTTTTTGATGTATTCTTGGTTCCACATATTCGGTGGGGTCTCTGTTTCTGGTTGTATATTAATGCGATTGGCTTTGGGTGTAGAAATTTTGTAGTACATTTATTAGAAGATTCATTCGAAATTTCCACTATGGGTGGAGGAGTGGGAGGTTGACTGGGCCTTTGTCTGCGTGAATGTTTAGCTTCCAATGTTAATATTCTACCTTTTTCATTGAGATCTTCACTTTGTTCCTGTAAGAACATACTGGTAGCTTGACCTCCACATTTACAACTGCCAATCACTATTTTGACGTACCAAAGAGATGATAATATCTCTTAAATGCTTACTTAGATTGTTCCGTTTCTTCTATGTCCTCACTACCACAAGGTCGTCTTAATTCTACTTGGGATTCATAAGCCGAATCTCGGCTAATTTGTCTTAACGAAGTGCAAGATGTTGAATCTTTGGGATTTAATCTAAATGAACTTTGTGATGTACAGAAGGTCTTCGATTCATATCAGGTAAAGATTGTGGTGGTGTACTCTGACTGTCTGTTTGCCTCTTCAAATCCATACTGGACCAAGCATTAACATCACAAAAACTTTGTTTTTTTCGGTTTACGATCCAAAGTGTCGGGTTCATATTGATCACTATCGGTGGATCTCTCCAAATCAGAGGGTTGGTTCATGTTCTACTTCTATAGTCATACTCCCACGAAACGGAGTATCATATTTTATTCTAGCAGCCATATCTTTTTCAAATTTGTAGTATCTAAAGTACGCATAGGATTTTCTTTTGTGAAACCAGTGACTGGTAGAATAGCCACCACCTTGATATACCGTATGACTTATTTCAAGTTCTTCTTCTAATGGCAAGGCAGGTACTCAAACTGGGACTTAGTTGGGAACTAACGTCGGAGGAAGGCGAAGAAGAAGATTGTGAACTCTTACGCTAGTCGCCTCTAAACGTCTCCAGACTATCTGTCTCATAATCCACTATTAAGTACTGAGGAGATTTTCCTTCTATAAATTGGTGAATTGGTTGATATTGTTTTAAAGACTTGCGACTTAAAGAACTATAATCGGGTGTTGGTACCGAAGGACCACTACTTTGAGTATTATTATAAATGTCTTTAATTTCTTTTCCATAGTAGAATCATAATCTGGCGTAGGTATATCCAAATGAAAACTACTACTCGACCTTAAAGTGGCCGTATATTCTCGATGTATTCTGTCTACTGTAGAAGAATCTAAATTTTCATTCAATTGTTCCATATTGCGTAACATTTCATAATGTGACGTTCGGTTGAAGTTAAAGAAGTGGGAGTAGAAGCGGCTGCATATTGATCCAAACATCAAGACGTTTACGGGAATTCTTAGAACGTTGAGAAGAACTTCGACTTCTTTGGAAGCATTGGGTGAATCGTGTGTAGCATAAACTTGGGATTATTATAAATTTCACCACCGGTCTCGGCAAAACCATACATATGAGCTGAGGCAGTCAAAGCAGAATAGGTATCCAGTTTATGATTCATAATAGGTATATTAAGAGAATTTTTACTATTAGGTTTCTGATAGCGTTGATAAACGGAAGAAGAACCAGAAGCTTCTGTATCTTCTTCTTGTATTTGAGAACAATTATTGGTTTTACTATTACTACCCGTTTGTTGTGAGACCTGGCAAGGGGGGTGGTGGTGGTCTTTGCTTAGGCGGTGTTATATCTTTACGTCCCATTAAGCGTTTTCCTGTTCCCATATTGGCTGCTGGATTTTTGGGACTTTCTGCTCCGGAACCTGAGGATGTTGAACTTTTCGGTGATTGTCTATCTTTTTCACTACTACATGTTAAATTTGATGATTGATTTGAACGTTGTTTCATTATCACGATTATCTTCAGTAGAATGTATGGTTTCCAACCATTTCTCGATACTATTACGTTTATCACCACAATTTTTAACATGACCACTACAGCGATTGGTGGCACAACCTTGACATTCGGAGGGTGTTTTGCAATTGTGATCCATACTGAGAGGGTGTATTACTTCGTGCTGAACCCTCTTCGGGTATAAGAGTCAGTGATGGTTGATATCTTTTGGTAGCCATTTTATATTTGGCTATGGCTATAACTTCGCGAATTTTTTGTAAAAATTCTAAAGCAGCTGGAGGAGGTTGCTAAAATGATAGAGAAAACCGAAAGGGTTAAACGTTTTTAAGAAATTTATTGTTTTTATTTATTTATTCAACCTCATATTGGCTGTTTCTATTCATTTATAAGTCATTAAAGCGGAACTATTTTCAACTTCATTTATATGAAGATTTTATCAAAAAAATTATAAATTATTACTTCAGTGAGTTAGGCCCTATCTCAATAAAGACATATTTTAAGTTTCAGACTTTAAGTCCAAGGGATTTGGTCAGGTAGTGAATGGGAAGACTTTCCTCTTCTTGCCCTTCACTGTAAATATTTTAAAAAGCCCGTCTTTGCGAATACCTACATTCCAAATTAAGGTTTTTTGTTCCAGAAGTTAGGATGCGTGATTAAGGGGAAGACCTTTTCACTTTTTAACATGATTTAAACCATTTTCCTGTTGAATTTTTAAAAGTTATCTTTTTTCCCATGTATCTAAATTTCAAGTTTCAATTCAAATGATCTTGGAAGAACGGAATTTACAAAAATCCAGTCTGAGCGGAATTCTATTCAGAAGGGAACATACATATCATGTTCCTAATTGCAGCGTTTTGACCAGTCCATTGAGGTTCAAACTTGAACCCACGCTCTTGCCGAAAATTTTCAGTGAGTTGAACCACATTCCCGGGAATTCATATTTGAAATTTAAGGGCTATCAACTTAGAAATATAAAAAGAAACTGCGGCAGTCTGGTGTATCCCTTGTGTCCGTAAAATGTTTCAATAAAATGTTTTCTTCTTCTTCTTTCCTGTAAAGAGACTAACTAAAGTAATATTCTACAGTAATTAATTAAAAATTAATTACGATTGTCATTATCTGACGGTTGCAAAACACATTCTAGCAATAAAAATCCAATTTCTAAGCGGTTGTTTACTCGGGAGGAGGAATATGCAATCCAAATTTTAAGTTTCTAACTTCTGCGTTTTGGTCAGTCAGATTAGGGTGAAACTTTTGCCATTTAAATCAATATTTTTACCACTTTCCGGGCAAAATTCCCAAGGAACAGTCTGTAACTTAACACTTCTAGCTTTAAAACTTCTGCGTAGTCCTTCAAGGGAGAGACCTTTTCTGATTTCAGACCATCCAAAAATCCTGACTTAGCGTACATCACTCCGCAAGAGGAACCTATATGAAAAATTTAAAGTTTCTAACATTGTGGGATTGCCGTTCTGTTAAGGGGAGATGATTTTTTTTTTAACCCACTTTTACCCCGGTTCCTGTTGAAAATGCTAAAATTTAACCTGTTATTGAGTTGGTCCATATTCCAGGGTAAAGAATGTTTATTCGGGACGATGAACCTGAACACCATAATTCAAGTATTTAGTGGTTTTGTCATGCCTTTAAGAGGTAGACTCTTTTCCGTTTAAACCAAAACGTAAGGGAACGTACCCCATTGTGACCTGTTCCCTAAGGTGGTCCTTTTTTTTTTTTTTTCGTGTTGTTT
Source organism: Delia radicum (assembly GCA_021234595.1). Lineage (NCBI taxonomy): Eukaryota > Metazoa > Arthropoda > Insecta > Diptera > Anthomyiidae > Delia > Delia radicum. The sequence goes on from CM037855.1 coordinate 158,376,756, forward strand.
CATAAATATATCAAACTATCAACTGTTATCGACTTTAATTTCCGCTATCATTATTTTAAAGATTTGCGACTTGAATGCACACGTTATCTTGGTTATATTGTGTCGTTTTAAAAAAATCCAATATGAAGTGTAGTTTTTCGTAAATATAAAAAGTGAATAGCAAACAAGTTTTTAAACAGTTTTTCAAGTCGGATTTTTGTAATTTTTTGTGCGCTTTATTTACAATTTTAATAAAACTAATTGATTACATAAACAAATGCAATAAGTACCACAAAAATATGGAAAATAAAATTTTCATTAATGTTCCCTAAAATGGATTTTTTAATATAGTTTCTTATTTTTTTGATTTTTTCCAAGTTTAGTAATTTTTAAATGGTTCACGCATTTCAACCAAAATCTGTAAAATGTTTGCTATATTTACCTCCAATTTTGTAAAATGCAAATAACAGTTTATTTTGATGAAAACAACGGAAATTTTTGCTAAAAAATTGTTGATTGCTGATTTCATAAGGGTACATTTTTATTAATTAAAAAAATAATAAAGAAAACTAAAAATTTCACATTATTAATGATTTTCTTGCTTTCTAATATTTAGTAAATGTTTTTGATGATTTCAGCAGATCATTTTGTTACTTTCAATTGACTAAAATTTAGCTCAAATATATGTTAATATTTGTAAATTCAACATATTTATTTTTGCTATTCTTATATTACTAAAATTTAGCAAAAAAAAATTTGCTTACTTTAGCACTTTTTCCTGTAAGCTGATTTTTAGTAGCTTTTTTTTTTGCTAATTTTACAAGTTTATTTATATAAGTGTAGTTATTTTTAGTTTATATTGTTCAATTTTATTTGGAACTGAAACCTCTACTTTGGTTACAAGAACACAGAGAACAGATTCTTTGTGATAACTGAATTTATGTGGGCGCTTTGGTGTAATGGTTAGCTCATTGGACTGTTACACAGATGGTCCCGGGTTCGATTCCCGATGACGGCAATATCAATTTAGAAAAATATATGTATGAGTTTTCTATCCCTCATATGTATCGCAGCACCCACCATTGGTGTTCCCCATAGCACTTAATCCCACCGAAGTAAAATAATGAATCAGAGCTATGAACCAAACAGCTTTAATAAGTTCGCCAACTTTCCATCAGGTGGCGAGCAACAACTGTTCTTAGACTTATAATTACATGTTTGAAGCCCTTCATCTTTCCCCACCTTTCATCTCTCCACTATCCAATTTTCCAAAGAAAACAATACATTAATAAAAAATAGGAAGAATTTCCTTAGTGTTGCTTCTCTTAAAAAAAAAACAAAATAAATAAATAAAACACTGTTTCAAATTTTGTATGGTTTTTTAATTTTTATATATAAATATATAAGTACAAGAAAAAAAAAATAAACAAAAACATTAATATTAAAAATACCAAGTAAGTAATCAAAAAATATAAATTACCAATTATTGATTCAAGCATCTCTAAGGATATATTTTGATGGAACAAATCTTGGATTCTCGTAGATAGTCTTCTGGATATAGTCTTTCTACTGAGCTCCAGAGCAGTGTTTTCATACGCATTTTATATAAATATTCTCGGATTCCTTCGAATACCTAATGGTACTAACTTTATTTATATTCATATGGGGTTTCTGTTGAGATTCGTTCAAATATATAAAAACGAAGTTGGAACTTTACTTGTGTTTACAATTGCACTTACCTGAACCATTACTTTTATTAATTTAGGTATTTCTATTTATTTTAGCTTTTTTTAATAATTTTTTTTTTTTTATAAAGTTTAAATCTTATTTTATTTAATCTTCTTATTTTAAACGAGCTTAAGATCATTTATATTAATTCCAATATCTCGTTCCACATGGAAAGTCAACAATGTGGAATCGTCTCCACATTGGGAGAAGAAGAAGTCAAACAATGTGGAGACGAAATATTGGAAACAATAATAAATAAATGATCTTAAGCTCGTTTAAAATAAGAAAAAATTTTATATTTTATTATTTAGTGTATATGGAATATATTCGCTACTACACATTTGTAGTTTCAAGTTACCAATTGTAATTTTTTCGGAATGGTTGGTTTTACCGTTTATTAACACAGTTTAAGTTTTTAATTCAGTATTGGTTGCTTTAACCAATTACAAAAGTATTACAGCATATATTTGAATGAATTACAAAATTATTGGTAATAAGAATACTTTCACTGTTTTAACTGAAAAAGGTAAGTTAATGGTATAAAATTTGTTGATTGACAAACTATTTTTAATATGTTCAACCGATTTCCAACTAACTTATTCTCTATGTGAAGATACATGGACAGACGGACCAGCGTACATCGCTAAATTGACTCAGAATTGTACAATTTGTTTTTCTTATTTATGTCACTCAACTTACCGCTAATAAATGTGGTTCAAAATAGGCCGGATTAAAATACAATTTTTTTCGTATATTGCCGTTGACCATGGCTCTTAGACTCTCCAATTTCTCTTCAGTCATCATGTCTTCTATAATGGCTACATTTTCCACTGGCAAGCATTCGTTCTCTTGACTATTTGAACTAGAATCAACACCATCATCCTCTTTGCTACCCTGACTTTGATTGCCGGTATTAGAAGAATGATGAGAACCCTTAGGAGAACCACCATTATTCATCATCATACCCAGTTGAGGATGAATCAAGGCATTAGTTTGCATCTGTTTTAGAATGTTAAGCTTGGTAAGTAAAATTAGGGTTTATATAGATAAATTCATTTAGAATTATACACTTAACTAACCTGTTTTAATTTATCATGATAACTTGTGGGTTCCTCCAATTCACATTCAGAATTTGAATTTGATATATCACTGGTGAAACCCGAATGATGATCATTAAGTTGGGGAAAATGTTGCAGCAATGGATTATTTTTCACTATACCCATTTCTTCTTTAAGACTACTTAATGAAGCACGAGATCTGGGTTCATTTGAGTTGGCCAAACTGCCAGCGGAATATAAACTACCACTACGCGTAAACGGCGCACCAAATGTTACTTGATCATTTTTGGGATAATTTATTTCGTTGGTTAAATCATCCAAAGAATTACGCATACGATTTTGTTGGCGACTTTTACGTTTTTTCATGTGCAAATATAGAAAAACAGAAGAGACATAAATTAATCCTAATAACAAACTGCAAACACCAATGACTATATACTCCTTAGTGGTCATGCCATCAGAAGTGGAAGCTAAGGTAGTGGTGGCTTCAGCTTGAAACAAAACTTCGGAGACGTCTTAAATGACAGAAGTTAGAAAATATATTATAAAGTCGTTTTTAAAATCCTTATTTACTTACTGTTAGCATATTTTACCGGACTACCATTAACACGAAATGCTACACAGGGTGAAAATACATTTTTGGGAGGCATAATGTGATCTAAAATTTAAAATAATTTAAATAAAATACTTTTGAAATCGGTATTAAAACATTACCATTTGCTGTAGTAGCATTCAATGACATTGTCATATCACGACATACTAAATGTACAACAATAAGACGACCTTGCATTTTGTGGCGTAAATCAGCTTCACCCAACCACTGCGAACATAAAAATCATAAATAAATAAAACATGAAAATAAAGCAATGGAAAATTTTTAACAAAGAAATATAAATGACTTATAGCTATAATAAAAATGTTTTAAATGTTAATAATAAAAACGATAGACTTAAGCGACAAACTTTAAATAATTTAACACACAAATCAGAGCTGTTAGAAAAACGAAAGACTTAAGCGATAAACTTAAAAAAAATTTACAACACACAAATTCAAGCTGTTATAAAAACGAAAGACTTAAACGACAAACTTTGTGTTTTAAAATTATGTACTTTCTGCTCAAAATTGTCACGCTACATATAAGAAAACAAAAAACATTATAAATGAGAAATTATGTTGTTAATTTTGATAATTTGAAAACATTTTTAGTAAATTATTTTCTATACAACAAATTATTAGACTGTTAATACACACTTTTGTTTTTTTTTCCAGTTAGCAAGAAACTAAAAAATCACTAGCAGACAATACAACCTAGTTTTCTTTAAACATTTAAAATTTATTTAATTATAAATAAAGTAAATTAACTTCGCTTTATTTTTATTTGTTATCAAAATCACTCTACTAATTGAAAACACGCAATTTTTTCTTTTTAATAAAAAAACTAAATGGAAAATATAAAATTAAACTTACCTGCAAAAAAGTGCGTCCCTCATCACGAAACATGCGAAATGGATAATCAGTATCAATTGGATTGCGTAAATCTGACCAACCATTAGAAGTTAAATATTGAGCTCCAGTTACTGCACAGACGGGAGTGCGTATTTCTAAAAAAAAATTTAGTTTAAGGTTGAGAATGTTTTTTTTTTTTTGTTTTTATTCTTGGTTTATACCTTTAAAACTTATTTCTCTGCTCGGGTATATAATTTGTCCTCTTAGCGGCAAGAATACAAATGGTATTTTTTCCGATGAGGAACCACTAACAAATGGCGATAGACTGCATTCTAAACATAAAAATAAATTTTTACAAACGATAATAATTAATAAAATTTTATTCATAAAAGTGTAGTTTTTATTATTGCCTTATAAAAATATGCAACTAAATACTTATCAAAAATCTATTTTAGTTTCAACATTTATCTAAGAACAAACTTTTATAATTTTACTAAGTTTTGAGCCAAAAAATATATACGTCCTGTTATAAAATTGAATTTGATTTAGTTAAATTTTCGAGCGCACTAATAGATCCATTGGAATTTAAAGAAGGTCTATTCAGCCAATTTGATGGCATAACTATTATGAAAAAATTAAAATCGTTTAGGCTCACGGTTGTGAGCTTTGGTATTTGTATTTTGTATATTTTTGCCTGGGCTATTGTTTTGATGGCTTTTTATGGAATGAGTCCATAACTCCTAACCCCACCGAAGTCAGACAAAATAGGAAAAACTTGACATAAAATATATATTTGAAGTTTTGTCAATGAAACTCGAAAATTTTTTATTTTTTTTTTTAATAATTTAAGACATTTTTCACATTAAAAGTTACAATTCAAAATAATGCATTCATTTAACAAATGTCATAGTTGTAAACATCTATGGAGGATTAAGATTTCATATACACCATGATTTGACAAGTTTATTTAATTAAACTTATTTATAAATCACTAAATATATACATTTTTATACCAAAGATTAGATTGTTATTACTTTTTTGTTTATTCACTTGCAGTTTTTATAATTTCCAACTAACAGATCGAACAGCTGCTTAAAATGTAATAAGCAGGGCAACCAGAAATATGCTGTATCATGATTTTTTCCTGTGCATTCTATAGAAAATGGATGTGATATTTATCCGTTTCATCTTATTTATCTGGCATCGCTTTGTTTGATCATATTTTTGCCATATATTGCTCTTAAATGAGTAGTTTGCATATTTTGATCATAAGAACATGTTTTTCGGAAACCCATGATCTTTTTTTTAGCATACTTTTGTACGTTTTGGAGCAAAAACCATTTTTTTATAACATTTTTCGATTGTTTTGAAAATCCAAAGTTTTTTCCTAAATTTTTGGGGGGATTAAACAATTTTTCAAATTTAAATTTTAAGTTTTAGGCATAATTAATCTTTTATATACTCTTTTGTTAGCAATTGAAATAAATTTCACAAAAGTTAGTCCAACTGTGCAATTAAATAAGCTGTAAAATTCGGATTTTTTTTTTAAAGAAAAATGTGTGTTTAAGAGCAAATTTGTTTTTTTTAAGAGCAAAGTTTTTTATTGCATTTTTTATGGGCGTTAAATCGATTTATTAGAGCACTTTTCAGAATGCGATCAAAAGGCTGCGAACACACAATAAAAAAACGGGAATATTTTTAACAAGGTTTCTAGTTAGAAACGAAATTCACGTATTTGCCAATTGATAACGTTTCAAATTTCTGCTAATTATGCATAAAAATTTTGTAGTTGTTTTTATTTCATTCTTTTTCTCTCTTTTTTGCTATTTTTTTCTTTTTGCCTTTCCCTCTATTTTTCTTTTAATTATTATATTATTTTTTCAATTTTCTCGATTTAGCTGAGGGGGCGTGGGATTGCCCTAATATGATTAAATGTTTCATATCTAACAGTTTTATTTTAGCTGTTCTTATTTTATTTAAGTTAGGCAAAAAAAAAAAAAAAATCTGCTTTATTTAGAAGTTTTTTCAACAATGTTATTTTTAACTAATTTTTTGTCGATTTTTCTGCTATATTTACAGGTTTATTTCAATGAGTAAACACAGAGAAAGAAACTTAAAAATTTTCAGCACATGGGAGATAATAAGGTTTCACAATTAAGGCGATATCGAGAACCCTAATTGCCATGAATGTATAAATGTAAGAAGATACTGAAATTACCAAACACTAACTTAACATTAAATTATTTTTTTATTTGTAGAGTTTTGAAAATTGAGAAAAAATTATCATTCCATTTCGTTTTCCTAATATTTTGTGAATCTTTTTTTTTCAGTGTAAAAAATTTTTTTTATTAACTTCACGTTATAACTGAGTTCAATATATAGATTCGAAAAAAGTTTGAAGAAGAGTTTAATTTTCAAGTGTTTATCAAAAATATTTCTGTGTTTGAATTTTTTGTTCTTGTTTGAGAAGGATATAACTTTAAATTATTATTAACAACATTTAATTTTTTTATTTTAATTTTTGTGCTTGTGAAAAATTTGAGAAATATTTGAAATTTACATAAATTTCAATTTTTATTCTAACAATTTTTGAAAAAAGCTTGATAAATTACAAGACATTTTTATTGAGAATATTTAGTTCCCTATTCGAGAACTACAATTTCCCAACATTATTCCCAAAGGTTCATATTTGAAAAAAATATTGATAAAAATTTGATTTATATTCATTATTATATATATTTTCAAGGGTAAATGCTTAAATTTTATTGAAATAAAAACTATTTTTGTACTAAATATTTTGGCAATTATTGGACTTTTGAAAAACAAACAATAAAATTTAAAGTTTTACTGCCAATATTTAACTACTACCGAAAGAATGTATATTTCTATAGTTTGTTTTTGAAACTATCGATACAAAAAGTTGAAAAAATAATTCTATGGATGAAAATGAAAATTATTTAAGTTCGAGGCCATACTCTATATTTCTTTGCAAGGATATTGTCCTAACAAATAATCTATAGAGTTTTTATTTTCAAATTTATTAATTGACCACTTTCAGGAATGTGTTGATAGAACTATTTCGGGAATTTTCTAGGTTCCCATCATTAGAACACGTTTTTAAAAGAAGTGACAATCCCATGCAAACATCAAACATTCATATAATCTAGTTATCCCACTAAATGAGAACTAATATATGAGCTCGAAGTTAAAGATTATCACCATTGATCAAAAATAAATTGAAAACTTGTTCGTTATGTGCAAGATCTTCCAATACACGCTTTTTGTTTTTATTCTCCTTTTTATTTTTACACTTGTTTTGTTTTATTTAAAAACCAGATGTAAAGGGGAAGTAAACTAAGACCGTACTTTGTCGTTTTTACAAGTTTGATATAATTTTTATTAAAAATAAAAATTATGTTTTTCGACCTTTAATTGTGCAATGAAAATGAAAATTATTAAAGTTCGAGACCATACTCTATATTTCTCTATAAACTCTATAGATTATTTGTTAGGGCAATATCTTTATAAAGAACTATAGAATATGAGCTCGAACTTGCATAATTTTCATTTTCATTGCACAATTAAAGGTAGAAAAAACATAATTTTTATTTTTAATAAAAATTATATAAAATTTTCTATGGATTTTAATTGATTCATCATTTGAAAACAAAGTTTACATACAACTTTATAAATAAACCAGAATCGGTAACAGAAAATATATTTTAAGTACATCAAAACAGTTTTGCGACTTTAAAATTTATGCTGCAAACTAAATGTTCATAACCTCAAAAAGCATCCTTATATTAAATTTTTAATTTTGTAAATTTAAAAGTATTTCCTGCAAATAAATAACCCTAAAATCCAATTAAATAATATCAAATTGGAAATAATGTGTGTTTTCCATGATAATTGCGGTAAATACAATGTGATATACAAATTCATTTTACTTTAATTAATTCGCAGCAAAAACTGCGCACTTAGAATACTATGTAGGTAAAGACCACTGCAAATGTAGTTAAAAACAAATGAAAGGACGACATACAGTTCAGTAAATTCAACTACCATTGTCATTTGTTTTTTAATGTTCAAAAAATGACTAACAATTGTAGTAAAAAATAAACAAACATTTATTTTGTTTTATTTTTTTAAATAACAAAAAATTTCTGTAGAAAATGAATGTTAAATCATAAAACAGTCATTTGATGTGGTTTGTTTTTTTTAAATAAAAAATTTAATTTGTTCTACAAATGACTGACATTTACATTAAGAATAAAGACATTTTATTACAACCCAAACAACAATATATTTTTAAAGCAGAACTTCCCTGAGTGTAGTTTTAATATTTTAAATTTGATTTAAACTTAAAACCGTCATTAAATATTAATGATTAACGCTGATGGATTTAACATGTTTAAATATCGGTTAATACATACACAAAATGTTATTCAGGTCAAAAACAAGTTTTGGAAATATTTTGACTCAAAGTGTCGAACATTTTGGAAATTTCTTATATAATTTAAGATAACTTTCCTATGATGTAAATTTATAAAAAAAAACTATCATATAAAATTGGTATTGATCCATTTAAAATATAGTTCATTTCCAAGTACTAAACTTGTATTTCATTTTACTTTCACTTACATTTTTGGTTAAAAATAATTATAACATAACATAAATTTTTTAAAGATCTTTTTTTTTTATTATTGGAATACTTTATATTATTTTTTTTTTTATTTTCCTCTTCAAGTATTTGTTATTTATTTGTTACTGCTGTTGTATTATCTACTTCATTACTACTAACAAACAATAAATAAATAACAAATACAAACAAATTACTAATAAAAACATCATGTAACTTGCTTTGGGGTCTTTTTCTTCAGTTTTACTTTAATTGTTATCTTATATTAGGTTTGTTATAGTTACTTTCCATTTCATTTGAAATCTTTTTTTAAACATTGTTATTAACATTTGTTATACATTCGTTTATATATAGAAAAAGTTATTTCCAACAGTGTAATTTTTTTTTAAAGATATGATATAAAAACTAAAGTTGCGACATTATTTTTAAAATGACAATTAAAAAATTTCAGTAGTATTATCCCTAGTTTTTGCTGTTTGTTATACATTGTTATGGGAGTTTGGATGTTGTTTATGCCCGTGGCTAAACAATAATAAAAATAACAAGCGTCTCCTACTTAATATGATGGTGGAATGCAAAAAAAAAAAGCTGGGAAAGATGTTAGAGATTTAGATAACGTGTTTTTTGATAGATTATAAAACAAGTACATCATAAACTTCCTTGTATGTCATAAGCAGTGACAGGAACTTCATGCACTAAGAAAGAGTGTTTTAGGCGCCTATAATATGCATGAAAAATCTTAAAAAAAAAGCACTACAAATTAAAAATATGCACTTAAATTACCATACGTGGAATGGGACCGGTCCTGCGTGTGCCAGAGACCGATCCTCTGCTAAAACCTACCATACACTCAAAAAAGGTGTTATTTCAAAAGTTAGTAAAACGTCTTGTAAATCAGGTATACTATTTTTTAGCAAATTTTTTTGCTAAAATCGTGTTTTCAGCTAAAATTTTTGTTATACTTATTCAGCACTTAACTGTTTTATACTAATGCTTTACTAATATACTAATGTTTTACTACTTAATTTTGCTAAAAAAAAATTGTGCTGACAAGCACATTAATAGTGTGGACGACAACCAGATTGAAAGAAATACGTAGAATGAAGCAAATATCGCGGCATGTCAAGATGTAGTAGAGAAGAGGAAAATGATACTAAAAATTACAACTCTAATAAGACATAAAAAATCAACCATGGAATCAAAACATGTAGACAGAGTAAAGCGAAAGACAAAGACACACATCTTAGGTAGATTTTTATGGTTCCTTTTTCTTATTGCAAAAAAAGGGTTGTTTTTTTCGTCTCGTTTGTTTATTTTTTCGTTTCGTTTCTATAATTATCTTCGGCAGTTGCGTCCTTTAAAAGAAAGCATCATTTAGACAACCATTGATGTAAATACTTGAAAGAAAATTTTTGTTATGTTATATATATTTATTTCTATATATTTTCAGATATTAAATTATTCATGTCGTCAATGTGGGAAAATGACAATTTTTATATTTCGTAATTATTGTAAATTATTTTTAAAAGAATCACAAAAATATGTTTTATGATTTTCAGCAAATAAATTAACTAAATTACAATTTTTCTACAAATTTGTTGTGTTATTTTCAGTCTACTAAAATGTAGCAAACAATTTATTAATTTTAGCAAGGCATTTTTATTTCTAATCCACTAAGTGTTAGCAAAACTTTTGCTGAATCCACTAATTTTGTTGCTAAAAATCAGCTCGCTGATTTTCAGCAAAAGATTTTGCTGACATTAGCAATTTTTATGCAAGCACCCTCCTGACTAAAATTGGCTGACTCAGCAAAATTTTTTGCTGACTTTACAAACTTTTTTTTTGAGTGTATGTAAACAACTGGCAACATTAACATGGGCTTGTCATAGGAGCGGGTCATTTGTCTTGCTTTAAACCACATAGTGGCATGCCACACACTCAAAAAAAAAAGTTTGTAAAGTCAGCAAAAAATTTTGCTGAGTCAGCAAAATTTTAGTCAGGAGGATGCTTGCAAAAAAGTTGCTAATGTCAGCAAAATCTTTTGCTGAAAATCAGCGAGCTGAATTTAGCAACAAAATTTGTAGATTCAGCAAGAGTTTTGCTAAGGTACAGTGAAATAACTCCCAAATGAAATAAGTCCCAATGAAATAACTCCCAATGAAATAAGTCCATCAAAAATGAAATAACACCCAATGTAAAAAAATGAATATCTCCCAATGAGAAAAATGAAATAAGTCCCAATTTTTGTAAGCATAGGTGTAAGCATAGGTGGAGTGCAATAATGCCTTACGAAATAAGGCCTTTAAGGCTTTATTTCACTTTCAATTGAGAAATAAGGCCTTTATTTGCAAAAAGGCTTTATTGCACTTTGAAAGTGAAATAAAGCCGTAAAGTCCTTATTTCACTTAAATTTTTTTTTAAATGAAGCAATTAAATTTCTTATTCTTATTCTTCTTATATTTTATTGAACAATTATAAAAAAATTTCATATTAACAAAAATTAATAGAACATTAATAATTCAACAAAAAATTTAACTGCAACAATATTGAAAATCTTTGCTTTATAAAGTTTTTCTGCGTGGCGGCCTGCGGCCGCTCTTAGGGGTTTTCTCCTCCATGGGACGCGGCAGGTGGCTTCGCTGAATAAAGTTTCCCTGCGCGCGTCACACTAGGGAAGATAATGAGACGGGCGCAGGAAAACTGTAGCCACCTGCCGCGTCCTATGGAGGAGAAAACCCCTAAGATCGGCCGCAGGCCGCCACGCAGAAAAACTGAACAGTGTAACAAAAGAATCAAAAAAATACAAAATAAAGGCTTTATTGCACCATTGGCTAAATTAAATAAAGGCCTTATTTCACTTTCAAAGTGCAATAAAGCCTTTTTGCAAATAAAGGCCTTATTTCTCAATTGAAAGTGAAATAAAGCCTTAAAGGCCTTATTTCGTAAGGCATTATTGCACTCCACCGTAAGCATATACATAATATTAATAATAATTATAATTTGATAAAAAATTATTTAAAAAAAAATTAAATATTCATTTACAAAAAAACCCCCATCGTGTCGTTAACTTCTGCACGACAAACAGGGCAATTAAATGTTTCGAGTCCATTTGCAATACTTGCAGCTTGAAGTTTTAGGACGCAAGAATTGCACGTTTTTATGTGTTTGCAAGGAATCAGTAGAATATTGGGCTCAACCTCCAAGCAAACCACGCACAGAATTTGAGAGCGTGGTAGTGTTGGTGGCTCCGATACAGTATCATCCTCCTCATCTTCATCTACAAGGTATGAATGTTCCTCAATCGTAAAATTGTGTTTGCAATTAAAATGAAATAAGTCCCAACTGCGATGAAATAAGTGCCAATGGTAACTCCCAAATGAAATAACTCCCAACAAAAAACTGTTGGGACTTATTTCATTTGGGAGTTATTTCATAATGAATTAACTCCCAACAAAAATTATGAAATAAGTCCCAACTCATTGGGACTTACTTCATAATGAAATAAGTCCCAATTTACATGGAAAATTTTTTGGGACTTATTTCATTTTTCCATTGGGACTTATTTCATTTGGGAGTTATTTCACTGTACCTTTTGCTAACACTTAGTAGATTAGAAATAAAAAAGCGTTGGTAAAAATTAATAAATTTTTTGCTGAACTTTAGTAGGACTGAAAAAAACGCAAAAAATTTGTAGAAAAATTGTAATTTAGTTAATTTATTTGCTGAAAATCATAAAACATATTTTTGTGATTCTTTTAAAAATAATTTACTATAATATCGAAATATAACAATTTTCCCACATTGACGACATGAATTAATTTAATATCTGAAAATATCTAGAAATAAATATATATAACATAACAAAAATTTTCTTTCAATTACTTACATCAATGGTTGTCTAAATGATGCTATCGTTTAAATGACGCTTCTGCCGAAGATAATTATAGAAACGAAACGAAAAAATAAACAAAAACAAACCAAACAAAAAAAACAACCCTAAGATGTGTGTCTTTCTCTTTCGCTTTACTCTGTCTACATGTCTGTATATGTTTGTTTGTAGTTTGACCACACTAGATTATTAATCTATAAGTTATATATAATATAAAAGTTTAAATAAATAAATATATTATTTTGTCTTTTATTTAATTAATAGACAATTATTTTCACAAGCCGGTGACAATGCAAAATTTAAGTTGTTTTAATCCTCAATTTTGTTTTATGTATGAAAAAGGGATACAAAAACTTCCATTGTTGATTTTTTTATATGTCTTATTGAAGTTGTACTTTTTAGTAACATTTTCCTCTTCTCTACTACATCTTGACATGCCGCGACATCTACTTCATTCTGCGTATATCTTTCAATCTGGTTGCCGTCCACACTATTAATGTGCTTATCAGCACAATTTTTTTTTAGCAAAATTAATTAGTAAAACATTAGTATATTAGTAATGCATTAGTATAAAACTGTTTAGTGCTGAATAAGTATAACAAAAATTTTAGCTGAAAACACGATTTTAGCAAAAAATTTTGCTAAAAAATAGTATACCTGATTTACAAGACGTTTTACTAACTTTTCTACTAACTTATTTTTTTGAGTGCAGGACTAACCAAAGATGGGCATAAAAATAAACGAAAACTAAACAGCTTCCAATGGGTAAAATTCTGGCCAACTGGCTTTTTCTTGTTAATAAGCATTCTGGTTAAGTGGTATATCCTCCCTTTACCAGTCACAGGATTGGTAATTTTAGGACAGTTGACACTGCTTAACCCACTTCAGTATTAAATTATACCAGTCCTGTGATAAGTCCTTCTTTAACCAGTCACTTTTAGGTCAATTGACTCCTCATTCCCATAGGGTATGATTTGGGCAAGATTATTCAAGTTTAATATCATTTGTTTTCTGTTAAACAAAAAAACCGTGCAGTGTTTATTTTTTAATTAAAAAATTTCTTCATTCGCTAATTTAATGCAGACTTTATCTACTGACAGGTTGTTACATATTTTATATCGCATCACTGAAACGCTACAACCTATGTTCAAATTTTGTTTTTTTTTACCGGTGAAATTAACTTTGGCTTGTCATAGGAAGGGAGTTGTTCCTTTTAATAAAAACCAATGTAAGTGTAAAGCAATGAAAACAATGTTCTTTTTCACTTGTTTTAATTTTTTTTTTTTTTAATAAAAAAAAAAATTTTGTGAATGGCGTGGGGTATAAACATACGAACTTGGCCATGTGAAGCTGACACTCTACCCCTGAGCTATCGCTTCCCTATGGGGAATGAGGAGTCAATTGACCTAGAAGTGACTGGTTATAAAAGGGCTTGTCACAGGACTGGTATAACTTAATACTGAAGTGGGTTAAGCAGTGTCAATTGTCCTAAAATTACCAATCCTGTGACTGGTAAAGGGAGGACATACCACTTAAACAGAATGCTTATTAACACGAAAAAGTCAGTTGGCCAGAATTTTACCAATTGGAAGCTGTTTAGTTTTCGTATATTTTATACGACATGGCCCTTTTGCGACAGTCTTGTGGTATGCCCATCTTTGGTTAGTCCTGTGGCATGCCACTATGTGGTTTTAAAGCAGGACAAATGACCACAATGTTAAAGTTGCCAGTTGTTTACATGGGTAGGGTTTAGCAGAGGACCCCTCTGGCACGAGGGGACCGATCCTGTGGCACACACAGAAACGGTCCCATTCCCCATAGGGTTGATATACATGATAATTGACATTTAGCTGATTTATTCTTGTATGATGATATTCTATAAACAAAAATATGAATGAATGTATAAAATGTTTTTAAAAAAAGTTATTTTATTTAGTTAGAATTTATAATATAGAAAGTATTGATATATATTTTTGCAAGCAACTTTATAAAGATTTTCTGTAAATAGTTCAACAATATGCGTTAAGAAAAATTTAATTAAATATAAATAGAATATTGAATGAAAAATTAAATAAATATTTAATGAAAAATAAAAAAATTAATTTAAAGAAAAAAGAAACAAATTTGTAAATGTTCGTAAATGTTAAATTCAGTTTGTAACAAAGGTAGTTTTTTAAGGATAATTTTCCTCCCAGCAAAAAATAGTGCTTACCCAGAAGCGCTTCCGGAAAGATTTATTTAATTACGAAACAGGTGAAATGCGCTTCTTTAATGTGCTCTTAGAAGCAATAAATTCATGCCTTCTTGGGCAAGAAGAAGCGCTTTTTTGTATGTTGACAACATTAATGCTTTATGGTATGCATTCTTTATTGCTTCATTGTATATGCATTATTCACTGCTTTAAAGCAGGCATTTGGGAAGCACTGCAGAATGCCTTCCGTAATTGCTTAATAGTATGCATGGCGGTGAAGCGCTATTTTGGAAGCATAAAATGTAATTACTGCTTACCAAATCCAGGTTAGTTTTTGCTGGGCTGTTTGAAATTGTTTATAAAATAAATATTCTCTATATAAATATTTTCTAAAAAATTTGTATTTCAACATAACAATAAAAAAAGTAAATAATTTAAAAAAAACATAAAAAATAGTCATAAGCAGTTTCGGGTTCGAACCTGGAAGCCTCTGATTGCTAGGCCAGCAAGATTCCATGCAACCCCATGCGAAAAATTAACATCTTGTCACACGTGAAAAAAAACTCCTAATTGTATATTTTTATTACAGACCACTTCCTGCAGATGTAATGAAACAAGTGATTCATTTAGAAGTTGTTCTATTTATTTTAGCTGGGTCTCAGTTAGCAAATACAAGACAACACTTAACCTTTATGTCTACAACCGCATACCTGGGTATGTTTTACATTTTCAAATTGATATATATTGCGTTTTAGGTGCAGTATCGATTTGAAATTTTGGGGTAACCTCCTAAAATATTAATTTCTATCATTTTCCACAAAATTTTAGAAAATTTGGTTGAGACAAGTAGTTTTTGAGATTTAACCCAACATACCCGGATATGCATGAATAAATGTATGTAATTTGTTAGTAAGAAATGAATAAAAACTTTTTTCTTCCATGCATTGTATAGAAAAAAGAACGAAAATATTAGATTTTATTGAAAACATTGGTATTTTGAGTTGCACACTATTATATAGCGCACAACTTCACTTTTGAAACTTTTAGCAGGCTTGGGAATAAAGTTGAACATAAACTGAGACGTTGACTCCTGTAGATGTTCTAAAATCTCTTTTTAACATAAAAATCGTACAAATAGTTGAAAATTTACCTACGATAACAGAAAATAGTACCTGACTTTGCGCCAGCAGAATTTTCAATGACCTAAATTTTAGAACAACTAAATTCTAGGTGACAGTTGTAGTTTAGTTAACTAAGAATTTAGCTAAATCAACTGAATTCTTAAGCTAAATCAACAGACAATTTCTCCTAAAATGTGCTATACTTATTTTCGGGAATATAAATGTTTTTTTTTTTAGTTTTTTTTTGGTGTAGTAAGTCAACTAAGAACCTCAGCTAAATAACTGTTTTAAACGTAAGAAAGTCTAAAAAATTAGCAAAAAATTAAGTTTTTTTTCAAAATAATTGTAAGAGTGTGAGAAGGTGGCATTAAGTGACAAAAAAAAAAACACGAAATACAGGCACTAGTGAAAATATATACTCCCTCTAGGTATTGAATAAAATAACTTTTTTAAAAAAATCATTAAAATTATAAAAAAGTGCAAAAAGCATACTAAATGCTTTGCTTACGGATGTCGGATGTATGTTTTGGTTCACACACGGCAGTTTTACTTGCGCAGGTCTTGAGTTTATAGAAGTGGGTGGAAAAGAGAATGGAAGGGGGTACATACTTGCCCGTACTCCAATTCGGTTTTGTTTTGTCATCCGCAATTTTCCACACGAAGGTTCAAAACGAAAATTTGCTGAAACCAACTTTTCCTTGTGTGAACACAAAAGCAAGTTCAAAGGAGAATTGAAGAAAACTTTGCGCAAGTAAAATTGCCGTGTGTGAACCGGTACTATGTTTAAGTATTATTTTTTTGGCTGCTGAATTAAAGGTTAAAAGGGCTTGGATCCTCTGTAGTGTATGTGCCCATTGGTCAAATAATATTAAAAGTGTTTTTCTTGCGCACAACTAAGAAACATTCAATAAAAATATGCAAAATAAGTAAAAATATGCAGTAAAATTATACATTTAAGCTAAATAAGTAAAAATATGCAATAAAAATATGTGTCAACACAACAAAATCTTTTGTAAAATGAACAAATTTTCGTTTCTTTTACAAAGTTTTTGGTTATTTTGACATTTATTTGTATTTTTACGCATGGATTATTATCAGTGTATATGGTGTTATGTTTGCTGATGTGCTACAGATGCGAAATCTAATTCTGCTCCACAAAATTGCATATACTCATAAACATTCGCATCTCTACAACATAATAACAGTTTCTCAATCACCTAGAAATAATAATTAGAATCCAATTATACAGCGAACTACAAAATCTGAATCACATTTTTTTATCCACTCAATAGGTCTTTGAAACTCTCTACCGCCAAACATACAATTTATAAGCTATGTCATAGGTTTTAAAAGGGCCCTTTTGGATATGTTTAATTTTACATAAATATTTCATGTTAAAATTAAGGTTATAAATAAAATTTTTATTTGTTAATTTAATTTTTCCATTTTTAAATTTGTATTTTATTTAAATTTATTTAATCTGTTTTTTAATTTATTGTATAAAATTAAATTATACTCGTAATGTTTTTATTGCTTATTCATTTCTCATTACTAATGCTCATCCTATACTCTAATCATAAGATAATAAGTCTTGTTTCATAGGAAATCATATAAAAATAATAAATATGCATGCTAAGCGAAATATGCTAAAATATGCATTTAGAGCAAAATATGCAAAAATATGCGCAAACAAATCGATGTCATTTTTAAAACAAACTCTGTGATTAGTAAAGACATTTTGTTTACCCTGTTCTCAAACTTATGGTAAAAAACGTGCATTCGCATGAACTTCCGGTCCCTGGTAATAAGTTATAATCATAATTAAATATAGAAAACAAAAGATTTAAGACACAAACCTGCTGCTGGGAGAATAAATGAATTTAAACTAATTTTAGTTATAAAACTAAAACATTTCTCTAACAAAATTTTAACAACTGATAATTTATGACATACATTTCCTAAATTAATTCCACAACTTTGTTGGTTATAGTCTTGAAAAAAAATCGTTTAACTTATTTGCATAAATATGTAACAAAATGGAATTTATTTCCTATATCTTGAAAAGCTGTTAAACAAAATACATCTGTTTGTTAATTTTTATGACTTCTACTCTACATATGCCATGTTTTACATCTTTTTTTTTTTTTTTACAATAGCTCTTCCTTATTTGCAACAGTAGCTGGCCAATAATGTTTGTTTATCGATCCTTAGAAGCGTTTCAGTTTATGCTGGTCATAAAATTTACACTTTGAAACGCTCATAAAATACAAGTTAGAATTATGTCTATTTTCATGACTCTTTTACTGATTGCTGTTAGTTATATTTTGTTTATATGTATCTATAAATTAATTGCCGTAGTTTTTTAGTGCCTGAAACGAATAACAGACGCGCTTAAGTGAAAACGCTACTAAAAAATCTATCATTTGATATTCTATAAAACATTCACTTTCTTTGGATATTCACATAATTAAAGTGTTTTTGCTGATAAGATTGTTCAAGTTTGTTTTTGAAAACAATAAATTAATTAGTTATTCTACTAATTGACATGTCGTTAAACAATTAAACACTTTCACTGAAAATTCTTCTGTTCCTCATATGAATGTAATTTAGTTAAAGAAATTTTGAATTTTTAACAAAAAGTGACTAAAGATTAAAATTTTTGTGATTTCTAAAACATAAACCATTAATCATGGTTCGTGTTATAAATGGTGACGCGAATAAGGTGTAACAAATAATTAACTTACCAAATAACACACTGCTACAAAAAAAACACTTTTTGTCAGAACTTGAAAACCGACCTAGTGGGGGTTGTTGAAAACCGACCTAGTGGTGAGGACATATAAAAACCGTTTCAAAAATTTTGAAACACCCTCAAAATTTTGAGTTATTTTCAAAAAACTGTTTTAGGGAAGGTCGTAGCACTTTAGTACCTCTAACTCAAACATGTTTTAACCGATTTCAAAATTTTAAACAGTTTTGGAAAGGCAAAGAATTAAGCTTTCATGAAATGTATTCATAAAATATATATTCCAAGAAATTAGGTAAGTATTTATCAAAAGTTTCTCATTTGTTTTTTTTTTCGTAATTTTTCAAATTCAACAAGAGTTATTTTAATTTTTTCTATGAAAATCTATTTTTTTCGCACTATATTTTTAAGACAATTTTATATAGAAAAACTGAGATATTATTTGTTAAAATCGGCTTATATTTGCAATAGTTACTAAATTGACCATGGTTTTTGTGGAAAAATATCTAAATGTCCATGCAGAAAATGAATTTTTATGGACATTCGACATCCCATTTCAGCATAAGACTCAAGAAATTCATTTACCACTTCAACGTAGTTAGGAATTTTTTTGTTTCCCAAAAGGTTTTGACATAAGGAAATAAAACTATTCCATGCTCTGTTTTCTATCTCATTAAGCTTGTTAGAAAAATTTTCATCAAGCATAACTTTTCGAATTTGCGGTCCAATAAAAATACCTAAAAAACAACAATAACATCAAGTTAATATAACAGTATCTAAGAAAAAAGTGTTAAGTACCTTCTTTTATATTCTTAACAAAAACAATACTTATAACTTGCAAATGTATCAAAATATGCACGTCATTTCAAAGCGTAATCAGTTTTCTTTCCAAACCCGTTAAAAAATTTAAATCGGATAAAAACTGACTGAGTTACAGGTCGATAAGTTGACGAACATCACTGAAAACGGTTTATTTAGAATAACTTCTGAATTTGAGGGTGTTTCTGAAATTTTTTGACACAATTTGTAGTGTACTCAACAAGACCTATAAGCCACGCTAGGTCGCTTTCCAAGTTGTTTTTTTCACTGTAACACCGTGTAATTATTTGAATACTTAAAATTAATATTGTGCATCTTTTAAGTAATGAATTTTATACTTCTCAGTTGACTTCATACTTATATAAAGGGTGGAAACGACAAAAACTACCATTTTCAAATGGTAAATACAAAATCTATAATCGCTACAGGAGAAATTTAAATTTTGTTTGAGATTCTGTGATAAGAAATTTGATAAGAGTATAAACCTTAAAATATTATTCTTTTTTTTTTTTTTTTGCAAGAAAAAAAAGTTAAGAGTAGACAAAATTGAAATATAATATTTTTTTTTTTACTAAATTTACTGTTTGCAACTCCAAATCCTAATGAAAGTTGTATATTTTGATAGTAAATGAAAAATACGTGGATACCTACTTCGGCGTTTTTTAATATTTTCACATTCTATGATTTTATTAGCAAAGAACCAAAAAGGGCAAAAGCTTCGGATACCTAAAAATAAAGCGAATATACAAAACCGAAATATGTGTTGGTAAGCTTATAATTTTTTCTTAATACCTAATTAGTTCCTCTTTAATAACTCTTTAATTATTACTGCCTATAAATTACAATAATTTTAAAACTTTACAAGTCTCTGTTTTTTTGAATCACCGTTTTTTTTTTTAATTTCTGCAATTTTCTCGCCACATAAAAGGGTATATCTCCAAATTTAGTATTTTTTTGGCTGTTGAACATTACAATTGAAATGTGTGTATTGATTAAAAAATGTGTCTTGGTTACCCAGTGTAGAAACGGTAATGACATGTCATTATTTTTCGGATAACCAGTAATGACAATGAGTTTTCTGTCTGCATTACTTTATAATAGTAATAATACACCTTTAGCAATTTTAATTATGAAATTATCAATTGCAATTCAGAAAATACTAATTGAAATTCAGAAACACATCAATTGAAATTCAGTATACAACAATTGATATTGAGAAAATATTTCAATTGATGTTTTCTGAATTTCAAATAATGTTTTCTGAATTTCAACTGATGTATTCTAAATTCTAAATTTCAAATGGAAAATCTGAATATCAGTTGATGTTTTCTGTATTTCAAATGGAAATTCTGAAACTCAATTGATGTCTTCTGAATTTCAAATGGAATTTCTGAATTTTAATTGATATTTTCTGAATTATAGTTGCAAAACGTGTAGTTATTTTTAATGTTATTTCAATACAAAAAAAATCGTTAATAATAAAATTCGTTAAAAATACTTATTTTTATCATTATTTTAAATATAAAGTAATGATCTAACATTTTTTTGATAATCTAATTTAAGACTTATTATTTGTTCAGCTCTAGTAAGTACTTAAGCTGTAAAGTAATGACATGTTGTGCAAGCAAGTTCCCAGTGCAGAAAAGCATTACCATATAAGTGGTTATATAGTTAAGTATAAGAAATTATATAAAAGAAATCACTTGAAAATGATTTCGTTTTAAAATTAATATGGTTATATGTGAAGCCATATATAAAGTCTTAACTTGCAGATAACTTAATTTGATAATGAACTTTACCAAAATTGTATAGAAGTATATATAATGCTATATAAAATTATAAGCAACATATTTTCAGTGTGACGTTACATATAGTTTAATAAAAGTTAGCGTGTGACCATATATAATCATACCCAGTAAAAAACACTGCTTACATGCAAGCAGGTTTGTAAGGGAGTAAGCCAAAAAAAACCCTTACAAATGCCATGATTTTTATATGGCGAATTCCCACTTGGAGGCATTACTTTTGGACAAAATAAGCGCTGATTTTAGCGCTTATAAATATCTGTGATTTCATTGCTTGCAGAAAAATCGTATTTCATGTCTACATAATTACGACTAAAAGAAATAATATGAATATACATACATAATTTATTTTACATAAAATTCTACAGATAATAATTTTTTGTTAACATTTTTAACACATATTATAATCATTTTATATTTTTAGCGCTCCACGTGCTAGCTCTTCAGAAACAGTTAACTAAGTAATTATTTTTTTATTACATTCTCGAAAACACCAAACACAATCAGAAATCGATCGGGAAAATTGGCAAAAATCGTTTTTAATACACGATATGAAACTTTCTGCATTACAAACTGCATTGTTGTAAGGAACTAGCGTAAGCTGCTTACAACCTGCATCCTTGTAAGGGAAAAAAGTAAGCTCAACATTTTTGTTTGTTTATTTTTATACGAAAATAATTCGTTTCTTTTACTGCTTCTCAGTATTATGTGATAGTAAGCACTTATATCATCGCATTTGTTTTATCCTGCCTCTAACAACACGAAAAGTTTTTACTGGGTATCAATAACTACATATATTTGGAGGCATATAATAATATCAGGTATTATATAAAAAATGGTCTCAAAACCAATTATCAGATGTATTTGTATGTAATGATATACTCCGTAATGTGACTCCATTTACAACCACATATGACTTAATCATATTATATGTGACTATCATATTATATTTGTACCCGGGCACTATAGTAAAAAAAAATGTTAATGTACTTTTCAGGTTTAATAAATACAAATGAATCAAACAAATTTTAATTTCAAGTTGAACAAGCAAAGTCTATTATACATTTTTTAGTAATGCAAATTAAATATTCATTTAAATCGTCATATTTCTTTAAAATTATACTTATTGCATGTTTTTAACAATTTAATGCATTTAATTTAATAAATATAATTTTGAAAATCAGCACGTTAATAAACATGTTTATTATAAATGCATGGTTGCACTAATAATACAATATTTGCAGTTAGCATGATAATATTGTGGCTAATAATGTTTAGTTGTTATGACCATAACAGAAACTAAAAAATTTATAATTTATTACAATTACAACAATAATAATAAAAATGTCTCCTTTTTTAAAAACTTATTTTTCAGCTTCATTAACAAAATAAATAGTGGTTAACATGATTTACTATAAATGTATAAAAAAAATATAATTTTGAATTAAAAAACTAAATTAAAAAAACCTGCATTTTCTGTCAGTAATGTGGTGTATTTGATGTTGTTTCTCTTGTTTTCTCAAAGTGATAAAACAAAAGACTTAAGAAACAAACTTGCTAAAGCCATTTATGATTATTTACGCAAATTGTATGTGAGTGTAAGAGAAATACATGTTTTCTTTTCTTTTAAGATTTTATGATTTTTTTAACAATTGTTTTGTAGTATTTTTTTAAAGTAACAGTAAAGTCCATCAAAGAGGGACATATGTTGATGTTAAAGATTATATACGTGTTGGCAAGTTTTGTTTAAAGCTTTTTTTTTGTTTTAGATTTTGTCTTTTTATGTTAGTTTTTACTGTATTTGGTTTGTTTTTCTACTCACCATGTATATCGTCCACACATATACCCAGATCTTCGCGATATGTATTCAAGTACGGCAAACAGCGACATTGGCAACTTTCCCCACTGGCATTGGCTGTCGATGCAGTTGCTGATGATGACTTGTCGTTTAGTTTTAGTTGCGTTTGTCGCTTTAATAATTCTAAATGTGACTTGCTACCACCAGTATTATCACCAGCCAATGAACCTGAGTGCGAGTAATAAACAAATCATTAATGTCCATGAAATCGGTTTGAAAAGAATTGTGAACAAAATAATTTATAAATACTAAATGTGACCAACTAAAACGGTTAACATTTTATGTTTTAAGTTAAATATCCAATGTGATTAATTCAACAAATCGTTGATTAAGTTGAAAGCTTTTGTTAGTTAATTTTAAATAATATTGCTATGAACACCCTTTCATTGGAACTAATGTTAAGTTGTTTTGACAGGCATAATTATTTGAGTGTAGCAAACTGATTTAGAGGTTTTAAAATTAAAAACATTTTTCGGAAAGTAGTGTCAGTGATTCTTTTCTCTTGCATGATATTTTTTCCCTCTTTTTTTTTTCTTATAAAGTACAGTTGGTCACATTAATTATTAATTCTATTTTATTACTTACCCATTTTGTTAACGCCCATTTTAGTTAACCATGAAGCCGTACCACTAGAAAGTCCAACACAAGTATCAACATTGCAAGTAGTAACACCTTTAAAATAAATGTTAAAAAACCTTAAATATCTTGATGACCACGGTAACCCTACCAAACTCCTTTTTTTTTACCATTTGTCCAAAATATATCACCCTCATGTTGTCTGGTCAAATTGACCGATGTAGCTGCTACGCCTGCTGATGATGCCATCGCATTCAATAGTAAATTAGCCGGTGGTGGTAATATATTACCAACACCACCACCATTACCACCAATACTACTACTACGATCTATAGATCCTCTAGCCTCTGAAGTCATTGTGGCGGTATCCAATGTTTTTAAATTTTCATTTTGTGTTAAGGGTAATAAAGTAGCCTGTAATGTTGCGAAGCTGTTTAACATGAGTATTAAAATCAAAAAACATGTAAACAACATGTTGTTGACCACATTTCGTTCAATGCCAGACATGAGAAAATTTTTTACTAAATGTTATGAAATTTTTCAAATATATTTTTTTTTTTTAATTTTGTAATTTAACTTTTTAGATGTTATTTTAAAGCAATTTTTTTGCTATTTTATACACTCATATATTAAATTTTTTAGGGGTTGTTGTATGTAAGGATTTTGGTTTAATAGTTGTTGTTGCTGTTGTCTTTTTATACTTAAAAACATGATTTTTTTATACTTTGGCCATCAAAATTAAAAAAGAAATATAAAAGTTTTTAAGTCATTTTTTCTAACGTTCAACTGAAAAGAGAGCAGAAAAGAAAAATTTTATTATTAATAGAAGTTTTAGCTGTATTAATAATGTAATTAAAGATAAACTGAAACTAATATGAGAAATTGCAAAATATTTCGACACCTTGAGTCAAAATATATATTTTTTTTTGTTTTACATAAATAATTAATCTTTTATCTTTAACGAAGCAAAAATTATTAATCAAATTAAAAACGCCAAGAAAAATTAAAAAAAATACGCAAAAAAGAAAACCGCGATTTATTTTCTGATTTGGCAAAGTATGATTTTTAAGTTTTGAACATATTTTTTCATAAGCTAATCTGGCCTTAATTATTGCAATGCAAATAAAACAATTAAATTAAAATCTTCACCGGAAGTTTCGTTAGTTTTATGTTAACTTTTGCCAAGGTTTTTAGTAATAACATGAATGTTATAGTGTCCCGACAAAGGGCCCTTTTACGAGTTCTCTTGAGTAATAAATAGCACTTAAACGATGCGTACCGAAGAATTGAATACGAAAAATATAACGAATATATCTTGTTAGGCTGTTTTGTTTAAACTGTTTGTTTTAAAACTATTTTAAATGTTGTTTTGACCAGAGTGGAGGGCAGCGGCGGAAAATTTTGTTTTTTAATATTGTTTGTTGTTGTTCATACTCCCTGAGGATGTCATTCAAAGAATGACGAAATATTGGAGACATACACTAACAAGAAATTTTCCATTAAAAATCAACAGTTATTTTAAAGTTTTAATTGGTAAAGTATATTAACAGTTAAATTACCAAAGAAATATATATAACTTTCTGTCTGTTATTCAATATAAATAAATAAACAAAAAAAAACGGACTTTCGGTAATAGTTAAAATATTCAGTTAAAATTTTCTATTTTTACAGGCAAAAGTCCCTAGTCATAATACACCGTCTTGTTAGTGTTTATTAAATAAACCAGCAAGCATTTTTATAACAGAATACCTTTAAACCTGGTCTAGAACAGTTTTTAAACACCGGTTATATAAAACCGGTTTTAGAAGAGGGTCTTGGGAGTCACTGTCCCAGAACCTGTTTTATAACTGGTTCTAGAACCGGTTCTAAAGCAACATGTTCTAGTTCGGTGGTAAAGAACCTATTGCAAATATGACAAACTCTTTATAAAATAATCGGTTGTATCAGAAATTGGAACTTGTTTTAATACAGTTTAGGTTGTTCTGCAACCAGTTATTTGAATTTTACTATTTTACTGGGAAACAATAACACTTTCTGACTATATGATAAGGTCCATAAGTCAGTTTTGGGCTGTGGTGTAATAGTTAGCGCGTTGGACTGTTACACAGACGGTCCCAGGTTCGATTCCCGGTGACGGCAACATCAACTTAGAAAAATAGGTGTTCCCATAGCACTTAACCCCACCGAAGTAAAATAATGAATCAGGCTATGAACCAAAAAGATTCAATAAGTTCGCCAACTCTCCATCAGGTGGCGAGCAACAACTGTTCTAAGTCTTATCGTCTCGCGCAATTACAGTGTTGCCATGTTTGAAGCGCTTCATCTTTCCCCACCTTTTATCTCTCCACTATCCAATTTCCAAAGAAAGCAACACATTAATAATTAGGAAGAATTTCCTGAGTGTTGCTTTTCTGTAAAAAAAAAAAGAAATCTGCAATTTTCAAATATTTTAATTTTAAGTTTCTAGAAACTAAAATCAAAAGTTTATTTTTCGATCTTTTATCGTAAATTATGATGTGAGCAAGATTATTCAAGTTCAAGTTCTCTTTATATGATTTCATCCTCAAAATGGTTATATCAGATTCTATAATGTTGTGTCAGATTCTATTTGGTTTTATACAATTTAATCTAATACTATGTAATTATTTTCCTAAACTTTGAACTTATCTTTGTAATACACTCAGCTAAACTTGCAACCTACACTAGGTCACTTGAAAAGTGATTGGATTTTTTTTTTTTTTTTTTTTGTAGCACCGTGAATCCATAATGACTTTTTTCCTGTGTTGAGGATTCCATTTAGTCTCATTTTCACAATGCCCCGTTAGCTACTAACTGGGACTTTAACTGACACATTTGAGGTTGTTTCCCATATAAATTTTCAACTTCACTGTTTGTTAAATTTTAACTCAACAATCAATTTTAACTCAGGCCTCCATGGTATTTTTAATTCTCGAATTTGTGTGCAATACTAAAATTTTGTTGTAGTTGAATTCGGATCAAAAACCTGTTAGACTAGCGTAATTGAATTAAATTAAGGATATGATATAACCCAATATTTTGTTAATTTTTATAAGAGTCCTCATTTCTGTGAAGCTACTAAGCTGGAAAAATCTTAGAAAACCTATTAAAATAAATTATGTCTCTTAAATTACAAAGTCAATAAAAAAGTAATATTTTTATCATAAATTTTTTTTAAATTTGATTCTAATGCCACTATAAATGAAGCTTTTTTAATAAGCACAAAAAAAAAATATAAAAGACAATCTTATATCAATTCTAGGTGGCGTCAAATACTATCTTTTTGGCAATAACACTTTTGGCAATAATAAAAATAATACTATCCTTTATGGCAATAATACTAAAATACTGTATAATTAAAGAATTCAAAAATATCTAGTTTTTGTTAAGAAAAGCTTATTTTGTCAACAAGTGTTTAATATGAAGTTTTTTTTCTGAATACGAAACCCACAATCATATATTATATACTTAAGAACTTTTACTTACTAAAACTATCATCACCAGCATAAACATTTTATTAACGTTTATATAGAGTCTAAACCCAAGTAAAAAAGTTTTTATATATTTAGATATAATTTTATACAATTAAATGTTTCAACGTATAAATGTATATAGTCATATAAACATATATAATAAAGCAAAAATTTTTGTATCTAATTGTATATAGCTTTGTGTTATTTAAAAAATGTTTATATGGGGCTATTGTATTGTCATATATGCTGTTATATTTATTATACCTTATTATATATTACTACATATATTATATAACGTTATATATGCGTTCGTATATAAGTCAACATAAATTATATATAATTATATAAAACTTCATGTCAGCAAACATTAAAAATATTTTTGCTATAAGTTTTGATAAAGGCATATATTATTCCATACAAAATTATTAAGGAAGTTAATGCTTTGATTATTTTTTAATTAAATTCAGATACGATTATATATAATCCATTACAAATCTATATACAATTATATATGGTGCCATATGAACAATATTTTCTAAGTAATTTTAGATATAATTATACAATTCTGATTTTATTCAGAGAAAATTAACAAAAAGTTAAGACTATCTCGCAACGTCCCTTTTTTTGATCCAGAAGTTTAACATATGCTAAGAGTTCATACAAACGGGAGAAAAAAAAGATTGATGTACACCTAAAACAAATCAGTTGGAAAACGAGCAGAACTATTATTTTTATATTACCACATAATAATTTATTTTATAGTTACGAAACATGCATGCATGTGTGTTAGGCCGGGTTCGACTTGTATGGAGGAAAAAAATAGCTCAACGTTTAAGGAAAATCGTATTCTAGGGATCAAAATAAGAAACTTTGCCGAAGGAACCATACCTCTAAAACGAATTCTGATGTCCCGACTTTTGACCCGTAGGTGAAATTTTGAAAAAGCCCACTTTGACCCTCAACCTCCATATATAAAAAATAATAAAGGGTTCGCCAAATAACTTTTTTTTTTGAACTCCTGAACCAATTGGACTTTGTATGGCGTCATACCAAGGTCTTTATGCAAAATTCGTCTCAATGATGTCTCCGAAATCTTCAATTGTTGAGAACGACGGTGAATTGGTGTTGATGGTGCTTCACGCACACTTTCTGCCACAGCAGCAATATTCTCGGGTTGTACGCACTGTTTTTGGCTTTTCACGCTTTGGTTTATCGATGAGGATGCCAGTTTCTTTCACTTTTTTCACAAGATAACGAACATACGGACCATATTCGTTCAGCGGAAGGATACAACTAATTATCTGTCAAATCAGACATGAGCTAAGTGTTACCATTCACGAAATAAGCACTAGTTGAAAAAAAAACGTTAGATGGCGGACCCTTTATATGTACTTATGAAAAAGCACTTCTTAGGATGTTATTAATTTAGATACTAATTAATTGATATGGGGATGCAAATGCTGTTTTAAAATAACTTTAATTTAACATTTTCGGCAATTGTTAACAATAACTTCTAGGAAAGCGATAAATGTGAGTATACTAATGTTTAGGAAGTCAAGTTAAAGGGTTTCTTAAGTACTGCTTCCACTTTATTTTGCTGTGTAGTGGAACTTACATAAAATCTTAGTGATAAAAACTAGTTTTTTTTGTTCTAGGTGAAACTTATAAGCCAATATTACTGAAATGTGTGTCGAATCTGAATTTCGAGAATTACTGTAATGGAGAGTAGTTCTCTACACATAAAAACTCTTATAATCCACATATAAACCCTTATAATACACATATAATACACTCAAATTAAAAAAAAAAAACATTTTACATTAAAAATTGCTGAAAATTTTAAGGAGTTTTCAAGGAGATCTTTTCTCCTAAAAAATTCATTCATAAAATTTTTCCCAGTGAAACCCCTTCGATTTTTTATGATTATTCCTATAGAATAAATTAGGATGCTGATGATTAAAAAAGATGTTGGATTCTGAGAAATTGTAACTATAGAAAAAACACAGTATTCTCACGCTTGTTTACTTAAGTCTTCTCAAGAAGTTTTCCTATAGAAACCATATAATTATAAATTAATATAGAAATAGACATATGATTCTGTAAAATAACTCTCAGAATATAATATCTATTTTTTAAATCAAATGAACCATGACTCTTCTAAAATAGTTATTTTTATATTGTTTATTAATTTATAACTTTTATTATATTCATTTATATTATTTTTAACTAGTTTAAAAAAAAGTTTTAAAGTTTTTGGAAACGGTGTGTTTTATTTCATTTGGTAGGAATTACTAATATAACTTGGTCGGATCTACTGAACGAATAATTTAGTTTGGAATGTGTAACTGAAAATGTCGATTGCTGCAACCAATTTTAATAGGGAAAAATCTGAGAAAATCAAAACTTTCTACAAAACAGCCCTGATTGGAGTTGAATTGTTAAATTCACAGTTTTCAACTACGTAAAAATAAAAATAATATTAGTCATATATATATATGAGTTTTTGAAATTGTATATAACTTAATATAATTGTTAAGAAAAAGTAGGAAATGTTTGCATCAACTTTTATCTAGTAATTTCGAATTATATCTAATTGGATACACTTATATATAAAGGGTCCGCCAAATAACTTTTTTTTTTTTTTGAAAATGCTATAAAAAAAACTACTGAATATTTTCTCAAATTTCTTTTTTTACTGAAAGTACAATCCTTTCGGTTAATAATGGAAAATAATTTCATTCAAATGGCTGCCTCGGCTGGCCATGCAGTATCCTACACGCACATTATCGATTATGGACCAAAATCCGCACCAAACAGTGACTCGTTTTGGGTTGTGTATCGGCTTTTCAATGTATGCGTGCGGGTTTTCTGTGCCACAAATGCGACAATTTTGCTTGTTTACATACCCGCCAAGATCAAAATGAGCTTCATCTGAAAAGATGTTTTTTTTTGGCAAAATGGGCATCTTCTGTAAGTCGATCGCAGGCCCACTTAGCGAAGCGAAAACGCATTGGATGGTCAGTTGGCTTCAACTCCTGAACCAATTGGACTTTGTATGGCGTCATACCAAGGTCTTTATGCAAAATTCGTCTCAATGATTTCTCCGAAATGTTCAATTGTTGAGAACGACGGTGAATTGATGTTGATGGCGCTTCACGCACACTTTCTGATACAGCAGGACTATTCTAGGGTGTACGCACTATTTTTGGCTTTTCACGCTTTGGTTTATCGATGAGGATGCCAGTTTCTTTCACTTTTTTCACAAGATAACGAACACACGGAGCTGACGGTGCTTCTCTTCTTCCAAAATCCGTACGCAATTTTCGCACACATTCTGCAACATTACCATGATTTTCAAAGTAATGTCGCAATATTTCCCAGCGTTGTTCAAGCGTATACACAACTATATTCGTTCAGCGGAAGGATAAAACTAATTATCTGACAAATCAGACATGAGCTAAGTGTTACCATTCACGAAATAAGCACTAGTTGAAAAAAAACGTTAGATGGCGGACCCTTTAGTACATTAAAATGTGAATGGTTACAAAATTCGGATGAAATATTATTTATTATACATCAAATTGTACAAAATTGTATATAATTTTATCGACTTAGATTTAATTCGAAACAATTGCATCGAATTCGATACAATTTGATTCATTTTAGATCATTTTTCGGATCAAATTTGATCTCATCGCATATCTAATTTATATATAATTTAATATAATTATATGATGCCCCAAATTATTATTTTTTTTTTACTTGGGAGCTTGTAATAAGTACAGAAAATGTAAGAATTATTGCGTATTGCTAAAATAATCAACAGTTTCCCAAAAAACACTTACCACTGATTTTGCATATTGATTTCTTTACAACAACTATAGACTCTTAAATACATGACATTATCCAAAGTCTAAAAAAAAAGAATTAAATGCTAGTTGTTGTCAAAATACAGTTTTTTATGGAATAAAAACTAAAAAATTCCTTCTTAATATGCAAATAAGAGGCAGAACAAGTCTTGACCAATCTTATAATAATGTCTTTTGGGTATGTTTTATAATCAAATGCGTAACTATTGCGTTTAAGACTTACAGCCTGCAGCTGCTGTAGCGTTTTTTTTTTTATACGAACATAAAGTTTAAAATCTTAACTATTCTCTTTTTCTTCTTCGTGGCATCTTCTCGTATGCATATTCAATTGCTGAAATAAAAAAAGGAGTCTTAATGGCTGGTGGTTAGCAAAGGCGTCATGAAGTTTTTTACATGCAAAGTTATTTAATTTATGGCAATAATCTGGGTACCTGTAGTCAGTTATATTTGTTAGCTTTCCGCAGTTAGTTGCTTACTATATTGAATTTGTAGGTATAGTAGTATTGAACTACTGCAAATGATAATTTAACCTATAGAAGAAAATCATTTTTAGGCATGAACAAAAATGCCTTAAAATTTTTTTTTAATAAAACAAAAGACTTAAGGAGCAAACTTGTGTGATTAAAACAAATTGTTTTAATTAAATTAATTAAATCAAATGGATTTAATGCATAAACTTTTTTTCATAAACATTAAAGGAAAACAAAGACTTAAGAAACGAACTTGCATATATAATATATATATCATTCATTCTTTGAAAGAAGAGGTACCATTACAAGGATTACCATTTTTGGTCTCATGTCTTCCGATTTTTTTTATACTAATAACATTTATTTTATATGAAGCCTTTAACAAATCTCCCTATTCAGCTTTTCAAATTTTCAAAAATCGCGATTTTTTCACGGTTTGCATTTTTGAGGAAATTAAAAATATTCCCAAAAAATTGTATGACCCCTCCCCAATTTTACAAACCAAAAAATGGGTCCGAAAATTGAATTTTTGAAGCTTTTCACAAAGTTTTTCTGGTCATTATGAGAAGCTACGTGCCAAATATCGAGATTCTAGTTCTACTCCAAAAATTTATAAAAAAAATATAATAATTTTAATCCGCATCATCGCGAACACCGCAATTTTATTTAAAAACTTGACCTCACCAAAATATTTTATAAATTTGATGTATTCTTGTTCTATGTTCTTAAAAGAAATATTAATAATTTTCAAAACTTTAAAATTTTTGTTAATCTATAGTCGAAACCTTATCGCTATTTAGTGACATTAAGATGAAAATTTTAATATGCGGTCACATTGAGTGGATGGAAAATTCCAAAAAGCATCATGCTAACAATAAATTTAATGAATCAGTTTCATACGTATTTATGTAATAATTTCATTGGACATAGCAATGAAACTTTCATCATATTTATAAAAGTTAGCATAAATATGATAAAGTGGACCTTTGAGTGGACCTAAGTTATTAATTCGTCACAAATAAGTTCCTGATCAGTTACAAAAAAAAAACAAAAATGTTGAAGCCAAATTGAGAAATGTAATTAAATAAACCTATAAATGTTTATAATATTTCTGCCAGCCGCACATACGATTATGATGTGTGAACATTTCTACTGTCAAAAAGTCGGATGTTTGAATTATTTCAGTATTACGTTCACTTTGCAACAGTCAAGGGATTGGTTTTTTTATGCACCGATTGCCATTTTTTTTAAACACAGCTAATTTCTTTGCACCAATTCAGAGTTACGTCGCTATTTCTACTGTAACGGTCCTAGTTATTTTTGTCCACGTTAGTAATACGTTAGTTTTTCTCCACTTTCATGATATAACCCAGCCAAAGTTTTGAGGCCGTTTAAATAATCACGTGGGTGGTTATTTGGCTGAAATTGCCATTCGCTGATACACCGTAAGCTTTGTTTATACCAGTTTTGCAACGTATCTAATATTTACTAATCACATGTATATCACTTTGAATCAATAGACCCTTATTTCTCATAGGGTTTTCTTCTGCAGCTAACGACAACAAACATGTATTTACATGAAGTTCCGAGCCCTAGTGATAAGAAAAATTTCAGTAAATTAAGGTAGTTTTTAATTGAGTAGAGCACATTAACATCAAAACTACTAAAATTCTGTTTAGATTCGTTGCTTCAAAACTGCTAATGAAATCAGAAAAATTATATAGTGTTCTTAAAATGGTTTAAATCCTGGGTGACATGAAATCGTACGGTTCTGTAGATTTTCGATTATATTTTCAAAAGGTTTTGAAACAGTTTAAAATTCAAGACACACTATTAACAATACAAAACGTGATTTATTTAGGTTTATCTGGCTAAAGAATTCATTTTAATGCAGATGCAATTTTTCACTTTTCTTATAAAAAGTGTATTATGTATTTTATAACAGTTTTAAAGCATTTGCATCAGAAATGCATTTTTTCACAATGTATTTTTTTTTTTTTGCATAAGTGTGAATCAAATGCTTTTTGAATCAGAGAAATCCGATAACAAATTTCAAGCTCTTCACAATTACGCACTTATAGAATTTTTTAAAAAATTAAAACCGTGAAATTTGAGGACCCTCAGTCAATTTCAATGTGATGTTTCACAGAACTCATAATGTATAACATAAAACATTTTCAAATTGATATTCTACAGAAAAACTTTAAAATTAAGAAATAGTTTTCTCTATATTCAAAATCATTTTCATTTCTGTCGACAATAAACCCTCTTTAAACTATTTAGTGTTAAAAACAACATCTCGTTTTCTATATTAAACATTGATTGTATAGTATTATAGTTTTTGTATATGAAAATTTGATCGTTGTAAAAGATCATTCATAAACTAGCCAAGCTGCTGCATACATTTAACCACCATTGTTAACCATTTCAACGCCAAATATGGCAATAAATTATAGCGTATCTAATGCGTGTTACCAACAAAACAAAAACTACAGTTTTGAATATGATATAAAATATAATAAATATTTATTGGGTTATATATTTCGTGTGCGTGTTTGTTTTACAATTTTGCCGCTAAATACATTAATTTTATCATATATTTTTGAATGTTTAATTTTAAATAAATTTGAGAAATATGTTTATTGTTTTTATTTTCTCAATTTTTCGTATCTAATGTTCAATCAAATTTAAAAACCTACACCATTGTCTAAAAGAAGAAGAAATAGTGTTTTGTTCAGACTCCAATTTTTGTTTATTTGTTTTTTAATAGTTAACAATAAACACTTTACAGTTAAACTTTTTCGATTCAAATTTTAAACAATAAAATAAACTGAATAAAACAAAAAGTTTTTTATAGTTTATAATTCATCATTATTTATGATATTTTAATAACAGTTAATCTATTAGCATACAGGGTGCGGAAATTAAAGTGTTACTAATAAAAATGGGTATTATTTTTCAAGTAATTATAAGATTTTATAAAAAAAATCTAAGTATTGCTACAAACTAAACAAATTTTCAAAATTTTGTTAATATTTTCGATATGGCCTCCATTAGCCTTTATTATTCGATCGATCCTGTCGAAAAACGAGTTGCACGAAACACTTATGTGATCTTGTGGTATTTTGTTCTATTTACGCTGAAGAGATTCTTCAAAGCTTCAACACTTACGTATTTTTTTGTGTGGACCCTGGATTCCAAAATACACTCAGGGAAAAAGCTTTATTATATTTATGTAAAACTTCATAAACTGATTTTCGTCCAGTGTAATACTTAATAAATATGATGAAGTTGTTTCATAATAGTGCATGTCCTTTTCATATTTATGAAATGTTTCATAAATATGATGAAATGTATTTCATTTTTAGTACAGTGTTATATTAACGTCATATAGACAGTCGCAATTAATTTTTCATTAATATGCATTTGACAAATTTAATTTAGAAATGTTGAGGTTGAGAAGAAGAATAAAAGTTTTTCTCTAAAAAATTATAAACACTATTAATTTTTAAATCAGACTAGACTAGTTTCTGCCTTTTTTTATGGACAGGCTTATCAGGGTTTTTCTATTTAAATTGTATTATTATTTGTGTCTTATAATTGTCAGATTGTCTCTATAAGATAATTTTTCAACAACCTGCGGCTGTAAGAATCAAACCTGCGCTCATCTTACATTACAAACGTAGCAATACCAAGTCATGACCGTTTAGCGATCACACCCAAGTATGGCCTCGAATCTAATGCAGCTACGTTGCAGTATTTTTTCCTATTAGCTTTTTCTGTTATTGTATATTATACTCAGAAGTGACAACACTAACAACACAAATATTCTATTTTTAGATTTTTTTTTGTTTATTTTCTAATCTCCTCCGTCTCTATTTACAATGCTACCAGATTGACATATGTTTATTACGTTCAGGGTTGACAACTTTTGCGTTTTAAGTTGAATGTAGAATTTTCATACATCAATTGAAGGTGCGAATACAAATTAAAGTTGGAATAATCCATTTGAAATGAAAAAAAAATAATTTTCCATTTTAAAAATTTCAAATAAAATTTCGAAATTGTATATTATATTTAAAAAAAAAAAATCATATAATATTTAATTAATGTTTCAGAATTTCAAATAATTTCTGCTAATTTTGAGTTCTGAAAAATCTAAATTACAATGATGTTTTCTAAATTTCAAACAAAAAAAATAAAAATTGCAATGAAAAGCTCAACTTTATTTTCACCAAGTTTATGAAAAGTTTTTTTGTGATGAAACAATTGTTATACATATTAAAAAAAACTATGAACTTAAATTAAGGTTCTTCTTCTTCATTGCCGCTTAACTCCCTGTGGAGCATAGGGCCTCAATCTGTTGTTGGGCCAACCCGACATATTCGGGGAATAGGGTCAAGCAGATTACGGCACTATTATGGCTGGATAGTGCAATAGGGATGGAAGCGGAAGAACCATTAAAAGTCAACGGTAGCGCCCATAAGCTTCCAGGAAGCCTACGCCTGTTCTTAGTCAAAAAGGAGTGTCAGCAGTGCTGCCAACCCAATTTGTTCAAAAATCGTCAAATTTTGAGAATGAGAAATCGTCAAAAAATCGTCATTCCGAAAACTCCTTATATTTCAAGAAAAAATAGAAATTTTACTCACAACTTCGTCTTAATCACTTTATTTGTAATCATTTGTAATGTTCTTTTTTTATTAGTTCCTTTATCAACGACTCTGAGTCTTAAAAACACAACTCCCAATACTCATTTCGGGGAATTTAATTTTAAAATCACTGACCTTTTTTAAAATCTGCAAAATTCCTTTAGTTTTAAATTTTTTTTTCCGATATTTGGTTTCATAAAATTCGGGCATACAATAAAGAGCGAAATAAAAAAAAAAATATTTATGTACCAAGAATCAGATACGTGGAAAATCACTCTTTTATCAATGATTTTGAAACTAAATGATTTAAGTTATTAAACAATAAAGATTTTGGATTTGCCTTTGTGAAAAAATACATTCGAATTTCGTTATTTTTTAAATAAAATAAAAATAAAAAAAAATCATATTTTCGTTAGATGTTTTAAATAAAAGAAACTTGATCAAATTTTGTCAGTAAATTTTAGAGAAATAAATTAAACAATTTAAAAATTCTATGAAAATTGCAAATTTTTATAAATCGTCATTTTCCATACAATAAATTTTGTGAAATCTTCAATCGTCATTTTATCATATTTCACTTCAAAAATCGTCAAAATGGAGACAAATCGTCAAAGTTGGCAGCGCTGAGTGTCAGGCTCCACTAAGATCTTCTTTATCCTTACATGCATCGAGCAAATCCTGGCAAACTAGTCAACAAAAACATAAATATAACGCAAACAGAAAATAATAATCTCCCAGGAAGTCACAGACGTTTGTCAAATCGTCCCGCTTTGGCGGCAAGTTCCACGCGTCTGGCAGGGAGCAATTTATGTTTAGACAGTATTTTAGAAACCTCTATAAAAACTAAGTTTACGTCTTACTAAAATTTAGTTTTTAAAATTTTCCTTAAAATAAATAAAATTGCTTAAAAATATTGCAAATTTATTAGATTTTAGTTCATATTTATGTTGCATGAACTCAAATACAATAAGTGAATTTCTTGAATTTTCCTGCCTTCAATTAGGTTAACATTCTTAAAAATATTAAAAAATTGATTTCTTTTTAGTAAAAAATCTTAAATTTTAAGAAGTTATTAAACTACAATCTAAGAAATTTAAAATTGTTTGAAAACCCCAATTTACTTAAATTTAGTTCAAAAATATTAATTTCATAAAATTAAGTATAAAAATATCTTTAAAATTGTCGTTAAGAAGTTTAAAATTTTAAACATATAAAATTCTCATTTGGCTTATAGTTCACATTATATAAGTTTTTTAGTTTTGTCAAGTAACACTTAAGTAATAAATTTCACATTCACAACGTTTGTATTAACAAAAATAATGTTATAATTTATTTCGATAATATTAACTTAAGAGAAAGATGAACTTGATTAATTGACCGATAGGTGGCAAACCTAACTACTTATATTTTTAAAAGTATATACCTTTTGAGAATTACGAATTAATAAATAATATTATAAAAAAAATTAAGAAGACAAGAAAACTTCTTTTTGTTGTTTTTTTTTTAAATATACCTACTTAATATGAGTAATACTTATGAACTAAAAATAAGTTGTTAGAAAGTGTTTTGCAACCGTCAGATAATGACAAACGTGATTAATTTTTATATTAATTACTGTATAAATAAGTTCATTTAGCATTAGCACAAGTTAATTTTGCATTAGTTCAAGCGTCTTGAAAATTAAAAAAAAATTAACTTGAATTCGAAATCGTAGTAAAGTTTCATAAAATTTAAGAAAAAATTTACTAAATGGTGATACAAATTTACATAATTTAAGTACATTACTGTTTACTTGATTTCAGTTAAATTTTCTTTGAAACCAAATTATTCCCGAATTTCTTAAAATTTAGTTCAAATTACTTAATATTTAGTAAACTTTTTTTTGAATGTACGCTGTTATGAACCTCTTTATAATATTTATGAAAACTTCATAAATATGA
This sequence comes from Delia radicum, assembly GCA_021234595.1. Taxonomy (NCBI): domain Eukaryota; kingdom Metazoa; phylum Arthropoda; class Insecta; order Diptera; family Anthomyiidae; genus Delia; species Delia radicum. The sequence goes on from CM037855.1 coordinate 158,415,030, forward strand.
TGAACAATTGACAACAAACTTATTATTAAGCAATGTCATTAATATGACGGAAGAGAGAAATCCAACGGATTGGCATTAGGATAATTTTAAGGCCATTGGTCTGTCGAAATAAAGTGTCGAAGATTGTTTTTTAACCAATCGTGATTGAGGCGAGCTTTGTGTGAAGGAAATATATACAGTTATGTGCATAAAAATACAACGATGTGTCACATGATCTTCGACTGTCGCATAAGTTTCTTTGCTCTTTTTTGTTTGGAGCATAAGTTTCTTCGCTCTTTTTTAATATCGAACATATTAACTAAATTTTTAAAATTTGTTTGTACACTCAAAAAAATAAGTTAGTAGAGAAGTTAGTAAAACGTCTTGTAAATTAGGTATACTATTTTTTAGCAAATTTTTTGCTAAAATCGTGTTTTCAGCTAAAATTTTTGTTATACTTATTCAGCACTTAACTGTTTTATAATAATGCTTTACTAATATTACACTAATGTTTTACTAATTAATTTTGCTAAAAAAAATGTGCTGATAAGCACATTAATAGTGTGGACGACAACCAGATTGAAAGATATGCGCAGAATGAAGAAGATGTCGCGGCATGTCAAGATGTAGTAGAGAAGAGGAAAATGATACTAAAAAGTACAACTCTAATAAAACATATAAAAAAATTAACCATGGAAGATTTCTGTATCTGTTTTTCATACATAAAACGAAATTGAGGATTAAAACAACTTAAATTTTGCGTTGTCACCGGCTTGTGAAAATAATTGTCTATTAATTAAATAAAAGACAAAATAAAATATTTAAATTTAATATGTGTTTCTAAACTAAATGTTTATAGATTAATAATCTAGTGTGGTCAAATTGCAAACAAACATATACAGACATGTAGACAGGTAAAGCGAAAGACAAAGACACACATCTTAGGTATATTTTTATGGTCATTTTTTCTTATTGCAAAAGAGGGTTGTTTTTTTCGTTTCGTTTGTTTTTGTTTATTTTTTCGTTTCGTTTCTATAATTATCTTCGGCAGTTGCGTCCTTTAAAAGATAGCTTCATTTAGACAACCATTGATGTAAGAAGTTGAAAGAAAATTTTTGTTATGTTGTATATATTTTTTTCTATATATTTTCAGATATTAAATTAATTCATGTCGTCAAAGTGGGAAATAAAAATTTTTATATTTCGTAATTATTGTAAGTTATTTTTAAAAGAATCACAAAAATATGTTTCATGATTTTCAGCAAATAAATTAACTAAATTACAATTTTTTTTACAAATTTTTTGCGTTTTTTCAGTCTACTAAAATTCAGCAACAAATTTATTAATTTTTAGCAAGGCTTTTTTATTGCTAATCTACTAAGTGTTAGCAAAACTTTTGCTGAATCTACTAATTTTGTTGCTAAAAATCAGCTCGCTGATTTTCAGCAAAAGATTTTGCTGACATTAGCATTTTTTTGCAAGCACCCTCCTGACTTAAATTTTGCTGACTTTACAAACTTTTTTTTTTGAGTGTAGTAATAGTAGTAATAAATACTTTGTTTTTTTTAATAAAAGCTTGCACAAAATTTAAAATTTATATTCATTTACATTAGTAATACTTCAATTGCTGCACCCTGTATATTTAAAGTTTTTATTGATGTCAATAAATTATACACTCAGAATATTCTTACAGTAATTATATGTAGGTCATTCGGGTAGTCAATATATAACACTGTGCTGAAAAACTACTAATTAAGACAGTTATTTCAAAAATATCTAAAAAAAAATACTGTACTTCAGTAGAAGTTGTTTTGAGTAGTTATTTTTGTAGTTTAATATACAACTACCAAATAGTAATTTTGCAGTAAACAGTGAATTTTTGTTAGCTATTTAAAAATAGAATATTATGTGGTGTTTTCACAAATTCTCGTTAAGTTTATATTTGTTACTATTGATATGTTCATAGTTTGTAAATAATAATTAGAAAATTTCATTCATTTCTCCAATGCACAAATCATCATAACTGGAATACCGTGTAAAATTTTGACTTTGCATTTTCAATATAATGCAGGAAATACAAACTTGTATTGTTAAAGCTCGGCCTCTAGTGGAGGCGCTAGCTTTTCTAAAACTTCGGGTTCTGATGAGATCTTTCGAAAGATCGAAATATTAGTATGAACATAGCTAATATGTTTAATTTGCTTTTTTTTGTAAATATACGGAGGTTGAAAGCTCGTTATAAATTAAAAATAACATTAAAATAATCTTGATGTATATAAAAGTAATCAAAATAATAAAACTGTGAAAAAAATAGTTTTCTTTTTAAAATATATTTTTAAAATAAAGAAAAAATAACTGTTAAAAGCGGTAGTTTTAACAACTTATGTAGTCATTTTATGTTCATTGTTTTAATTGTTTTGTTGCTCGTTTTCATAGTTTAGGTATTCATTTAAAATTAGTTGTTTTTGACCGCTTCCATAATCGTTTTTGCTACCACTGTAGTTGTTTTTATCAATAGTTCAAATTGACTACATAGTTAGTAATTTTTATGACAAATACAGTCATCGACTTTTTGACTACATTTGTAGTAATTTTAACTGTAATTCTTAGTAATATTTATCAATCTTCTTAATTTTCTGAGTGTACAATTAAGTTGTGAACTAGATTCGCTGATTTTATTATAAATTAATTTTTGTTGAAATTTGTTTTGTTTAACATTTTTATGCAAATTTGTTTACTTATTGACGATTTTTTTTAGTTCTTGTAAGTTATATTGAAACTTTTAAGTATATGAGCAATTCCATGTCATCCCAAACGATTTTAGGCATCACGATTTTTGTTTGCTTTGAAATTTGGCAGATTTTGAAAAAAATTAAAAAATACAAATTTTTCGTAATTCCAATTGTTAAGTTAAATTGATATATTAAGAAAATTCATAAATATTGCGAACACAATTTTGTAGGCGAGGAACAACATAACATTTTAGCACATTTATGTTTGGTCTCTGATTTTTTTTTTTCTCTTTCTCTAAATATTTATAATATTATGTTATTTCGTATATAAAAAATATTAAAATAACGAACTTTTTTACATAATTAACACAAAATGTTAGTAAATATTTTGCATTAACCTCTCACATTCTCAATACTTGTAACAAAAGAAAAACAACAATTTTGGCTATAAAAATTCGTGTTAAAACAAGAATTGTGTTCCTACAATGTAATTAAAATAAATTTATTTATAAATATTTCATTAGATTTTGGAGGTAGAACAAGTCAGAGAAAACAATTTTTTGTATTTTTAATACATTAATTAAAACTTTTTGAACAATAAGCATATCACGTCTCTTCTCAAACAAACAATGTTTGTTGGGGTATATTTTGTTTTTACAAATTGTAATACAACAAACACACATACTACATATATTGATATACAAAGTATATTGATATGTAAAAATTGTTGCTTTTCAAATAGTTTTGATTTTATAATTAGGTTTACCAAATCAGCCAGTTTATACACTAAGACAGTCAAGTTATCATGGGGTTTATGTAATGTCTGTTGTATGTAATGAATAGGTTTTAGTTAAGCGAATTAAAGTTTTCTATCTAGATTTGGGGGTCTATCATTAACATGATGAAACTTTTTGAAAAGCAACAAATAATATCTAATTATCATATTCGATTTTGGACTTGAGGTAGAACAATATTCTAACTACACTCACATAAAAAATTCGGTTGTCTTAACAGAATTTCGTCCAAACGAGTTTATTTGGTTTCTGCAACCTCGTAAATGCGTTTGTCACAACTGAGTTCGGTTGTTGTAGCCGATTTGGGGGGTTGTGATAACTGAATTCGGTTGTGACAACTGAATTCGGTTGTGACAACCGAATTTACGTAGTTTTAGCAACAGAATCGATTCGGTTCTATGCAGTTTTAGAATTTTTATGAGAGTGTTAAGAGGTGAGATTACGATGCATAGCTTGATGCTAAGACCGTGAGTTCAAATCACAGTACGACACCAAAAAATAAAAGTTTTTCATATAGAGCAAAATTAACAATATAAAATACTTTGTTCAATTGACACATAAATTAACCACTGACGAGTCCCAGGAGGGGGACGAAACTGCGGCAGTCTGGTGTATCCCTTGTGTCCGTAAAATTTTTCAATAAAAATGTTTTCTTCTTCTTCTTCCTGTAAAGAGACTAACTAAAGTAAATGTATGCCATTTTTCTATAAAATTATGAAGAAGTTTCGAATAATATTTTATAAATATTTACGAAAACTTCATAAATATGGCAATGTTTAATAGGTTTTCGTCCAATTATACTGTTTTATAAATATGATGAAATGTTATTTACCTGAGGGTGGGTAACAACAAAAATTATTGAGAATAAATTTTTCTTTCCTTTTATTCGAGACGAACACATGGTATGACTTTCATTCCAAAACAGCGTAAGCCCGTTAGAGTGTTGTGCGATTTCGTGCACGGAACCTGTTTAATTATATATACTTGGAAAGCGTATAATATGTTTGTGCTGATTTTTTTTTAACTATCATAATATACCCACCTATAAGAATATCGGTTGATTTAGAATAACTTTTTGAATTATTCCTCATATAAACTACTTACATACCCGATAATTTCTTAAAGGTGATTCTTTTCAGAAATTTCTTTTAGACTTTTCCACTCATATAAAAAGAATCAGACCGGTTCTTGAAATTTGGTAGTCGTCCGAAAAAATATGTTCCACTACGTACAATAGTGAAGGGTATCTCACGGTCGGGTTTGATCGACTATATTCTATTCCCACATTTTGTTTAAAATATGACGAAAATATTGACTAAATAAAAAGAAAATCGGAATCCCCTACAATACTTTCTAAATTATTGTTAAGTATTCAAGATTAATTAAATATATTTAGAGTGTTTTTGTTATTATTTTGTCTGTAAATTTGTTTCATGAAACTGTTATAAAATTCCTGAAATTTTTTGAAATACCAGCAGCCAACAGCTTTTGTCATAATTCTATTCAAAATTAAACTAAATCATCAAACGGTAAATTAAAATAAAATTAATATTGTTATTAAAATATTATTTTTGTCAACCACTCAAATCTTGTTTATAATTTTTGGTAGTAATAAATTAAAAATTCTTTTTTTGTCTGCTAAATGTGTGTTAACGTGTTTTAATATGAAAGACAATAGATTATTTATAGTGTTATAAACAAATCAATATTAACCAACATCGATGGCTAATATTTATACTTTATTTATAACACATTTTGTGGATGCTGCAGTAAACAAATGAAAAAAATTAAAAAAATACGGTCAAATAACTGTCTAATAGAAAATTGAATGTAAATAGAAAATAGCTAAATGTATAGAAATAATTTTATAGAAAACGTATCAACAAATTACTATCAAACATATAGTGTATGCAATACAGTTATCTTAATAAACTCTAGGAAATAAAAAATGGAAAAAAAAACAAAAAAGAATTAAGAATTTATTATTATATTTAGTTGTGCTTTCATTATAATATATATTTATTGATGGGAATAAAATAAAATAAATACTCAACGGGTTATATTTAATAATACAAGCCACACAATGCTTAAAGATTAGTAATGGAAATTATTTATAAACATTTTTTTATAAAATAAAGTTATTTCTTAAGTTTATGTGTATTTATGCTTACATTTATTAACAACAATTTGATTTAACTTTGCATTATTTATAAAAATAGTTAAATAAAACAAAAGACTTAAGACACAAGCGTATGATGGCTGGTTAACAAAAAAGACTTAGAAAACAAACGCATAATTTGCTACATTAAAGAAAATGTTTTGCAAGCTTTTGGGTAAATATTTTTCAAATACATATTTACTTTTTAAAAATAATTTGATTGAATTTTTGTAACTCTCAGTTACTTTACATCTTTCGATTTCAAAAAAGAATAAACTATCTTATTTTTTATGATCTGTAAAGTTTTTTAATTGTTATTTGTTTAACCAAACTTGCAATTATTCTTGATTTTCTTATAATATTCTTTATCTTAAATCCATTAAAAAGTCTTTTTCTGCAAAATCAACTACAAATTGCTTTAACACAAACATGTTCGTAATAACGTCCTCTTTAATATTTGCTAATGACTCTTCTGTATATTTAAGCCATTAAATATACATAGTCGCCTCATAAAATTTACGATGGCTATTAGTTTTAACACGACAATCTTCTTTAAAGATTTTCATTTAAAAATATGTATTGAAAATTAATGGTTTTGAAAACTTAACTGATACTTCCGTTTCTTATTTAAATGCTAAATGAAGGAAAAAAAACAGTGTCGTCTGAGAAGGATAATGAAATTTGAAGTAAGAGAAAAACATTTTGTAAGTTATCCAGAGCTTGAAGTGAAAAAATATATTGAGTTAAGTAAATTTTTAAAGGTAAAAACAAATTTCGTGAAAGCCAGTAAAGGGTTAATTTGTGAAAAAAATTTATTTAAAGGATTTTAATTATTAAAATTGTATTTATGTTTAGGTTGGTTATTATTTAATAATTAAATAATATTATTTTTCTAGTAAACATTTAAAAAATACTTGACAATGCCACATTTTTGACTTCAAGAAAATATGGGTTAAGTGTTTCCTAGATACTTAATATTTTATGACTGTGAAGTAATAGTCTCTACAAAAACAAAATTAAGGATTTAAGTATTTAATTTCATACATTTTTTTTTTATACACAATAAATCAGTTGCAGTATGTAGCCCCAAATTAATGGTTTTGGCCAGATTTGACCCCAGATATTTAAGTGTTAATGATGCTTAAGTGATTTTTTAACCAAAAAAAACAATTTGAAATCAAAATTAGGTAAATTTGCACCCCTGCGTTTTTCTAAGAAATAAATTTAAGAAATTTGTTACCAAAAACCACATTTTCTTGAAATCCGCTAATTTCATACTGTTCACACCATCGAACAATTTGTGATGGCAACACCGTTTTCGCTAAAGCCGCATATTTGTCAGTAGCATCAGCTGTTGGCACGTGCAACTGCAGCCAACTTCAGGAAGATGCGAGTCGACAGATAATTGCGCAAACTCTAACTGTTCAACTAATTAATATACAAAATATCAACAATATCAATCAACAATTGCCCGTGAATTTAAACCCTTAATATACTTAAATCTAAATAAAATTGTGAAATAAGTCCAACATTGATACTAAACGTTAAAGTTATGAAAATATTAAAATTATTGAAGTTACCCTAATCCCAAACACGATTTAAACACATACCGTTTTACACAATAAGTGAATAAAGGTTTATCCACAAATATTTAAATTTTTAAAGTTCAACTAATGTATATTAAAATGAGAACAAAATGTTTATATTTCGTATTTTTGTTCAAAAAATTTAATAAAAATCAAATATAGGGTTATGAGAAACGGCTATCTTTTGGTACAAAGAACAGTATCCAAATACCATCAGAGTATCTAAGGGCAAATGAAAAACAAAAATAGGTTTAAATTGTTAAAATTCATAAAATTTTTAACTTTAATTATTTTTTTATATTTTGATAATTTTTAACAAAATCTCTAAACTTTGAACCAAAATCGGCACAGTCTAGAGTTGTCCGATTTGACGTAAATTTTCAATATTAACTTTTATGAGCATTTTCAGCATTGGGAGCGAAGAAAATCGACAACCCTAAGCTCCGTTTTAACAAATATTGTCTATAATTAAAAACCGTTAGATTAAAATAAGCACTAAAATTAAAAAAAAAAACAGTCAAATTTAAAAAAAATTGAAAACAATTTTAAACTCAATAAAACCCATAAATTTAACAAAATCGTCCAAATTGATGAAAAACATTTCTAAAAATTTGATATGAAAAGTTTTCGAAGTAAGTTTTTAATATTATTTGCAAGCTTCAGGTAAAAATATCACAAAATGTCTTATTCACCACACACTACTTGGTCAGGATTTGCATTACAAAAAGAGTCAAAATATAAAATATAGAATGGAAAACACCGTTGAAATTCGAAGAATTTACTTGTATGAAAAAACGAATTAAAAATTTGCTATAGTAACAAAAGCGCTTTTAGTAGTAAAAATTAAGAAAATTAATTACATAAGGTGAAATTGAAAATAAACGATAAATTTAACAATATGTATATCTAAATTTGACAAAAAAAACTACAGTACGGAAAATCGTTAAACAAAAGATTTTAAAAAATCGTCAAAATAAAAAAATTTGCAATGGCTTATTTTGGCAGATATCTTATTATAACTTTCTTGAGGCAAACCCGTTTTCTAAAAATCGTAAAAATTAAAAAACCCTAAATATAATTGAAAGTAAATCTTTGTTTTAAAATAGAACAATTCGATAATAACAATAAAACACCTAAAATTAAAAAACCGACAATATTAAAAAAAAACGCCAACATTTTAAACAATATCTTAAATTAAAAAAAAAAATTTTAAAGTTAAAAATCTCCCTAAAATAATGAAAATTCTGGAATACAAAAATAGCGTGTATTATAAGAAACTGAAAATAAAATGACCTTAAATTAAAAAAAAAAACGCAAAAATAAAAATTGAGAAAAAAAAGATGAAATGAAAAATTGTCAAATTTGAAAAAATCATCAAATTTTAAAATGTCCTTAATATTAAAAAAAAAACCGAAAATAAAATAATGATTATATTAAAAAATCGCTTAATATTTGTTTCTGAAATTAATGTTTAAAACAATCGCCAAAACTGAGAAAGTCTCTGAAATTAGAAAAAAAAACACCGGAATGAAAAAACGCTAAATTTTAAATCGAAAAACCAAAAAAAAAAACGATCGAGTTGAAAAATGGTAAAAATTTAATTGACAAGAATGGAGCACATGTAAGCTTTAATAGGTTTCTTACTTTAGCTCTGCCTATTTCGGAGGCTCTAGCTTTTCTAAAAATTCGGGGTCTGACGAGATCTTTTGCCAGATCGAAATACATGTAGCAGCCTAGCTAAAATAATTAATTTGCTTTATTTTTGTGAATATATGGAGGTTGAAGGCTCGTTATAAATTAAAAATAAAATAAAAATAAGCTCAATGCTTATAAAACAAAAAACGCAACTGTAAAAATTATTGCATTTATAGTAATTAAATGTGCTAAAATCCCAAAACTTATTTAACAAATTGTGAAAAGCAATCTGATGTAGGCGTGTCCCTATCCGGATTTCATTCCTGCCTAAGGAAATCTTCAGGGGACTTTGTTATTAGAATTTCTAGAGATATTTGTTATGTTAAATCACAAACTCAATGAGAATTTCTTGTCCTCGTCTAGGAGCGAGATTCAAAATTTAAAATATCAAAGAAAAACCAAAACAACAACAAAAATTGTCACAATTGGCTTTGTCATCTTCCAAATACTACTCTGTTTTTTTGACAGATCTAGCAATGTAGTGACGTTTATTCAAGTAAATCAACAATAGAAAATCATATGTTTTCTATTAGTGTCAGTTACATTTAAAATTGCACAAGCACCTGCATATTTGTTATTTAAATTTATTTTCTTCGGGATAAATATTAATTGCATTTATAGTAATTAAATGTGCTAAAATCCCAAAACTTATTTAACAAATTGTGAAAAGCAATCTGATGTAGGCGTGTCCCTATCCGGATTTCATTCCTGCCTAAGGAAATCTTCAGGGGACTTTGTTATTAGAATTTCTAGAGATATTTGTTATGTTAAATCACAAACTCAATGAGAATTTCTTGTCCTCGTCTAGGAGCGAGATTCAAAATTTAAAATATCAAAGAAAAACCAAAACAACAACAAAAAATTGTCACAATTGGCTTTGTCATCTTCCAAATACTACTCTGTTTTTTGACAGATCTAGCAATGTAGTGACGTTTATTCAAGTAAATCAACAATAGAAAATCATATGTTTTCTATTAGTGTCAGTTACATTTAAAATTGCACAAGCACCTGCATATTTGTTATTTAAATTTATTTTCATCGGGATAAATATTAATTGCATTTATAGTAATTAAATGTGCTAAAATCCCAAAACTTATTTAACAAATTGTGAAAAGCAATCTGATGTAGGCGTGTCCCTATCCGGATTTCATTCCTGCCTAAGGAAATCTTCAGGGGACTTTGTTATTAGAATTTCTAGAGATATTTGTTATGTTAAATCACAAACTCAATGAGAATTTCTTGTCCTCGTCTAGGAGCGAGATTCAAAATTTAAAATATCAAAGAAAAACCAAAACAACAACAAAAAATTGTCACAATTGGCTTTGTCAAATTATTACTTGAGCCAGAGTAAACTAATTTTTTTTTTATGTAAATAAGAAATTTTTGCAGCACCGCGAGACCAATGTGGCCCGTCTACTCTATCCTTGGCAATAGGGATTTCTCGAGACTGACGGCTGTGTTGACCGGTCTCTGGTTGATAGGCAGACACGGCAGTCGACCAGGGCTGGTACGCGATGTACAATGTCGCTGATGTAGCTTACCGTGAGGAGGAGACTGTGGATCATATTCTCTTGGATTGCCCAGCGCTGTATGGCATCCGGCACCGAATCTTGGGCGACCATACACTAGACGACCTATCGGTGATATCGAGAGTGGGATTGGGTGATCTCGTTCGTTATCTTAACCTATCGGGAGGAGTCTAGTTTCCCGGATATTATCTCTCTACGGGAGGTGTGGTTCATCAAAACTGAGTAGCTTTTGACTCTACTTGATGCGCACGCTTAACGTGAGCTGCCACTTAAACCAACCAACGGTTGGCCGCTGTTATCAATCGTGTAACTGGACAATACTCTCTCTCCATGTTCTGCCAACATTCTGATTGGGTTTGTGAAAATTTGATTTTGTTTATAAAAAGTTTCAAACACTCTATAAAGAATTGCATTAAAAGAAAAGTTTTATATATATGAAAACTTTAATAAATTTTAAGAAACTTTTTCTTAGTTTTGTAAAAAATGTCATAAGTTTTAATCAAAAATCTTTGAGTGGATTTAATTTCATTGAAAAACAAAATTCATTGGAGTATGACAAAATTTAATAATTCTCTCGAAAACATTTTTTATTGAAAATGTATTAAAAAAAGTAATTACATATTCGATAAATGTACGTTTTTCTTAGATGTAAAAAATAATCTTTGATTTTGTAAAAAAAACTGAAAAATGTCTCCTGGAAGCATTTTAAGTTTTAAAACAAAAGACTTAAGCCACATGCATGTTTTGGTTGAGTTCTTAAAATAATGCAATGTAAACATTTCTCAAGTCTGTTGTATTAAAATTTTAAGAAATTTACTATACTCACAATTTTTTAATAACAAAGATTAAAATTTAACAAAATATTCTTGTACTTTAAGTTCTTTAGTTTAATATATTTTTGATAAATATTTCCAATTTCTTCTTATTACGATTTCTAGGTAATAACTAAAATTAGTGCCTACTGTAACTTGTTATTTTTCTAATACAATTTGTATATTATTTATAAGATCTACTATTGCGTACCTCTAATATTTGTAATCAAATCTATGAAATAATCCAATTTTTATAAAGTGAGTGTGTTTTCAATTGCATTCGAATAAATTATATGGAATTTCATAATTGCGGTTAAGAAATTGGGTTTCGTTACAAAATATATTTAATGATAGAAGAAAATACATTGTTTCTTTAGAATAAAATGCCACCAAGAAACTATTTTATATGAGTGATTTTATAAATTTTCGACATCCATTGAAAGAAATTGCCAACCGTACCTAAAACATACCACTGCTGTTTTTGTAAAATCCACTGTTTGAACCAAAAGTATAACTAATATTGTACTAGGAACACTATTTTCTTTGTAAAGCATGCGTTTTGCCAGTACCACCTGTAAACTTCTTAGACAATATTTTTTACTAATATCGCAAACAATTAGAAGATTTTTTTTTAATATTTTATTATATTTCACACATTTAGATATGATGTATAAGATTAAGAAAAAACTGTATTGCTGCTTTTTAAATGTATTTTATTATACAAATTTCTTAAAATAATTTAATTTAAGCTTTAATAAAAAACCCCATTTTTTTACTTAGCATCGTTGTGCCAACGGTGGGAAGTTCGCTCAAAACAACGGTTATCAATCGGGTAACAGGACAATAATATTAGGATTGTTAATCGCACGACATGCCAACACATAACCGACCGATGCCAACCTGTGCCGATTGTACTTTTCTGTCTATGTGTATTTATGCCACCCTAGGTTTCTTAAGGTTTTTTGAATTTAGAGAAACTATGGACATGGTTTGGTAGGCTATAATAAAAAACTATAACATGCAGAGTTTCACGTTCAAAATACTTCACATATATAATTGATGGCCATTTAGAAGTCCAAAAATAAAAGGTATTGCTCAAAATGCTATTATTTTTTAGATCAAAATGTTTTTAATTTTTGTATTAAAAATACTAAAATAGTTTTTTCGGATTTTCTATATTTTCATAAATATAATTAGAATATAGTTCTACCTTAAGTCCAAAATATATTATGATAGTGTCATATTACATTTTATTTGTTGCTTTTCAAAAAGTTTTATCATTTTCATGTTGGACATCATTTTCATTAGCATCACACAAATCTTTAGTTATCCGCAAAAGAAAGCGATAATTGGCTTAACTCAAACCGAGACATTGCATACAACGGACAAAATTAACTATATGAGAATTTGTTCGCCTTAGTGCATAAACGTGCTGATTGGGTAAACCTAATAATAAAATCAAAACTATTTGAAAAGCAACAATGTTTACACATCGGTGTTCATATAGCACTTATCCCCACCGAAGTAAAATAATGAATCAGGGCTATGAACCAAAAAGCTTCAATTAGTTCGCCAACTCTCCATCAGGTGGCGAGAAACAACTGTTCTAAGACTTATCATCTCGCGCAATTACAGTGTTGCCATGTTTGAAGGCATTCATATTTCCCCACCTTTTAAGAATTTCCTGAGTCTTGCTTCTATTTAAAAAAAAATAAGTGTATGTAAAAACAATTAGTAAAAAGAACATATATCCCAACAAACAATGTTTGTATGAGAAGAGCGGTGGTACGCTAATCGTTTAAATATGTTTTAATTTTTGTATTAAAAATACAAAAATTATTTTTCGAACTATCTATATTTTCATATGTTTATTTAGAATATTGTTCTATCTCAAGTCCAAAATCTAATATGATATTGTTTATTGTTTTTTGCTCATTGCTTTTAACTTTCAGATCCAAACCAATTCAAAATGCAGTCACTACACTTGGGAGATAGATTCACTAAAAAAGTAATTTTCATATCGCTACTTGGTGAGAAGCTGTATGGTGGTTTACAAGTGAAACAAAACATTTCCGATTTTTGAACTTTCGCAGTTTTTCCATGGGAGTCTTGCTCCGTTTAATGGGATTGAGTTTTGTGGGCAGTATTTAAAAAAATGGTGTTATTTTATACAGTTTAATGTATACCGAGTTGATGACAGCTTAGAAAAACTCGAACTCGAATATTTAAATAAACTTTAGATATAAAGGAGCTTATTCTTTTTAGCTGCGCAATCACACGCTTAAGAGCTAAACAATTTTTTTTTTAATTTTCGAAATCCTGATTTATTTGTGCACAGTGTTAGAGTTCTCAAGAAAACAAAAAATTTGATACCCATATTGCCTATATAGTGGACCCAGAGTTGCCACATTTTTTAATTATTTATAATATAGGGAAAAAATGCCCTTCGGTAAAAGTCGCATAAAAACCGAATGGTTTTGAATATCGGAAAAATTTCAAACCCCCTAAATTAATGCTATGCATTATGTTAGCTTAACACATCTAAAATTCCGTAATAAAACATAGATTTACTCAAAAAATATGTTTTTGAATAACAAAAATACTTGAAAGTCTTTGGTTATAATTTGCACACCAGTGAATCTGCCTTCAAAAATCATGTCAATTATACCAAATTTTTCAATAGTTACTTTTAATAGAACGAAATAAACCGAAAAAAACATAAAATAGGGTAATTTTGACCCCGTTTAGTAGCGACTAAACATGAGATTGCGCAGTTAAAAAAATCAAGAGTCTCTTAAAGTAAAACTCCCCATTTTAGACGCATTTAACAGTTAAAGACACATTTAACAGTTTAATAAAATACCCTTACTAGAAAAATCGATTCGTTTTAAGTAAAAATGAAGAGTTTTATGCGGAAGATCATGGATGAGTTATTAAATATCAGTGATTAATGCATAAGTCCGAAGTATGGCAAATAAAAAAAAAATAATATAAAACATCAATACAAACAGCTAAAATATTGTATGTGTGAAGTTTTTTCGATATTGTACTAAGGAATTGGGGGTTAGACTTTAAGGTTATTAAGCCATTAAGTTTAATACAGACAGAAAAAATGTTTGCCATTTGCCAACTGTAATTCTGTTATTACTGCTGAAATTAGTTGGTACAACTTAAAATTGGTTTTCACTACAAAGTTTAGTTAATACAACGGAATTTTAGTTGCAATTCCCAAAATATTCTGAAATTAGCTTTTAATATGGTTGCATTAACCAAATTTATTGGTTGTTGAAACTAAAATACACTTTTCAATTTGGTTGGCACTTTGTTTTTCTGTGTGTACCATTATGGTAGTAAATTTAGTAAAAATGTATTAGAGTGTACGAGTATAATAAGATCCAATAATGAATTTGGAATAAAAATGCTGTTCAAAATGCAAAACCTTTCAGTTTGTTTAATCGCAAACATTTAAAATGTATACATTTTATTGTAATTCTAAACATTTAAATACACACCTTAAAGTATTTTATTTGAAAATTTACACATTTAAATATTTATGTTTACACACATTATGTGTACAAATATTAGATACAATGTGTGTATAATTTTAAATTTGCACATTTTGAGTAATTTTACTTACACATATAGTAGGTAAAATGTTACCTACTATACAAAGGGTAAATTTAAACAAACATTTATTGCAGTGTAAAAATCTTTTACCTCTGCCTTCAAGACTATAAAATTAAAAGTTTCACATCCATAATCATAAAATGTTAATTCTTTTCGCCATATAACCAACATAAATTGACTACCGTATAAGTTACCATCATGCCGGTTTGTTTAAAGTTAACAACGTTAATCTAACAGTAATTGTTAAGTGAATTGTGGAAAAAAATAGAATAAAAAACTATAAGTAATAATATGAGTTAATGTTGTTGAAATATGTATATTAATGTACTTAGTAACTATAACAACTACCGACACAACAACAAAAATAATGTAATAAATTCTCAAAAAACCAACGGAAAATTCAAACATACATAATCATTGAATAGATTAGACGTGATTATTAGGGTGCAATTTAAAGGGAAACTATACAGTGCTGAATTTGCAAATTTAAAAGTAACTTGGACATGTTGTAGAGCACAAACAAATATTCATGTATTTTTGTTAGATGCGTAATTTCAAGTTTAGGTGTTAAAACGTGGGGTCAAAATTTACCTAATTTGACGTTTTTTTTATTATAATTCTTTTATATGTTATTAAAGTATAACGTGCAAAAATAGGGCTTACCCAGAAGCACTTCCGGAAGGCATTATTTAATCACCTAGCGCTTCCAAAGCAAATTGAGAAGGCATGAAAATGTTTCAATTTATATTGAAACAACCCTAATATTTAGGTTTATAGGGTCTGCTTTTTGTATGGCTTTATTCTCTACTCTCTTCTATACATATATGAATGATTCGCTTATTAATTATTCACTTGCAATATGTTTTTTTTTTGGATCGCGTGTGCAATGTTCTAATTCTATGCATAATTTTATTTGAAATTTGAAGCGAAATAGAAAAATCTTGATCATATGGATTTACAGTACATTTAAAGAAATAACTTTGCAGGAGAACAGCGTAAAATGGGCGATAGGTGAATTCTCTTCATTCAAATCTCCGGGTCCGGATGGGATCTATCCTTGTCTGTTGCAGAAAGGGATGGATTTAATTGTCCCACAACTGGTTAGGATATTTAGATCTAGTCTATTATTCGGTCATGTACCGACGCCGTGGAGGGAGGTTAGAGTGGTCTTTATACCGAAGGCGGGGAAGAAGTCTGAACAACTGCCCAAATTCTTTAGACCAATTAGCCTGAGTTCGTTTCTCCTTAAAACAATGGAGAAAGTCTTGGACCAGTATATTAGGGATACTTACCTAAGGCGAAAGCCGATACACAAATTACAGTTTGCGTATCAACGAGGTAAATCTACCGAGACTGCTGTCCATCATGTTGTCACTACAATAGAACGGGCACTAGAGGCAAAGAATATTGCCCTTTGTGCCTTTATTGATATACAGGGCGCCTTTGACAACACGTCCTACGAGGCAATTAGGGTGTCCATGGTTAGAAAGGACATCTCTCCAATTATCATCAATTGGACTTTGGTGATGCTACGCTCTAGAATAATCACGTTCGGCATAGGGACTACTAGTAGGACCGTAAATGCGACTAGGGGCTGTCCACAGGGGGGTGTTTTGTCGCCGTTACTCTGGACGCTGGTCATTGATGAACTACTCGAAAGTTTGAACGACCTGGGTTTCAGGACTTATGGATACGCGGATGATCTTGTCATTTCTGTAGTGGGATTTGATGATAGGACCATATGCGAACGTATGCAGCAGGCTCTGAACTATACTCTTTCTTGGTGCCGGGAAAAGGGCTTGTCTGTCAACCCGTCGAAGACAATCCTGGAACCATTTACGAATAGGAGGAAACTTAACCTGACAATGCCTGTCCTTGATGGGGCCACGGTGGTCTTTTCCAGTAGTGCTAATTACCTCGTCGTGACTCTTGACAGATCCCTTACCTGGAATGAACATCTTGACTATGTCTCCAAGAAGGCCACAAGGGCATATTATGCCTGCCAAAGGCTTTTTGGTAAGACATGGGGTCTAAGGCCGCAGATGGTCTACTGGTCGTTTAACACCATTGTTAAACCTATGATCATCTATGCTGCCCTGGCATGGTGACCAAAGGTTGAACAGGTAGGGGCAAGGGATGCTCTCAAGAGGATCTACCGTCTTATGTGTATTGGCATAACGGGGGCAGGCGGAACCTGCCCGACGGATGCCATGGGGGTTATGCTGGGGATACCACCATTGCATATTTCTGTAATGGAGGCTGCCTGCATAGGATCCTCCAGACTTAGAGAATTCGGTGACATGAGGGAAGGTGATCTAAGGGGTCACATGAGGATCGCTAGAATCCTAATTGATGACCCGATTACAAAGGTTACGGATAGGAGGTCACCGGAGTACATCTTTGATAGGATGCTGTTCGACAGGGCCATGTGGACCAACAGATCCTGGGAGCCAGAGCGGGATTCTCAGGTATGGTTCACAGATGGCTCAAAGCATGCGAATGGTGACACTGGTGCGGGTGGCTGTGGACCAGCTTTCCAACGGGCCTTACCCATGGGTAGATACCCCTCCATTTTTTAAGCAGAGATTTTTGCTATCTGTGTCTGCGCGGAGGAGTGTCTACGAAGGGGCACTATTAGATCTCGCATCTACATTCTTTCTGACAGTCAGGCGGCATTAAGGGCTTTAATATCCTATGAGGTGTCATCTGGTCTGGTCATGGAATGCATTCTGGCTCTTAACCGACTTGGCGGACGCAACTCGCTTACCTTAGGGTGGGTTCCTGGTCACGAGGGGCATGAGGGCAACGAGAGGGCAGATTGTCTTGCTAATTGCGGGGCCCGAAGGCCCTTTATTGGCCCTGAACCATTCTGTGGTATACCTTTGGGGTATGTTAGGGAGAAGCTCGGGTCCTGGAGGGAATCAGAATTCTCTCTCTATTGGGAAAACTCTCTTGGCCAACGACAGGCTAAGAGATTAATCTCTTTTTCCAGTGCAGGATCGAGGAGACTCTTGTCCCTCGGGAGGGGTAACTTGAGTACCCTGGTGTCTTACCTGACTGGACACTGCAATCTCAGATACCACCTGCGCAAGAGGGGTCTTTCGGACACGGATGAGTGTAGGTTTTGCGAACTGGTAGCTGAGACATCGGAGCATGTTCTTTGCGAATGTCCGAGGCTTTGTGAAAGGCGTGCCAAGTTTCTTGGCGATCGGTTTGTCTCCCCTTCGGACATTACGAAGGTTTTGCCTAATAGGATTATTGGCTTTATAGGTAGCTTGAATCTTTAGGGTAACTTTAGGCAGCACAAAAGACCTAAGTTGGTCGCGGTGCATAGTGCCATATAATCTAATCTAAGCCCCCAAAAAAGATTTCTCTGGACAAACGAAAAATTTCTGTTGTCTCAACTGATTTTCTGTTTTTACAATCACAAAATTCGGTAAAAAACGAAATATTTAATTACCCAGTTAAAAATCAACATATATGCATCCATTTATGAATGTATAGTACACTGATATAAATTTGTGCGTAGTAGTAATGCATTCCTTCATTAATCCAATGAATTTTTTCATAAGAAAGTCCCCAAAGAAACGTTTCATGGAGTCAATGAAAGGTGTTTCATTAAAACAATTTTAATGAATGGTTTCATTGACCCAATGAAAAATTCATAAAGTATATGAAATTTTTTTCATTAATCCAAGCCTATGAAAGTTTCATGTGTTTAATGAATAAAATTCATAGTTTGTATGAAATATTTTCGTTGATATTTAATAATTTGCACTTTTTATGATTATTTTTGCACACAAATTACAAATTTTGAAAATAATTTTTTTTATCCATAAAAAAGAAATATTTTAATTATTGCACTTTTTTAAATTATGTATATTAAGAATTTAATGATTGAAAAAATCGTTTAAATATAATTAACAGGCATTAAAATATTAAAAGCTGAACTAAAAAAACCAATTTTAATTTATTTCTGTTTTTCTTTACATTCAATTAATTTGTAATAAAGGATGACATATTTTGTTATACGTTGGTACAAAATATGTAATTTTGTATCGATCTGGCTTTTAATTCTGTAGAATGATCGACGATTATAGTCCACTTTTTGTAGTTAAATTACGACCATATTGGATAAAAATGTTAAATATTGTTAACAATGTTGTTAAAAAACAAAAATTTATTATCGTTTAGCATAACGTTTTTGTGTAACATCGTCCAAACGATAACAATTTAGGTCTCGTTTTGAACAAAACTATATCGTTTTTCTTAGAGAATCTGTTCCCTGGAATTTAGTGACCAACTATTCAAATTCGACAAAAACTGTAAGCTCTAGGCAAATTTACAAAAAAAAAATTATCCAAGTTTTGGTTAATTCTGTTAAAAAAAATTTTTAATTTTTTTTTTTTATTCGAAGTCAAAATTTTTATTAAACAAAAATTTGAAAATTTTTCATTGATTTAATGATTTTTTTTATGAAATTATGAAAAAATCATAAAAAATGTTAATGAAAAATATTCCAATATTAATGAATTTCATTCAGTTAATGACATTTTTAGTTAAACCAATGAATCGATTTTAATGAAATCGTTTTATTAATACTATGAAGGAAAATTCTATCAGTGTATATGCTCATTCATGCTCATATATGAAGTCTTTCAATGGACACATACGTGTGCATATATCACCATACAGAATTGTGGGCGCTGTGGTGTAATGGTTAGCGTGTTGGACTATTACACAGATGGTCCCGGGTTCGATTCCCGGTGACGACAACAACAATTTAGAAAAATAATATGTATGAGTTTTCTATCACTTATATGTATCGCTGCGCCCACCTTCGGTGTTCCCATAGTACTTAACCCCACCGAAGTAAAATAATGAATCAGTTCTATGAAACAAAAAGCTTCAATAAATTCGCCAACTCTACATCAGGTGGCGAGCAACAACTTTTCTAAGACTTATCTACTCGCGCAATTACAGTGTTGCCATGTTTGAGTCCCTTCATCTTTCATGACCTTTCACCTCTCTACTATCCCCTTTCCAAAGAAAGCAACACATTAATTAATGGGAAGAATTTCCTGAGTGTTGCTTTTCTTTTCAAAGAAAAAGAAATATATGCTCATAAGAGTCCATATGTGATCTTATATGTAAATATTACCTCAATTGAACGTATATGAAGCATTGATGAAAACATATGAAACATGTATGTCTGAATGTGGACATTATAACAAATTCAGATAAATTTTAATCAGATTTTGTTTCAAACCCGTTATTTTAAACCGTATACTTTTTCTAATTTCAATTAAATATTACGCTTAATTCGATTACACTAAAAAAAAATAAAAATAAAAAAATATTAGTTCTTTGTTATATAACACAGTGCAACAAATGAAGAGTTTTGGAAAAATGCACGGACTCGACAGTATAGGTTCGATTGTACTACCAAAGGTTAGTAAAACCCTGTATTCGGTTTGGCCAGTTTGACTACCAATTTTTTTTTTATGGACCTCAAAAGATTTTGAAAATCAGTGCACCACTCAAAAAAAGGTGTCCTCGGTTTTTTTCATACATCTAATTCAGACTTGATGATATTGCTTAAACTATATTTGGCAATAATGTAGTGAAGAGTCTACTGAACAAATTTTATAAACATTTTATGTACAAAAAAAGTAAACAAAATGCAATAAAAGCGTAGTCTAGTCAAAAACGACTATTGTGGGCGTTGTGGTGTAATGGTTCGCGCGTTGGACTTTTACACAGAAGGTTCCGGGTTCGATCCCCGCTGCAGGCAACATCAAAATAATATGTATGAGTTTTTTCTATCCCTCAATGTCCACCTTCGGTGTTCCCATTAGCAATTAACCCCACCGAAGTAAAATAATGAATCAGGGCTATGAACCAAAAAGCTTCAATAAGTTCGACAACTCTCCATCAGGTGGCGAGCAACAACTGTTCTAAGACTTATCATCTCGCGCAATTACAGTGTTGCCATGTCTGAAGCCCTTCATCTTTCCCCACCTTTCATCTCTATACTATCCCTTTCCAAAGAAAGCAACACACTAAATATAGGAAGTATTTCCTGAGTGTTGCCTCTCTTTTAAAAAAATAAAAATTATAAGGTACAAAGTATTCTTTGTAAGCTATTTCGGATGCCTAGACACATTCAGATTGTGTTAATATGTTCACAAAAGTTGTTCAGATTTACAATGGCTACAATTTTGTCTTATATTGTTAGTGAAAAGTTATGAGTCTCTGTAAATTATGCTGAAAAAAGCAAAAAAAAAAAAAAATTATTTTCTCCTATATTTTTTCAAAAAAGTGCAGGAAAAAATAATTTTTTTGCACATAAAATGTTTATAAAATTTGTTCAATAGACTCTTCACAACATTATTGCCAAATATAGTTAAGCAATATCATCAAGTCTGAATTAGCTGTATGCCAAAAGCTGAGGTCACCTTTTTTTCGAGTGGTGCACTGATTTAAAAAATCTTTTGAGGTCCATAAAAAAATTGGTAGTCAAACTGGCCAAACCGAGTACAGGGTTTTATTAACCTTTGGTATTACAATCGAACCTAACTGTCCAGTCCGTGCATTTTTTTTCACTCTTGCACTGTGTAATTTAAACTTTACCTAATTTTAAATTAACGAAATTTAATTTAATAATATCTTTTAGTCATTTAATCGGGACCATGCGTAATTTTAATCTTTTTGTTTAAATAAATAATAATACATAATATGAAACTTTAAGTTTTGGTTTTAGTTCGCGAAAAGGTTAGAAGTGAATTTATCCTTTAGGGTTGTCACGAAATTTTATATGAAAGGACGACTGACATCTATAGTCATCTTTCATGTATTGTACAATCCAATTTTTCACACCGTTCAATATTTATTTTTTTGTTTTGTTTTCTCTATCCTATCATTATTTGTGGTCGATTCCGGAATAATTTGTTACCAAACTTTAACTTTATTATAATCGACTCTGCTTTGCTTCAAGAAGGAACAAGATCCTGCCTAATTTCCCCGCTCACAGCCGGATCATATGGTAGCACAATCTCCTAAGAAGTAAGGTATATTGCTGGAGTCGTTACAACATGTATGATGCTTGTGTGTTCATGTATTTATCCATATATGTCGATTTTTAACAGGGCAGACAGAAATTTAGTTCGCAACAAGAATATGTTTTCTCTGTGTAAAGAAATATACCAAGCTAATCTCTCCGATATTAGTGAAATTTACCTATGGATAGATAAAAAAATATAAGCAGTCTTAAATTTGTGACCTGCTGAAGTTTCCCAAAGGATCAGAATTTTTTTAAAATTCAAATTTTGTCTTTGATTTAAATTTTTCGCAACAGCATTTATGGTTTTGATGAAAATGTTTAAGAGCTAAAAGAAATGAAATGAAATACAAAAAATCACAATATATTTTCTGTTAATACGCTATAAAATAATAATGTGAATGTATAAATATAATCACTTTAATTATTAAGTTTTTCCGACATTTTTCTTACATGATTCTTTCGTGTAAAGTGATGTGTCTCAAAATTGATTTTTTAATAAATTAAACAAAACAAAACTCAAAAAAAATCTTGTGCTTCTTGTCAGTAGTGTTCGATCGTTACTGTCTTTGTGAATGTTGCTTATGCATGTGTGCTGGCTAAAAATTCGATTAATCGACTTTTATTTGGAAATAAGTCGAATAATCGAAAAATCGACAAAGTCTATTTTAAAATTTTTAAAAGATTCGAAAAGTTTAAGAGTTGACTTTTTGTTGCAACTATATATCAACAACTTAATATTGATTTTAAATGCCACACATCGATTGAACTAAATTATGAACATCTTCTTTAACTGTAGTTTAGTAACCTGCTGATATTATGATTAAATTGTTTAAATATTTTCATTAGTTTTTAAATCTATTGTTTTTTATTTATATTATATTAACAAATTAAAAAAATCTAATGGTTTTGTATTTATAAATGCATTTATTTCATGTTACACCTGAGAGATTTATAATTAAAACAAAAATGTTTAAACTTATAGTTAGTAATAGGTTTTTGTCTGTAGAGTTTTTGTTTTCAAAATTTTGTTCATGTGGTTGCACATAATCACCGATTAAATAAAAACTTGTGTATACAGCGCAAAAAAAAAAACAACTCTAATGAAAATTTGAATTTAAAAATGCAAAAAAATTTTAACTCCAAAGTAAGTATTCTTATTTGGCTAAGTTACCTTGAATTGTTTATAAAGTTTCTATTTTAAGCGTTACAGAAATAGAGTTGGGTATGCAAAACTTACGAAAACAGAACTAGATTACTATATCGATGGTCATAAGATGAGACACAATAACTGGCGATTTGTTTACTACTTGAATAATGCCTGGACAACAATTCTGCATCATATACGAATCTTAATGCATTCTTATCTCAAGCTCGATAAAAATTGTAAGACCCCGAGCGAAAAAATGTAAAGGGTCTTATGTTTTTTAATATATTATAATATAAAATATAATATAGTATAATATATAGTATAATTGGTATCATACATAGAAATATATAACGATCTTCCACATCTGGCGTTCGAACTATACTGACGGGAATAGTGTATTTTTTGATCAAAATGCTCCGATGTCTCACCTTCCTAGAAATATATTTTTTTCATAATACTTGCAACGGCACCTGAACACACTATTTGTACTCCTTTTTTAAGTTTTTGAATTTTTAGGATAACTTATTTCTTTACGAAATATTGTTAATTGAAATTGAGATTGTAACTACAGTTTTATAGTGAAGCAGTGTAAAATTAAAAAAATTCGAATTTATTATCAAGTTCAACCGAAGAGAATTTCAAGAAAATATAAGATATCTTAAAACTTCAAAAACTGAACAAAAGGATAGAAGTAGTGTGTTCAGATGCCGTTAAAAGTATTATAAAAAATATATTTCTAGGAAGTTGAAAAATCGGAGCATTTGGATCAAAAACGACACTCTTCCCGTTAATATAACTCGAAAGCCTGGTGTGGGAGAGTGATTCAGAGACCAGATTTGGATTCAAAGTACCATAAAAGTATACTTAAGTTCTATTGTCAAATATTTTTTCCCCACAATCTTTAGGTGTAAAAAGTACTTATATTCACACACGAGTGCTCCCCACTGTAAATACTACACATACTATGATATGGTAGATATTTTTTGAAAGACCTAGTTTCGAGATGTAGATTTTTAACTTTATACTATAACAAATGTAATTTAAAAAAAAACGTATTGAAAAAATTATGGCTCATATTTCTGTTTCTAGATGGTCTAAAAACTATTTGCCAATGAAAACTTATGGTGACATATATGCCAGAGCATTTTAGTTATTATAATACACACTGTCTTGTATAAAATATTTTTGTGTTGATATAAGTTATGATTAAATATGGAGTCATTAAAGAAGGCCTATTGACGAAAATATCACTTTTTCACCTTCACCCCTTCCGATTTGCATGAATCCTCTCATAACAATGACAATACAGTTGTTTTTATCTCTAAACCATTTTTCTTTATTGTTTTTTAAATTATATATGGGATTTAAGTAAATCCAATTTAATCTAAAAATATCTTATTCGATTCACCAAAAATTACGTATCGTTTTGAATCTAATTATATACAATTAGATCTAAATTAATACCATGAATTATAAATAAATCACGATCTTAAATTAGATATTATTTGATCCCCCAATTTTTAAATAAATTTTCATTTAATTTAATAAAGTAATATTTTTGTGGGATCTTATCGGATTTTACTGGATATCCTAGTTTTGAAATATACTTGGATAAGAGTAAATATCATGGTTTTTTAAACACTACTTTTTCATTATAATGGTAGTTGCCTACCACGCTCGCCTCAATTGCGATATGAAAATTTTGAAATTGCTATTTAAATAGTGGCATGTGTCTTCTAATATTACAGGGTTGATATCAAAATTTTACAGAAACAATTTTGTTATATCTACAAAATAACGATTTATAACGTCGAATCGGTATTTTAGCGTCATTTTGAATTTAGTTCAAACGTACCTTCGAGCTCATATATTAGTTCTCATTTATTGGGATAACTAGGTTTAATGAATGTTTGATGTTTGCATGGGATTGTCACTTCTTTCAAAAGATGTTCTGATGATGGGAACCTAGAAAATTCCCGAAATATATATATCATCACAGTCCTGAAAGTGGTCAATTAATAAATTTAAAAACAAATACTCTTTAGATTATTTGTAAGGACAATATCCTAATAAAGAAATATAGAGTATGGCCTCGAACTTGAATAATTTTCATTTTCATAGTTTAAGATATTTCAAAATGATACCGGTAAACTAGCGAAATAATACCGGTTATAAAAAAAACAAACTTGTATTTAATGGAATCGCTTTTCTAAAATTTACACTACCATTATTATGATAATTCATTGAATGGCAACATTGGTAAATATCGATCTATATCAAACGAGATCTGCTTTTGTATTTGAGACATAACTTTTTCTTTTGTGTGGTGTCATGTTATAACCATCGATTTGCAACAGTTTTTATACAAAACTAGAGTATTTTACTTTATTTTTATTTTTTTGGTAGTACTATTGTTATTTATTTCCTAGTTGTACCTTTAAATATACTCTAGTGTTTTGATCTAATTTCCCAATTTCTATACAAACGTGTTACCTTTAAAGTTGCTACCCATAAAACTTACTTTAAATATAAACAAAACACCAAAAAAAAAAAAAAAATTAGAACGTTAAAGATGAGCTAGCTTCTTAAAGCACTTTGTATAAAAATAAACATTCAAAACGTAGTATTAAGTTGAAAATTGCCAAATGCTTTTCACCTTTTGCAACGTGTTTTTTGTTTTAAATTAGGGTCAAAACACTTATTCATTCATACCTCTTTTTTCCAGTTCATTCATTTTTAGACGCCATATCAGCTTGTACAGCACTATTTTCATTCATTTAAAGTTTATGTATTAAAATTTGAAAAACGAAATTTTTAGCTTCTGTTGTGATAGAGACCTTTAAGAAATAAGGGTATATTATGTATGAGGTATGGTTTGTGACATGGTTAAAATGCTTAGTGCAGGACCCAGAATATATATTTCGTAGAAAAAAAAGCTAAAAAAAGCTGACTTTGTATTTTTGTATGCTGCAACTTTGGTGCAACTTGAAAAGAAGCTTTAGATTTCTAATACAAATTTATTGAATTTTGCAACTTTTAAATACGTTTTATTAGTGCTTATACTAATAGCCAACAGTTAGTCACAATATTTCTAAAAATTAGTAAGAAATTACGTTGAGCTTTATTGAAAGAATCAAAAACGACTCAAAAATATGAGGGAAATAATTTGATCAAAAAAATTAATCAAATATTTGTCAGAAAAGCAGGGGAATAATAGTTTTTTTTTGAGCCATCCAAAACGGCTCAAAAATATATATATATTTTTATTCAATAAAGAAAATGTTTGAATTTTTTTCTATTTGTCAATTTTCTTGTAAGTAAAAAAGAAAATTAATATCGCTTTAAAATCTAATGAACTCGTGAGTGCTTATGTAAAGAATTCACGGTGAGTGATTATGTCAAGAATTGGACCTACAAGATAAATCGAAAGAAGGATTGTTTAAATTTTTTTTAAATATTTGTTGCGAATTGTAATATTGTCCTAAAACCAAATGTATTTGCTATTAATAAAATAAAATGGACATGCTCAACATTAACTCGTGGTTTTATTGTTTTTGGAATATATTCAAAAGACATAATAATATATAAATTTGAAACCAAAAGCCTTCAAATATTACTAACAAATTATTTTTATCGGGCTCATAAATGACTCAAAAGTGGCTCCAATATACGGCGGAAATTTACGCCCTGTTTCTAGAACACGTTTTGTTTCACGTTCGTCTAGAAACAATAACAAAATACATGCAATGCAAAAACAAAACACATGTAGTCACCCGTTTGTGTAGAGGCGAACGTGTTGTAGAAACCAGGGGTTAGATTCATTTTTTGACTCTAAAATGACTCAAAAAAGACTACAATTTATGAGGGAAATTTTCATTGACAAGCTGATTTATCTGAGCTATTTTTGAGTCCAAAGAGATTACTTTTTTTGGATGAACCAGTTTCATACAACAAATTTAATTTTTAATGACATTTTTTGTGCCCATTTTTGGCTCAGTTATGAGCCCGTTTGCTGGCTGGGTTATTTATTTTATACATGTTTGTAATATTTTAAAGGTAAAATAATTAAAAGTTAATAACGAATCAATCGTAAGGTACTAAATCGTTTTAAAATTTATTTTTTTATTATTTATTTTTTAAATTAATCGTGAAGCAAATCATTTAAAATGTTATGTTTTTTATTACTTTTTAAATTATTTTATATCTTTTTTATAAAATTTTTTTATTATTTCACTATAAAATGTTTTATAACCATAAAAACCACTTATTATAGTCATTCAGTTCAAAAAAAAATATATATTTTTTTTTTTTTTGAACTTGAATATTTTGTGTTGTTTTATTTTTTAATAGTTTATAATGAAACCATGGATATAAATGTTTTTAAATATATTTCTAATACGAAGTGTTCACTTCACTTGTCTATTGTATATTGGCACAATATCAAAAAAATACACAAATACTGACACGCAAACAGCGCATTACAACGACCTTTGCTGGTTTTGAATATCAAAATAATATTTGAAGACTTTAGTAAATTCAGCAAAAAAAAAAATAGTTAAAAATTTTGTATTTCATTAAGTCAAAATATTAACATTTTTAACTAAAATCTCAATTTGAACTAACAATTAGTTTCAAACTTGCAAATTTGGATTACTAACGATTTTACTAATTTTTCTACTAAGTTTTTTTGTAGAAAACAAAAGAAATGAACGCAATTAACCGCAGTTTAATTTTTTGTTAGTCTTATAATGGATATATTTATGGGTATCTTTTATTTGTATGCCACTTCATCAAGACAAGATGCGACATCTACATGTCGTCTGTTTATTTGTTCTCTATGCTGAGAATGCGCAATTTTGGTGGCAACAAAAATTAATTAAATAATAGTTCAAAATTAGTTTTTTTGGTAAAATCTTTCAACTAAAATTTGCTGTAAGTTAGTTAAATATTTCAAATAGACGTTTTACAAATTTGTCAACCAACTTTTTTTTTAGTGTACCTTTTAGTTAAATTTTTGTTAGGCCTTTTCCAGTGGACAAGAAATTAAAAACCGTATTTATTCTATTGAAAATGTAGATTGAAACGTATAATATATTGTTATCAACTGGACTTAACACGTTTTTGGACCTAGCACATTTTCTTGCCACTGACGGTAATTTTTTGCAAAGTATGTATTTTGAGTTGGGATATCTTCCTCCATGAAAATATCATTTTGCCTAAAAAATGGACTTGTGAAATTTGCACACTAAGCCAACGATTTAATGTTTTTAAGAATATGGGGTTAAGTTCGCAACAAGCCGAAACTTTTTAAAACTGCATGAAATATAATTTTTTATAAGATACCCAGTGTACACAGATATAAACATTTCCCAAATATTTTCAATTAAATTGATTTGTTAAAAATTTTAAAAGCTGTCAATTCAAAATTATTTAAATAATTGCTCAAATTCTCATCTTGCCTGACATTTTTTATACTATCGCTGAAAAGTATTTGATAGTTGTTGTTTTTTGTAATATTTATGTAGTTGGTTTTTATCAGTGTATATACCCTGCGGGAAATGAACCAGTCACTGATATGGTCACGTGACAAGAGCTTTGTGTGTATGAACTGTCCTAGTTTCGGTTCTGTTATATGAAAGTGACCGGTATTTTTAACATGGGCTTGTCATAGGAGGTGGCAATTCTTACCTTTAAAGCACCTTGTGTCGTGGGGAATAACTTGACGAAGGTTACCTACCACCGTACCGACTGAAATTAATAAGCTACAGGACAAGTTGGAAGTAGGCAGTGTTAAAGTAGGATAATTTTAGGATTTATGTGACATGCAACAGGACCAGTGGGAAAATAATTATCACGTGACTGGTGTAGGCGTACGTATCGTAGAACTGGAGAACAGTTTTTGATGGAAAACTAGTCATATATTAAGTGCAATGTGTGCTGTTACTGAGGTAGTTTGAATGGATTAGATTGTGAAGTCTAGCGAGTACATGTCGCCGGGTATGCGAAAAGTAATTAGCAAATAATCTTTAACTTTTTATTCACCGTGCGTCATATTATATACGATTTGCTGAATTGTCCGTCCGGAACCATTCACTAAACTTCCCCAAAAAAGTGTTCACAAAATATTCAAAAAGGCACAACAAAAATCAATTTTAAAATAAGTTTATTTCAGTGTTATATCCGCTTTGCGGCAGTCAATGGACTGAATCCTGAGGCACTAATTGCCATGTTTTCATTAACTGCCAACGGGATTGAACCTGTTCAATGAAGAACTTCAACTGCAACGGTCCTAATTGATTCAGTACACTATGATGTTATGTTACTTTTTCTCCAGTTACATGATATACCTAATTAGGTATTATAATACCAACTTGTCAATGTTTGGTCACCATTACTATAGTCATGTGATTGGTCATTTCACACAAATTAACACTTTTTGGTACACCACAATTTCGGTTTCACCAGTTTCGTGATGTGCCACCCAATCATATATCACAAAATCGTCAATTTGGATCAATCGACCATTCATTAGTAATAAATATTTATTTTATTTTAAATGCAATTTAATAAGATATTTTAAATTCGCATTATGTTTATTACTTTATTAAGTTCAAACATTTAATTTCAGAAATTTAAAACTGACTTCTGCTGAAGCTCCTAATTTTGTTGCTAAAAATCAGCACGTTGATTTGCAGTAAAATATTTTTGC
Organism: Delia radicum; assembly: GCA_021234595.1. Taxonomy (NCBI): domain Eukaryota; kingdom Metazoa; phylum Arthropoda; class Insecta; order Diptera; family Anthomyiidae; genus Delia; species Delia radicum. The sequence goes on from CM037855.1 coordinate 158,444,861, forward strand.
TGACATTAGCAACTTTTGTGAAGAACCCTAATGACTTAAATTTTGCTGTATACTTTTAAAGTATATTAAAGTTGTTCCTTTCTGTAGTACCGTGCTATTAATATCATGATTGGTTCAAAACGAATTAATAAAATTTTGCGTCATTTAAAATAGAATTAGGCCCTTACGGAATGAATGAAATTTTAGTCATATCTAACAAAAAGAATTAATAAAATTTTGCATCATTCAAAATAGAATTAGGCCTTTACGGAATGAAATTTGAGTCATATTTAACCTTCTCGTATTTTAATAAAGTGAATTAAGGAATTAGTTTCTTTCAAGCTTTGCTACGAATGAGTAAAATTTTAATAGAAAGAATTAACTAGTGATTTGAAAAATTTTTCAATTTAAGGTTGATATAATTGTTATTAAAAATAAAAATTATGAGTTTGTTATAATTTTTATTAAAAATAAAAATTATGTTTTTTCCGACCTTTAATAGATCTATCAACACATTCCCGAAAGGGTCAAATAATAAATTTGAAAACAAAAAACTCTATAGATTATTTGTTAGGACAATATCCTAATGAAGAAATATAGAGTATGGCCTCGAACTTGAATAATTTTCATTTTCATTTAATAAAAATTATGTTTTTTCGACCTTCAATTTATTTATTTTTAATTTATTTATTTAATTTTTAATAAAAATTATATCAAACTTGTAAAAAGACAAAGTATGGTCTTGTTTACTCCCCCTTTACATCTTGTTTTTAAACAAAACAAAACAAAACAAGTGTGAAATAAAAAGGAGAATATAAACAAAAAGCGTGTATTGTATATCTACCGAAGGTAGATCTTGCACATAACGAACAAGTTTTCAATTTTTTTTACGATCAATGGTAATAATTTTTAACTTTGAGCTCATATCTTAGTTCTCATTTAGTGGGAAAACTAGATTATATGAATGTTTGATGTTTCGCATGGGATTGTCACTTCCTTCAAAACGTCTTCTGATGATGGGAACCTAGAAAATTCCCGAAATAAATCTATCAACATATTCCTGAAAGTGGTCAATTAATAAATTTTAAAACAAAAACTCTATAGATTATCTGTTAGGACAATATCCTAATAAATAATATAGAGTATGGCCTCGAACTTGAATAATGTTCATTTTCATATTTTAATTTAAAATGAAATTGGTTTTATAAAAACATTTGAAATCTTGTAATCAATTTTTTATATCGCTAAAAATTTAATTACAACTGTGTAGTTATCATTTAAATAATTACCTGTAATCTAGATATTTGTTTAAAATAATTGAATTTTGTTCGTCTGAAATTATTTTTAAAATTAATTATAGTTGCGCCCTGAAATAAATTATATAGTGTATCGTTTTGGTCGTTTTTGACCCACTAATAATTTTTTACTTGTTTTTGTTATATCTATCTCATAGATATAAGATTGTTTATTTACAGATATTTTTTTTTTGTATTTTGCAATATCTTTTAGTTCTTTTGTTTTGTTCTTGTTAACTGGAACTTGTTATCAAGTTGTCGTCTTGTTAAGCACTTTGTGGGTTTTATGTTGTAATTATTGTAGTTTTTTTCGCTTTGTCTTTTTATGTCTGTTAATGGTTCTATTTCAATTTGTCATGGGTAATTTTTTCTTAATTTTCAAGTTTAAGTGTGAATGGGTTAGTTAGGAGTGGCACACCATTTTTTATATCTTATTTTTTTGGTTAAATGAATAACAGTTTATTTTTAGAATTTGCTACAAATTGCAACAATAAGAATATGGTATAAAGTTTAAATTACAATGGGAAATTTCATAAAACTTTGTCAACACTTCCTCAACTATAAGAGGAAGTTATAGCAATATCTGTTATTGTAGAATTTGTTTAAAAATTTAAAATATAAGAACATTGTGTAACGTTTAGATTACATTAGAGAAATGGCTTAATGATTTCCAGCACTTCCTGAAATGTAAGAGGAAGTATAAGCGATATCTATTTTAATAATACAATTTAAATTATAATATTTTCAATGTGCAAAATATAAAAAATTTTATAAATCCGTTTTTTCAAGTTCGACTATTAAGTTGGCCTGGGAAAAAAACTTTAAAAAATTATCAAGTTCAACTATTACCACACTTAATTATTTAATTATTATGTTTATATTTTTATGTTTTTTTATGTATGTATGATGCTGTGGTCACTGACACCATTAAGAACAGTTGCACGGTGGGATATATCAGAAAATGTTTGGAAATAGTACGGCCATTTGTTATATAATAGTGGTCTGATTGCAATGAAATTTGGAACAGGCATAACTGAAGTAATATCGAGCTTAAGTTTGAATGTTGAACCTTCCGGAACGGCAATATGACTACCCAAAATTGGACACTTTTTTGAGAGCTCTCCTTTTTTTCTTATCCGATTTTCAAAAAATTTTTAATTTTTGTAATCTGCAAATAAAGACTATCTCGAATAGTTGACGAGATTTTCCCATTTGAAAATGTGAACTTCGATATTTGGTCCAATTCAGGCCTACTTTTTGCAAATAGCGGGACAATATCGGGCCAATTTCTTTTTTAAAATATTGGTTATTTAACTAAATAAATTCTTGATGCAATATTTATTTATTTTTATTTTATTTATTTATTTCATTAATCAATCCGAAGCCAATAAGGCCTAATGATTGATAGATATGTAATTACAATGACATGAATACATCCTTAGATTAATTTTATTATTAATACCTTAAATAAAAAATTAAATCTTTATACATAACATTTCAAACACTACCAACAAGGTCTTACAATTTAATAACAATGCCATCTGGATAAATAGTTTCAAAAATTGATACGAACACCGGAGGAGTCAAATAATAGAAATGATATAATGGATATATAGGAGGACAGATTTGTCAGTTCAACACACGATCGGAAATAATGTTAATTAATGCTATAGGTTTTTCACCACTATTTCTTTAAATTTGTTTACTGAATGTGCAAAATGTCTCTCATCATAAGGAATAACTGTTTGTGAGTTCCATAATCGAACCACACGTACTGCAAACGATCTTTGCATCAACAAGGTATAAAATCTAGGGAATACCAAACCCCTTACCCTACTTGAATTGGCCACACTAAATCTATCTATCTAGAAGATATTGTGGTGCACCATACTTAAATGTTTTATAAAACAGAGACAGTATTCGTAGATTTATAAAGTTATCGAAATCTACACCTAAAACCTTAATTAAGAACGTAGTTATGGGATTACGATCTAGATATCCTATACCATATATATATCGTATCATCCTGTGAAAACATAGTTTTATTTTATGCATATTATCCCTGAAAGATCCACTGTAAACTACTAACACATATAGAAGTATAGGCATTATAAGGGTGTCTCCTAACTTTTTCCTCATAAAAAATGGTAATCTCTGGTTTAATGCATATAGTCTTTTAAGAACCATGGATACTCGGTTTATTGTGAAATTAATGTGATAATTAAAAGTCATGTTGCAATCTATTCGAAAACCAAGGCTTTTGTAATGGTCCACCTCTAATATTTGTTCTGCGTTCATTCTCAAAGTGATTCCGGACGAAATTTTATTAAAAATATATCCCTTGTTTTTGATGAGCTTAAATTCAAAAAATTTGCTTCAGACCATTCCGATATTCTATTCAGATCTTCGGTCATTCTGTCGGCAAAACGCGAAATATCATTAGAATGTGATACACCAACAACGTGCACATCATCCGCAAAAATATGAGCTATATTAAATCGACAACAGTGGAAAAAATCGTTCATATACATAGTAAAAAATAGCGGACCCAAAATTGATCCCTGTGGGATTCCCCTGTGTCTTATTAAGTGAGTTGACATTAATGCACCACATCGTACAAATTGTTTACGGGTACATAAGAAAGAATATGCCATCTTGCACGCTGACGATGTAAAGCCGAATGATATATTATAATTTTTTTATTAAAACTTTATGACTTATTGCATCAAATGAAATACGACAGCTGATTGTCCGCCACTATCCATACATTCTCTTATTCTCTCCGTAACATCTATTGTAAGAGTTGTTGTAAAGGATCCGCCATCTAACGTATTTTTTTCAACTAGTGCTTATTTCGTGAATGATAACACTTAGCTCATGTCTGATTTGACAGATAATTAGTTTTATCCTTCCGCTGAACGAATATGGTTGTGTATACGCTTGAACAACGCTGGGAAATATTGCGACATTACTTTGAAAATCATGGTAATGTTGCAGAATGTGTGCCGATACACCCAAAACGAGTCACTTTTTTGATGCGGATTTTGGTCCAGAGGCATAATTGGGCCATTTTTCTTCGAAAATGAGCAAAGAGTGGCCGTTACAGTCAATGGCGATCGTTATCGGGCCATGTTGAACGAATTTTTGTTCACAAAAATTAAAGAGGAGCTAATACAGCTGCACACAATCGATAATGTGCTTAAAAATTGGACCGATCGTGTAGGCTACTGCATTAACCGGAAGGATTGTACTTTCAAATAAAAAAAGAAATTTTAGAAAATATTCAGTAGTTTTTTTTTATAGCATTTAAAAAAAAAAAAAGTTATTTGGCGGACCCTTTATTATATTTTGATCTATATCCAGATTGAAAATCTGATATCATTTTGTTCCACTCAAAAAACTACATTCGTTTAAAATAGAAATAAAAAATATATAAAATGTTTGAGTTTTTTTTTTAGTTAAAAAAGCACCAAGAGTCTTTTACATCCAGATAAATATGTTTTTCCTGAACATATAAAGTGTGCATACTATTCTGAAAGGTATTTTTATATAAAAGCGGTTGTGTTAAAAAATTTTTAATTTGTATGTACTGTTCCCACCAGCCGCTGCTTAATTTACCACATTTGTAAGGCAGATATCAACTTTAACCCACTGTTAAAAACTGTGACCGTCTTCAATTAGGTGGCGCAAGCGGTTGCAGATACCCCAACATATACCTAACTGATTGGGTGCGTCTCTACTAATCTCCGTTTTAAATATAGACACGGCAGAAAAAACTGTCAAAAATCCCATTTTTGGAATTTTTTGTTTTATTTTTGGGAATTGTGGGATTGCTTACACCAAATAATGAATTCTGACATAAATTTCACATTGTTAACTTAAAAGTCTATTTAAGTCCAAAAAATCATTGGATGATGTCTATTAATAAATATTTTATTGAAAAGTGAAAATTTGCATTTTAACAAAAATCGAAAATTTTATCTTTCTGAAAGGATTACTTAAGTTTTTGTTCTACCAAGAGTGCCAATTGGGACTCTTTTTAAAAATATCGTAATCTAGAGTCAATTTTATTTTCAACGATTTATATTATATTTCTTGCATTTATATTTCTTATTATTATGAGAGTTCTTATTCATTTTTGAACTGTGTTCAATGATGCCAGATATAAAAACAAAGACCCATAATAAGAAATTGTTGCAGAAGGGGTAACTTTTGTAGATTTGGTGTTAAGGAGTTATAAACATATACTTTTCCCATACACAAATTAAAAATTATTTTAAAACTACTCGTTTTTATATAAAAATACCTTTCAGAATAGTATGCACACTTTATATGTTCAGAAGGAAAATATGTATCTGGAGGTAAAAGGCTGTTGGTGTTTTTTTTGGGGAAAAAAATCGAAAAATTTGGATTTTTTTTTTTTAATTCTATTTAAACGACTGTAGTTTTTGAGTGGAACAAGATATTGCATTCTTTTTTTATTATTTAATCAAGAATTTATTTAGTTAAATAACAAATATGAAAAAAAAAAGAAATTGGCCCCGATTTGGTTCCGCTATTCGCAAAAAACTGAACCTGCGTCGGAACAAATTTCAAATTTCACATTTTCAAATGGCAATATTTCGGAACTGTTACAGATAACCCACACATATAAGCATGTTTTCTGTTAGTCTTTACTAGCACTTTAAAGGTGTGTTTATTTTTTAATAATCGGATTAGAAACAAAAAAAATGGCTAGCACTCAACATTTTATATGGAAAAAGTTCCCTTTTTTGGTGGTCACATTACCGCGTCCCTTACGACTGGAAGGTTCAAAATCAAAATTTAAGCTCGATACTACGTCACTTATGCTCTCACCAAATTTCATAGAATGGGACTACTAAGTAAGAAATGGCCCACTTATTTCCCAAAATGTTGTGATATATCCCACCGTGAGTTGACGGCATGAAACACAATTTTTTAAATTTGTTCATAATTTTTTTATGACCACATATAAAACTAAATATTTTTGTTTATAAGCACAAAAGTATTTAGTTTCATATGTGGTCTTTAACTAATAAGAATATATTAATGCACGTTTACCGTTCGCACACAAGATATTAAAAAAGTGAAAGACAATATACCAAAAGTAATTTGTTTTTACCAAAATACTGTTTATGAGACAATCAGTCGCCTGTTTCCCATACTACATGGGTTCTAGATCTAGTTTATAATTTTTTTTTAACGGGTTTCCATAAACAAAAATTTAATGTGATTTTTGAGTTGAGTTTTTTTCAGAAATCTAAAGCTTTCTAAATAAGCTTTCAATTAGGGTTCACAAATTAAGTGTATCTATTGCACACAAAAGAAACTAAAATGAGATTTCAATTAAATATATTATTTATTTTATTTATTTATTTTATTTATTTTTATTTATCGATTTCCTGCGCAACAAGAACAAGTCTTATAATTAAAGCACAGGATTATATTGGTTTACAAGGAAAGCCACATAAAAAATTAATATTAAATATAAAATTAAAAAAAATAAATATACTAAAATTAATAATATTAAAAGTTACATGAAAATTTTAAAACAATATATAAATAAACATAAAATAAAGATATGATAACATTTTACAAATTAATCTCGAACGAGAAATTTTTATTTAAGTTTAGCAAAAGATTCAAATAAAAATTTCCTAAAAAGAATTGCGTTGCTATTTGTTTGTTTGGCACATCATTCCAAAGACGAACGGCGTTTATGAAAAATTTCCATTCTGACACAAGACATTTAAATCTAGGTATAATCATGTTCTTACCCCTGGTAGATCTAGCAAATTGTATAAAATTAAAAAGGTATTGTGGTTTTTCAGTGTATGCAACTTTGTGCAGAAAAATAAGGACCCCAATAATTTAGAAGGTTTTCGAAAGACACACCATAAGGATTTTTTGAAACAGCAGAGACTCCATCACTCTTCCTCAATCCGTAAACATATCTTATGATGTTATTATCCAAAACCTCTAATTTTTTCTTGCTGATGGAATCGCAGTTAGCGAAAAGTTCACAGCCGTAAATTAGACTAGGAATCAGGTAAGCCTTTGCAAGAAGTTGCCTTACTCTTAGTGGTGTATGGTGGTGTGTTACCCACAGCGTTCGAAGTTTCACATACATATGTTTGAACTACGAGAGTATTTATGTGGCTTGACCAGGATAAATTGTTGTTAAACACTACCCCTAAATTCTTAACTCTTTGCACCATTTCGATTTTTTTTATTTTTTATTAAAATATCATTTTCAAAAAGTGGGGTAATGGATTTTTTATGAATTACTAAACATTTTGATTTTTGTGGATTAAGACAAAGGCTATTCGCAACTGCCCAGCAATGTATTTTATTTAGATCATAATTAAGTTTTTCGACATTTTCACTAACAGAGTTTGCAGGACTACTTAAGTACAACTGAACATCATCCGCATACATATGTATTTTACAATAAGTAAGTTGCTGTGGTAAATCATTGGCATAGACTGAAAAAAGGAGAGGTCCTAGGATCGAACCCTGTGGTACACCTTTTGTGAGTGTTATAGGATTTGAAGTAGTGTTATTAACGTGTACAGATTGACTTCTATCAGTAAGATAAGACGATATTAAATTAGTTGATGAAGATGAAAAGTTGAAACATTTTTTTAATTTCATGCATAACGTTTGATGGTTTACAGTGTCAAATGCCTTGGAATGGTCGAGAAGTACCAGGAAATTAATTTTACCATTATCGAGTTCGCGTCTTATATTCTCGGACACGTCAACCAGTGCAGTTACACAGCTATGGTTGGGACGAAACCCCGATTGTTTTTCGGACATTAAAAGATTTTCGTGTATGTAGGAGCTCATTTGCAAATGCAAAATCTTCTCCAAAATTTTTGAAAGAAAACTTAGTATTGCTATTGGGCGATATTCCGTGTTCGACTTTGGTAGTGGTATAACCTTCGCGTGCTTCCATTTTGTAGGAAAAGAACTAGAAGTTATAATAGTATTAAAAAGGTGTGTAATAAATGGCAATATTAATGGTAAAAGAATTTTAATAAAATTAGGATGTATATTGTCGAAACCAACTGCATTGGATTTAACCAATGAAAAGCAAGATAAAACTTCAACCTGGCTAACACAAGAAAACTCAAAAGAGTTTTCTAGAGAAATCGAGTTATTATCAATAGGAGTAATGTTTGGTATTACATTATTCGTTGAAACCGATGGTATATTGGTGAAGATATTATTGAGTTCATCAGCGTCAATGGGACAGCTATTAGTTTTACCAGATTTTCCGATACCAATGTCTCGAATAGTTCTCCATATTACGTATGCAATTAAAAGTTTAATCGCATCGGACTTATTTAAACAATATAATTGCAACTATTTTATTGATTTATTTTCAATTAAAATGTTTATCAAATCAATTTAAGATGTCATTGTATGATAAAACCTCAAGTATAATTGTGATCGTATCACAAATTTAAATAAAAAATGGTCAAAAATTTTATGGAAAAATGTTGTAAAAATTGTAAAAAATTATTATTGGAAAAAATAACTGTTCACTTTAGTGAACAGTTCGTCAAACCTAGGTCCTACTATGTATGTACATCAAGTGCAAATTAAAGCGTCAACTGCAATGTCAACATAAGTTGTAGGCAGTTGCTTGATATCCTAACACCCGAAGTAACATCAGCATGTGCGTAAAATCAAATTTACAACAAAGTTTCTACTTAATAAATTAATCAGTGACTTTAAATACATACATTTTAAATTAAATGAATCAAAACTTTAATTAACTTATCTTAATTCTCAACCCTTGAAGTTAATGAAATTTAACCTACTTTAAAATCTAACTAATATTGTGGAGTCGAACACATAACCTAAAATAATTATAATATATTTAAAACTAAAAAATAATATATAAATAAGACTCAGTTTTATAGAAAATATATATATTTTGTTTTTTGGACTATATATGTAAAATACACTGACGGTAAAATACACTGACCCTAACTCTATACCCGTTTCTTCTATAACTGATAGGCACAGAAAAAACCAAAACCGAGTTTTAATTTAAATGTTTGTTAATATAATTAAAAGTTTAATTGAAATCGGTAATATTTGGGAAATTTTGGTTTCAATTACAATAATATTTAAGCTATTTAATTGTTTTAGTTTCAGTTCAGATTTTATTAATGTCTATTCAGAATCAAATTGAATATATTTTTAATTTCAAAGAAATTTTAGTAGATACTATTAAATTTGCTTTAAATCGCTAAAAATAAAATATGTAAAAATTTAAAAAAATAACAAAAAATTTAAAAAGTAAAAAACTCGCCAGAGTTAAAAAAAAAATCAAAATTGGAAATAACAAACATCAGAATTTAAAACAAAAACCTTAAATATTTTGCTCATATTATCTGACAACAATCTTACACAGAAAAAATTATCAACCTAAAATATCTAATTAAAGATTTGATTAGAATTTAATTTGTTTCTAAACAAATATTTAATTGAATCAATTAATATTTTAATTGACTTTTAAATATATAAATACATATTTTATTTTAGACGCAATTATCATATTATTTTTTCATACACTGTATGCATAAATAGAAAATTTTCAGTATAAAATACCAAATACATTTGAAGTTAACAAACAAAACAAGCACACACACAAATAGATTCAGCATTGCAAAAAACACACATACCAACGTATAGAACACACACCTTTTTTGTGAGTATCATATTTTTTTTTGTAGAAGTTATTTATAACTTTTTTTTCTTCTTAATTTTAATAAAAGGTTTAATTGATAGTATCATTGCCGTGATAGGTGTAAAATCAAATAAAATATTAATTGATTTAATAAATTTTTTAATTGAAACCCGTTTTTAGTTTTTTATGTGTAAGATAACTTCATAAGAAAAACGGTTCAGTGTCGTATACAAAAGCAGTTTTAAGTGATCTCACTCCTTTTCATAAAGGTAAAAACTGCTTTTTTTTTGTTAAAATGTATATTTTTACCAATAAATAAAATATTTATTAATAGATATAATCAAATGATTTTTTGGACTTAAATAGTCTTTAAGGACAACCATACGAAATTGAGGTCAGAATTTATGATTTGCTGTAAAGACTTCCACAATTCCCAAAAATAAAATAAAAAATTCTAAAAACGCGACTTTTTAAATATTTTTTGTCATTCGGGTATTGGAGGTGTGCAAATTTTTTAACATGTGGTCAAAATTGAAATCCGGCATTTTAAGAAGCGGCTGGGGGAAAAGTATATATATGGGTGGGGTGATTAGTATGGAAGGAAAAAAAATCTTAATGGGCGCTTCGCGTTTCTGATTCTTGGGATTGTACTGAGCAAAAAAGTCCACTAGACCATACGTCTACGGTGAAAATCGAGCTTCCAGATTTTGACTTTACGGCAAAAAGCCCTATTTTGAAATTCAAAAATCAACCCCTTAAACCCCACCCACAAATATGATTAATGCATTAATCTGCTAGAGAATCTTCCAAAGAAGAGATTGATACCATAATCTTGGATAAGCTCCTATTACTTCCTGAGATATGTCCATCTCACATTGTTACTTTCACAAAATACGGCTAAAAAGTCAAAATCTGTAAGCTCGATTTTCACCGTAGACGTATGGTCTAGTGGACTTTTTTGCTCAGTACAATCCCAATATTCAGAAACGCGAAGCGGAAATTAAGATGTTCAAATCGCCCCAAAATTATTATTGTTTTCAATATTGTATTAAATTTTTTATTAAATCAAGAATTTATTTTGTTAAATAATTAATGCTTTAAACAAAAAGTTAATCTCGATTTCGTCATAGTATTTGCCAAAAAATGGACCTGAGGCGGACCAACTTTGGAATTTCACATTTTCAAACGGGAATACCTCGGGAGATAAACCACACAAATATGCATAGTTTTTGTTATCCTCTTCTAGTATATTACAAATATGTTAATTTTTAAAAATCGTATTAGGCACAAAAAAAAAATGGATAGCACTCAAGATTTCTTATGCGAAAATTTCCCAACTTCTGGGAGGTCCAACATCAAAACTTAACATCGATATTACGTCACTTATGCCTGTTACAAATTTTATTGCAAACTATCTACTAAGTGAGAAATGGCCGAATCGTTTCGAAAAATGTTTTCATATATCCCTCTGTGCAGCGGACATTATCCCTATTTAAATTTTGGAGATTATCAGCGACATTTTCTAGACATACTTTCAAAACAGAAAATTGGGTATATGATCAAATGGGCGTTAAGAACAATTTTCTGTGGAGATTTTAACCAAAATATTTTCGATCATTTCCCCCCTATTGTCAGCCGAAAGCAAATACGTTAAAATCAGTGACGGGTCATAACACGCATCAACATTGTCCACATTCCCGTTTAGGGGATTATGACCAAAATACTTCGGACAAAATTGCTAAATTGTTGGGAAGCAATTTCTGTTTCATTTCGGAAGTGTTTTTTTTTGTGGTATTTACTTTAAACAAGTAAAACATTAAACATTTGATTGAAAATCAAAAAAAAATATTTTTTTAAAAGCGAGTAAAAATTGCAATTAGTGTGATTTTAGTAATAAAGATAAACACTTTAACAATAATTAAAAAATTGAGTAAAAGAAAAAAGAAAACTTACTTTGTTTTAAAAATTAAAATACAAGACTCCAACACAAAAAAAAAATAACAGCAACATTTTGTTAAGTTTTTACGGCCATTTCATCAGGTGGAGTATGAAAAATTTTCACTTCATGTTAATTTGTGTAGATTATTTTTTGCTGTTGGTGTTGTTGCTATTGTTGCTTATGTTGTTGTTATTGTAACAATAGTATTCAGTTTAGAATTTTTTGTGTTTAGGCAATAATGATGTTTATGATGATGATAATGATGTATGTTCAACAAACTCATAAGAGATGTAATTTTTGTTCAGTACTTTTTTAAAATTTTTTTTTCACAAAAACAAAAAAGAAACAATTGCCCTTTTATTAGCAGCTGTAAAAAACAATGAAGCTTAAGGAGCGTGTGTGTGTGTGTTTGTAAAGTACTTGCAATAGACACGCAAACACGCTATCGCATATTTTTGTTGTCTGTGTTTAACTACATTTGATATGCAACATCCACTAGACGAGCCAACAGTGCACGGTGGGATGTATCACAAAATTTTTGGAAATAATTCGGCTATTTCTTACGTAGTAGTGCGATTTTTTTGGAAATTTGGAATATGCATAAGTTTACGTTTTGATTTTTAACCTTCCAGAGCCTCCGAGGGCGGCAATATCAAAATAGGGAACTTTTTGGTTATAAAACTTTAAGTTCTCGCCATTTTTTTGTTTCTAATCCGATTTTCAAAAAAATTACCATATTTGCGATCTGCTACTAATATACACTAACAAAAACACGCACTTTTACATATGTTGGTTATCTCTAATAGTTCCCCAGATAACCAAATGTGAAAATTTGAAATTCCAAATTTCGTCCGACTTTGGTCCAGCTTTTTGCGAATAACGGGACGAAATCGTGGCCAATTTTTTTTCTAAATTATTAGTTATTTAACTAAATAAATTCTTGATTGAATAAAAAAAAGAATGCTATATCTTATTCCACTCAAAAACTACAGTCGTTTAAATAAAAAAAAAATTCATTTTTTTCGATTTTTTCCCCAAAAAACACCAACAGTCTTTTACCTCTAGATAAATATTTTCTTTCTGAACATATAAAGTATGTATACTATTCTGAAAGGTCTTTTTATATACAAGCGAGTTGTGTTAAAAATATGTTTTATTTGTATATATGCACTTATCCAGCCAGCCACTTCTAAAGTTGTCACATTTTAAAGGCAAATATGGGAATTGTGGGATTGCTTACAGCAAAACATAAATTCGGACTTAAATTTCACAATGTTGACTTAAAACTCCATTTAAGTTCAAAAAATCATTGAATTATGTATATTAATAAATATTTTACTGAATAGTGAAAATTTATATTTTACCAAAACCTAAAGTTTTCGTTCTGCCAATAGTGCTAATTGGTATTCTTTTTAAAAATAGCGTAATCTATATTTAATTTTTTTTACAATATAAAGTATCTAGAGTCGCTTCCGCTGCCTAATTGGAGGAGTGCACAATTTTTAAAAGTGGGTTAAAGTTGATATTTGCTATAAAAATGTGTCAAATTTAGAAGAGGCTGGGGGGAAAAGTATATACAAATCAAAAACATTTTGAACACAATTCGCTTTCAGAATAATTTGCAGGCTTTATGTGCTCAGAAAGAAAATATTTATCTGAAGGTAAAAGACTCTTGGTGCTTTTTGGCGAAAAAATCGCAAAAATTATTAATTTTTTTTATTTGTACTTTAAACGAATTCAGTTTTTGAGTGTAATAAGATATCGCATTAAATTTTATTTTCTATAATCAATAATTTATTTAATTAAATAAAAATTATTTAAAATAGAAATTGGCCCCGATTAGTTCCCGCTATTCGCAAAAATCTGGGCCTGAGTCGGACCAAATTTGAAAATTCACATTTTCAAATGGGAATATCTCGGGAACTGTTAAAGATAGCCCACACATGCAAGCATGTTTTTGTCAGTCTCTAGAGGTGGGCACTTGAACAGAATTTTGCGTGATTAACGTGAATTACGCGTGAGTGTAAGTAAAACCTAATTTTACTCAAGTGAACGTGTGTGAGTGTGAGTAGAAAAAAATTCTTCGTGAGTGTGTATGAGTCAAATTTATGACTGAGTGAGTGTGTGTGAGTAGAGTTTTACAAAAAACGGTTTTCTTGCTTAAGTAAATATTTTCTTTAACTTTTTTGCCGATTAAAAATTTTTCAGAACAAATTAAAGTTAAATTGACAATCTAATTTTAGTTTTTACATTTTATTTTTTTGCGATCAGGTTTTATTTTGTGAATTTGCGTGATTCAAGCAAACTCTAAATTTACTCACGTGAGCGTGAGTGAGTATGAGTCTGTTAAAAATTCTCGTAAGTGATTGTGGGTGGGTGGAATTTTTATCTCGACAGCGCGAGTGAGTGTGAGTCAAAATTCACTAACGTACCCATCTCTATTAGCCTCTACTAACAGATTACAAAAATGTTAATTTTTTGGAAATCGAATTCGAAACCAACAAATGGAAAGCACTCAAAATTTTATGTGCAAAAAGTTCCCTATTTTGGGTTGTCATATTGTCGCCCCAGGGGGGGGGGGGGGTTGTTTGGAAGTTTCGAAATAAAACCTAAGCTCGATTTACATCACTTATGCCTGTTCCAAATTGCAATTGAAAATAAGAAATGACCGAATTATTTCCAAAAATTTTGTGACATATCCCACTGTGCACTAGTAGTAGAGGAGCCAAGTGTTATGGTGTGGATTGGAACTAACGAACAAGAAATTGTAAATTGTTTTTGTTATATTTTATTTTTTATCTCAAATGCGGAAACATAACACACAGTTATGATTATCAGGCAATAATCATACATATGAATTATTTTTATTTTATTTAATTTTTTTTTGTTTTGCTGTTGTTTTTGTTTTGTTTTTTGATTTCAAATTCTTTAGTTTTTAATTATTTTTTATGATGTTTTTGATCCATGTGTTGTTTTTATTATGCATATTTTAATTTATAATCGAGATTTTAAAACATAAGTTTTTAGTTTTATATTTAACGATTTTTTCAATCAGAGTTTTCGAGTTATTTTGTAAATTAATTTTTGGCTTTTACTCCAAACTTCATTTAAAGTTTTTCAATAAGAAAATTTTTATTTTTTGTAATATTAGTAAATAATAATAATACAGGACATTTGCTTACTTTGGGGACTGTCCGCAAAGTTTTCGCGCCTTTTCATACATCTAGCGTATAAGACGTGGACAGTTGGTTCGATATACCGCATATTTCGGGGACAATTTTGGCCGTGTCCCTAAAGTATGCGCTGTGCATACATATATGTATATATGCACAGCGCAGACTTTAGAGACACACGCAAAATTGTCCCCTAAGCATGCGGTGTATCGAACCAATTGTCCTCATCTTATACACTAGATGTATGAAAATGTATGAAAACTTTGCGGACAGTTCCCAAAATAAGCAAATGTCCCTAAACTATGCGGGGGGAACGAATAAATGTCCCAATAGTATATATATATATATGTATATATATTGTATATATTACAGTTTTTTCTGCAAGCTCATTTTTAACTAATTTTTAGTAGCTTTTTTCTGCTATTTTTACAGATTTATTTCTATGAGTGTAGTGATTGTCTCTTCAAAAAAGCTTAATCGCTGCTCAAAGTTGCCGGGTTTTTAACAAATGTATGAGAAACATATAACGTTTGAATTATCAGAATTTTTGAACGCGTCAATAGAGAATTACAAAGTTGGTGTCATTTCAAAGATCGAATCCTCTTCTTTAAACAATGTTGCACAAAAATGTAATTTCTTCGCGAAAAAGACAACGAAATTGAACAAATTCACTTAATTCGCGAATATGTCAAAAAAAATATAATTAATTTTTATGAAATGTATTTTGCAATTAACTCAAACTTACAGCATATAAAAATTTCAAGCTGGTAATCAAAGGGGAGAAAAAATAAATGGAATTTTTCCGAAATTATCTTTGATATTTTATATACAATTTAGTGCATTCACATAGTTTGAGTTTGCTGTTCGATTTTAACCGAATCCAAAACCGCGGTTTCCAAGCTTCAAAACCGAAACCGACAAAATTCATTAGGTTTTTAATAAATACTTTAACCATTTAAAAAATAAATTGTTTACTAATTTTGAAGAAAATTTTTTTTCCGAATTTGTTTTTGTCCGAAATAAAAATTTTCGTTACATCGGAAACACCAAAAATGCACATTTAATTTCATGTTATTGAATCATGAATTTCGAAAATGTTTCAGTTCAAATTTTTTTAAAACTTTGGTGCGAATAACCATTTCCCGTATTTATTTTTTTATTTGGCTAATTTGTTTAAAAGTAAGCTTAATTTAACACCACCTGGACTTATTTTATTGAACATTTCACTCTTAGCTAATCTAGTATTTAATCTTTACAAACGAATAAAATATGCATGAAAATCATTGTAAATGGTGTAAAATTCAAAATTATAGAGTTGGACTTTATAGTCCATTTAGTTCGTTTGCATTTATTGAACTAGTTCGTTCTTTCAGTTTATATGTCAGTATGAAATTTTTTTTCAATTATTCATAAATTTTATATTGTTATATGGTTTGTGTGACAGCTTTTCATAATAAGAGAGAAAAACACAATAGAACGGTTTTAAAACTGAAATACTTAGTTCAAACGTTCATTAATGATTTTCGCATACAATTTAATGAATAATTGAAAACATTTGTCGAACAAATGAATGAATTAAAAGATCGAGCTAGTATTATATATTGAATATGGGAATGAACGAAATTAATTATGAACAATAATGCCCAACTCTACAAAATTAGATGCCATTTTTTCTCTTAAGCGTAAAATTCTTAATGTTCTGGTAAGGCTTCTGTATGACATTTTTTAAGGGTGTAACTAGATTCTAATCAAAAAATTATCGGAAAAAATTATGAATTTTTTCCACGCCTAATATTAATGCTATAAACACATAGACGACTGCAGCTACACGACTACAGCCTGTCAAAAATAAAATACACACGTTTATATGAAAACGATTATTTTGGCACCAACACAACTACACGGCTACCCGACTACTTTTGCCGCTGTAGTCAACTTAGGTTAATTTCTATTTTTGTTGGCTGCAAAACAAAAATAGTGTTGACAATAAAACAAAATATGTAACAAATTAGTGCTTAAAAATATTTTATTTTGTTAAACACAAAAAACGTCGCAACATCAAATGGTATAATTGCATTAATATTCAAGAGGGGTTATATAAATTTATTTTCACGTTATAATAATGTATTATAAATAAGTAATTGTATTTTTAAGTGAACTTTATATACGTGTCTACAACCAAGCATGTTGTTTTATTTTAATAAAGAAAAAAAAAGATGTAATTGGCACTACTGAAACAAAAATGCATTTGTATCAGGGATGTTAAATGGAGTTTTCAATTTTGTACCAACATCCAAAAAAAATTGTACTTTTTGGACGTTGACGGTACCATTTTTTTTAAATTTATTAAAACAACAAAAAAAAAAAATACATAAAAATTCTCTTGTACAGAAAAAAAAACAAAACCTTCCAATAACATACATTATATGTATGAATAAAATAAGGCATAAAAAAGTCTTATGAATATATGAGACCAAATCATGGAATTATTTGTTTAGTTAATAAACTATTTGGAATTTCTACATCATAGCAGCATAAATTTGTCGCTCTTAACCAATCCTTAGTCTGTATGAGACTTGATAATGTTGGCTAATGTAGTCTGTTTCTTTCCTTAGTTTTTATTATATTTTGAAAAGAAAAAAAACTCTTTCCACATTTGCAGACCAGTGTGGAATGGATAAAATTCCAGCAACGACTAGAAATGTCTGGAAACATATTGACATTCAGTTCATTTTGAAAATTAGCTACTACCGACCAAAAACTACAAACGTTTTAATTTTTTAACGACTTCAGTTAAAAAAATTTTAGTTTTTTCTCTGGCTCAAGTAATATTTTTACTAAGAAGACAAGAATGGAGCAAAATTAATGATTAATCGGTTTTTTGTTAAAGTTCTGCCTATTATGGAGGCTATAACTTTTCTAAAACATTGGGTTCTGATGAGATCTTTAACCAGATCGAAATACTAGTATTAACCTAGCTAATATGTTTGATTTGCTTTATTTTTGTAAATATACGGAGGTTGAGCGCTAGTTCTAAATTAAACATATATAAGATTGTTTGGAATTTTCTTTCATTTCTGATTTCTAATGCCACATGCACTCGCACTACACGTTAGACAGAGCGCTTTAGCCCTCTGAGCTATAGTTAATTCGAGTTTTGTTGTGATTAAAACTAGTTTTATTCAATACACGGTGTTTTTGTTCTTGCATACATAATCTCAGAAGTACAACTCCAACAACACAACAGTTCTATTTTTAGAAACTCACTCTAATGTCCACTGTTTTCCCATATGTTATAAGTGATGCCATATCTATATATCAATTTTCACTTCTTCAGAATTTTAATAAATTCAAAATAAAAGCGAAGTTGGCTGCAACAAGTGTCAATATATGTAAGAGCTGCCAGATAAATTTTGTAAAAAATCGTAAATTTTTAATCGATATTAAAAAAAAAAAATTGCCAACTTTATTCTTCAAAATCCTTAAAATGATGATAAATCGTAAAATCTGGCGGATATAGTCGCATATATTTTAAGAGCTCATTACATAAAACGAATAAATGCAATGAAAAAGGACACAATAACAATTTGTTTGCTATACTAAAAATTCAAAAAGGGGAAAAATTAAAAATTTTTAAATTGTACCAAATGAGTCGCGATAGTACCACGGTACTTTAGAAGGTCAAAATGTACCAAAAAAAGTACAATTGTACCAACTTTAACATCCCTGATTTGTATAAAAAACAGCTGTTGATATTTTTAAATTGAATCGTGATCAGCTGTTTACTATGCTGCTGTCGTTTCCAAAATAATAAGTAGCTGACCACACGGCGACGATTGCAGTCAACGGCATTTGCAGTCGTGTAGCTCTGCAGTCTGCTGTGGTCTATGTGTTTATAGCATAAGGTTATAAAATTGATTTAATGACAGCAATTGATTTTCAATAAATATCCTCTAAAAATTAGTTAATATTTATATTTACACCCTGAATGTTCTTACAGTAACTACATGGAGGTCATTCGGGTAGTAAAAAGTATTAGTTGTTTTAAGTTTTATTGTAGAGCTTTAACAAAAAAACTTATTTATCATCAATTGTGCTACATTCTTGTCCTCTTAGCAATCAATCACGTGGCTAGCGTATTTTCCTAACAAGCATCATACCTTTACTATGAACTTTTTCTTTCAACGAACTTATTTAAAACAATCAAGCATATTGAAGGCTAGCATTTTTAGTTTTTTAAAATAGTTGGTTCTGAAATATTTCGAAAAATAATTTTGTAGAATAGCGAAGATGATTATCGTTCATCTGATATCCATATCGTCACATCTGATATCAATTTATCATGCATGCAAAAAATATTTAAATTTGTTGTAGGATATGAATGTAATAACAAAGCATTTTTTAAAAAAAATTAAATGAATTGTTCAGATTTTTGTAGTTAGGTGTAAATGTGATTTAGCGCAAATTTAAGAAAATCATATAGCCATCTACCAAAGTTTTCGATTTTTGATTTTTTTTTTTTTTTTTTTTAAAGGAGAAGCAACACTCAGGAAATTCTGCCTATTAATTAATGTGCTGCTTTCTTTGGAAAGGGGATAGAGGAGAGATTAAAGGTGGGGAAAGATGAAGGGCTTCAAACACGGCAACACTGTAATTGCGCGAAAAGATAAGTCTTAGAACAGTTGTTGCTCGCCACCTAATGAAGAGTTGGCGATCTTATTGATTCATAGCCCTGATTCATTATTTTACTTCGGTTGGGTTAAGTGCTATGGGAACACCGAAGGTGGGCGCTGCGAGACATATGAGGGATAGAAAAATCATACATAATATTTTTCCAAATGTATGTTGTCGCCGACAGGGATCGAACCCGGGACCATCTGTGTAACCGTCCAACGCGCTAACCATTACACCACAATGATTATTAACTAATTCTGGCATGTTAAACACGAATATTTTGAAATTTTTGAAATGTAACGGTTTTTGAAATATTGCGATTTGATTTTCACTAAAAATGGTATATTTTCCCCCTATTTTAGAAATTTTTGAAATATTATCTTAGAATTTTTTGTTATTACACTCGAATACTACACAAACATGCTTTTATTTAATGATAATTATGTCTGAATTTAGAGATAATGTATCACAAAATATATTTTTTAAAATTAATTTAATTGTAAAAAACTCAAAAATCAAGCATCATATCTAGAAAACAATTAGTTCGATTTCAAAAATTTTTAAATATTCGTGATTAGCATGCCAAAATTAATTAAATATGATGTGACATATTTTTATTAAAGCAGATTAAGAAAAAGTTTCAAAAATCGAAAACGTTGTACACACAGAGAAATGAAGTGCCAGCCGAATTGAAAAGTGTATTTTAATGGTAAAAATACAAAAACATTTACATTAGATTTCTGAATATTTAGGGTGTTGCAACTTAAATTGAGTTGAATTAACAGATTTTTGTTGGGAAAACTAATGTTAAGTTGTGTGTGTGTACTGACTGAAATTCGTAATAACCGAATTTGAGTCGTAGTAATCGGAATTCAGTTGGAAAATAGATAAATTTTTCTCTGTGTGTACGCGGGGTGCGGATAGCATTACGATTTTTTTCAAACTCGCACCATCTAAATTTTAGAAATAATTCTACAATAATCGCAACTGATAGCTGCTAAAAAAAGTCGAAAGTTGAAAAATGCCGCTCTACTGTAAATATACATTTTATATTAAATACAAAAAGATACTTTTGGAAAAATTCCGTTTATTTTTGAACCCCTCTGATTCCCAACTTGAAATTTGTATATGTTTTAAGTCATACTTTTTGTTAATTGCAAAATAAATTTCATAAAAGTGAATAATGGGTTTTTTGAGATATTCGGGAATTTAGTACATTTTTTAAATGCCGTTGTCCTTTTTGCAAAAAAAAAACAAATTATTTTTGTGCAACACTGTTTAAAGAAGAGGAAGTTGTCTTTAAAATGACACCAAATTCCTAATTGTCGGTCGACGCGTTCCAAAATTATGACAATTAAAACATTGTATATTTCTAACACATTTCTTAAAAAACCCCAAATTGGAGCAGCGATTGAACTCGAACTATAACGAATTTTGAAAAAGAAAAAATATGTATACTCCATATTTACAAGGATAATAATTGTGCCAAGTTTTACTAAAATCAGAAGAGATTCAATTGCAAATATCTTTTTTTTGTGCTCATTAGTTTTTAAAATGTCCTCATAGTTTATTTAAAATACAACAAAATAATTCGAAAAGATTAAAAACTGGGTAGGGCAGCTAAAAATTGAAATTGTGTAACTAAAAAACTACGTGTCCCTTAATCTTTAAAGGCCTGCTTTTTTCTTTGCGATGAAGTTTATTCCATGTGTTTGGCATAAAAAATACCAAAATTTGTTTTCGTTACCTACTTTAGGCGATATGTCCCAAAATGGGTTACAAGTAAATCTCAAAAACTAGTGCATAAAAACGAGTAGGTTTAGGCGTAAATTAATCCTCTTACTAAGATGTAACCTTACATGGGACTAATGAATTAAGTTTACTAATGAAATGATGATTTCATTACCATTAAAATAGAACGAACTGGAATGGAACGAGTGAAATTGCAACAGAGAACGAAATGAAGTGAGTATCAAACATATTAGTCAAAAAAAAAAAAAAAAAAAAATGAATACGTCACCGAGTGACACTTTTTAAAAAATTAATTCTTCGGGATCCCTCCCAAACGTATACTGCATTCTTGTGGATTGTTTGTTCGTTTTACGCTATCTCGCTTAGTTTACGAGCTACTGAACATTATGTAAAATGACAATTTTTAAAAATGGCCAGTCTCTCCGAAACTAAACGAGTTATGGCAAAACGGACAAAATGTTTTCTCCTCAGGAGCAAAATGGGCTAGGTCTGGGAAACAACCATGGGGTGCCTTAATTCTTTGTTTACACATAAACTAACATTAAAATACAAATTTTAACACTCAGATAATAAAATAACACATAGGTCTGGTACGATATGGAATGGAACAAGCAACGAGTGAATTCAGAACATTTAACATATTTGTATTTTCTTTATGTGTGTCAAGTTTTCCCAAAATTCTCTCCGTTTTCGATATCTCGCGTAGTTTTCCAGATACAAGCCATTTTATAAAAAGGCTTTTTTAACTGGCCGGTAAACAAAACGAGATAGAGGAAATCGGAAGCAATTTCGTTCCATAGTAGTATTAATACACCCTGATAATACAAATGACTAGGTTCGAGAAAGATCCAGAGTTATTCAATTTTTATGAAACAATCACAGGGTGTGTTAATACAAATTTAAAAACAGCGATAATAGAATGTATCATTGGTCCAAAAATTAACGATATGGAATAGAACGGGAAACTAGTGCAATTGGAATATTAAGCACAATTGCATTATCGGTACTTGTTACATGCGTGAAGTTTTGCAAAACAATTTTCCGTTTTTCGATTTGATACTAATAACAAGTATATTCTTTTTCACACATTTCATTAAAATTCGTTTATTAGTTTTTAAGTTAAGACGATGTTCTTTGAAGTTATCCTGATGGTGTAATGTCTGCTCTTGGACTACATTAGAGACTTTTTATAAAATCTATGGCTTTAATCTGACTATATGCTCGTTAGTAATTCAACTTGAATATGTTTTCAAGAATTTTTAAAATTGTATTTGTTAAAAAACAATTTTTTACAAATTTTCCGAAAATTTTAGAGTAGGCACTTTTTTGCATCCAAACCGTGCACTGTAAGCAAAAAGTTTTTTCCTAAAGAATGTTGTAAGTATTGTTTTCTAACGGAACAACTTGAATTCTAATTCATTTTTGAAAATTTGGTGAACAAAGTTCTTAATTTTTTAGTTGATTCCTGCTTAAACCAATGGGATATTGAGAGTTAAACTTATATTCTCTACAACATACCAAAGGTTCATAAAATTCGGTAGTTCCGAGCCAGGATATCTCCCTAATGGGTGTATATTGTTAATATTTACACCTTTTTTTCTATGTATTAAAACTACATTAGTTCGTCATAATTCCATTAAAATCTGTGTTGTTTGAACGATGTTTGTTTAAGGTATTCTGATAGGATTCTGTAGGTCCTTGAAGTTAAACAGGACTTATTATAAAAGATTAAGCTCCATATTTCCTTCTTTTTTTTTTGATGATCAAATTTTATTTTCTATTGTAATAATTTAATTTCTAATTACAATAATAATTTTTAACGATTTTTGGTGTATCTACTGAAAACTCCTTAAATGTGGTCTTACCGTTAAAAATATTAGGTACAGTAGCATTAAACACACCTCTTGTTATACGCAGGAAACTTCTGCATTAAAAAATTGTAGTTGTTTGGATTTTAATACAGTTTCTTTATTTTTAATGTAAATGTCAGTCATTTGTAGATCAAATTATATTTTTTTACTGACCTTGTAGTTCATTTAAAAAAACAAACCGCATCAAATAATTGTTTTATGATTTTAAATTAATTTTTTTACAGTAGTTTTTTGTTATTTAAAAAAAAATTAAATAAATAAATATTTGTTTATTTTTTCTAACATATGTGGTTTATTTTTACTACAATTGTTAGTAATTTTTTGAACAGTAAAAACAAATTACAAATGTTAGTTGAATTTAATGAAATGTTAGTCGTCTTTTCTTCAAGTGAAATTTCATTTGTTTTTAACTACAATTGTTGTAGTCTTTACATACATAATATCCTTAGTCTGGTAACAATTTTTTCAGTACATTTTATCACTTGTGTAATGTCCTTGGGGAAAGTTTATTTTTATTTCTGCATGTTTTTTTTTTCTTGGTAGTAGTTTATGTTTTTAAGAATATTATATTTTCTTTTTAAATTAGAAATTATTTAATTTAGATCATTTTGTTGTTATGTATATTGAAATTTGTTTGCATGTCCTTGCCAATATTTAAAATTTATTTCACTTTAAAAATTAGCCTAATTATTATTTTAAGCCATTGACATTTTGTTAATATAAAAAAAAAACACTGTATTTTTTTAATTTTTTTAATTGTATTTGTTGAATCCTTTTTAAATTTTCATTCATTTCTTAAATTAATAATTTTTTATTTAACCTTAATTGAAGGTGCTTTTAATCCTTTTTTCACTATTATAAAATACGTAATTTGATGTTATTTATAATTTCCATTCTTCACTTTTCTTTATATTATCCAAAAAAAAAAAAAAAAAAAAAATAGCTTAACAATTAATTTCACTTTTTATAGTAATTTGTTGTTGTTTTTTATTTTTTTTTTACAAAAAATATTATTTTAAATAGTCATCCACCTTAGATAATTTCTTTTAATTTTCTTTTCTATTAAATTTGTTTCTTTTTCGTTTGTTTGTTTTGTTACACGCGCGTTGAGATGACCATCAAGGTCGCCGTTAGTAAACTGAATGCTCAACTACCATGCAGGTTACTTCTTCATTGGTCTATCTTTCAAATTGCCACCAATAAGAGACTCTTCTTGTAAAGCGAACCACACACACACACAGCCTAACTCTAACTTTTTAGGTGTAGAAGAAACGCAATATTTACTCGACTCCCGTAAACAAGAAGAAAAATCTAATGCTTGTCTGACTGTGTCGTCTAACCAGCAACTACCGATTTGCAACGAAGCTTAAGTTTGGTTTGTAAAACAAAACTAACGTTATTCAAACGAAGCTGCATATTAGTAGAATATTGTTAAATTAACTAACTCTTGTCTGTTGTTGTTTAAGCAGGTGCTATTTTGTTATTGTTGGGTATTTCTTTCCGTTTTTGTTTTTTTCTATAAAATCTTCTCTTTAAGAAGAGAAAGTTTTCGAGACATAGACATAATTACATCATTAAAGTAAACTTTCTTAAGGTGTTAAAGTTTTCTTTTGTAAGAGAAATAATTTAAATAATAAGAGTATTATATTACTTTCTGTTAAGTTAACAGAGATATGTTAAAATTTTGCATTAAATGTTATCAAAAAAACAAATTCATTTAAAATTTTTAGAAACTTAAATGATTAACTAAATTTTTCTTTCTTTTTTAGATATAACTTCTGTTCCTAAACTAATTTAAATAAAATTGTTTATTTTAAAATTAAAATTAATTATATATATAATAAATGTTTAGAAAATTTTAAATACCTAAAAAATTGCAATGCCACAAACGTAAAAAGTTAAAATTACATGTAATTTACATATTTTTAACATATTAAAGTTAAAAATTTTCGATATAATTTGCAAACTCTATTTAGATTTAAATAATTTGTATATTATATAATTTGTTTGAATGACATGTTCTATTCAAGATATTTAACATACAGTTTATTAAAAATTTGTTTGTTATAGATAACAATTACACCTACTCGATATCGCTGAAAACATTTAACAAACACACAGATGCGGTGTCTAGATTATTTGTTATAAAGTTATTTTAAGTTACGCACTTATACTAAAATGAAAGACTTAAGACACAAACTAAAAGGATATAGGCGTGGGATATAGGGGAGGACCAGATTTTTTAAATTATAAATTATTGAACAACCTTTTTTTGTTTTAAAAAGACACAAATATTAGTAATTTTGAGATTTTGTTCAGGTTCTTCTTTTCAAGATTTTCTGTTGTAAATCCAGTCCGGCAGATTATACATTAAAAAATATCAAAACATTTTTTTCTTATAATTTTAAGAAAAAATTCTCTAGAGTGTTTTTCTCATAGGTATATTTCAAAAAGGCGTATATTTTATGCTATTGAAGAAATGAAATGTTTTACTAAAAATCTAATATTTATGTTTTCGACTTTTGTAATTCAAAAATTTGGTAAATCTGAAAATTTTTTTCCACAAAAACCTATATATCCGTTGACTTTATCGGTAGAAAATTGTCAGTTTCTTTTAAAAATTTTAATTCTACTTTAAAAATATATATATCGCTTTTCAAACCTATAAGTTTTGACATCTGTGCGCAAAATTTAATGTCCAGATATATTTCCCTAGATCTGAGTGAAATTCGGATAAATTAAAAATATAAGAGAAAGGAAGTAAAATTCAATACAAAGAGCAACTTAAATGTTTTTGTTTTTCCATAACCTATGCAAATTTAGTAGTTGGACAATTTTAAAACGCTCCTAATTAAAAAACTAATTATTTTCCTTGAGAAAGTAAGACAAAGTACGGTCTTAGTTTACTTCCCCTTTACATCTTGTTTTTAAATAAAACAAAACAAGCGTAAAAATAAAAAGGAGAATAAAAACAAAAAGCGTGTATTGTATATCTACCAAAGGTAGAGCTTGTACATAACGACCAAGTTTTTAATTTATTTTTGATCAATGGTGATAATCTTTAACTTCGAGCTCATATATTAGTTCTCATTTAGTGGGATAACTAGGTTATATGAATGTTTGATGATTGCATGGGATTATCCCTAAAAGTTCTCAATTGGAATTGCTGTTGGGACCTTCTGAAGATTTGCGTATTTCGGTACAAAAGGTATGTTTTTTTTTTTGCATTAACGACTGTTTGGCATAATGACAGCTTGCTAAATCTGGGCAAAATAATATGTCGTCTTTCTTTCTTTCTGATAAATTTTTCCATCTTTACTAAACATTTATTTATGTAAACAGGCGTATAACTTTTGAATCTTTTCTGTGAAATTGTGATAACCTTTTGCAGAAATGGCTGCCCACGCTAGTACTTTTGGTTCAAACTTCGCTTTGGCTGAATACCGAGTTTTGTTCAAGTCATCAGAATATAATCCAGAATTTTTTTTTCGCCTCAGCGTCTGAGGGGTTTTCTGCAGCAATATTCCTAAGAGTTTTAATGTTTTTCAAAGGGACAAAGTTATATTAATATGGGGGTCTGAGTGTTTTTATATAAAAAAAAATATATGAGTTTTCAATATAAAAAGCCCTCAGAACTTGTAGAATGATTTCCATGAAAACGGCTTTAGAATCTATATTGAGTACATTTTTATAATTCGAGAGTTTTGCTTCGGAAAAAGTCTTCAGGATCAGTTTTTATAAGATACGGTATAATTAACACAATCTCTTCGATTTTCTTCCTAATAAATCCTGAGAATATATTGCATAAATTCTTAAGCATCTAAGAATTTTTTTGTTAAATATATTTTAATAAATTGCGAGGGTGCTTTTGTTAGAAATCATCTTAAAAAAAATTTTTCAATATCAGTTTTTATTAGATATGGTATAATCTACACAATCGAAGTGTTTCTCTCAAACTGCGTTGGTGATTCTTTAGAAAAGATCTTCATTATCTGGGAATTTGTTAGAAAACCATCCTCAGGTACTCTATAGTAAAAAGTCTTACATATATTAAAGAAAATAACAATAGCTATATCTAACCCATATAAATGTAGTTCATCTTCAACTTTAGAATTTTTAGATATATATAAATGGAGTCATCCATTTTTTTTTGTAAATCGTTATTTCTGCATTTACCACTAAAAACAATTACATTCGTTACCAGTGATCGTAACACTTTACATCCTTATGCCATTAAGAACAGGCATTTAAAAATATTAAGCTAAGGGAAAAAATACGTGATTACATACATATGATTACATACAAATAATGAAAAATTACTTACCACCTAAACATCAATTTCGGTTTTATAAATTACGATGGAAATATATTCTTTTCCGCTCTAAGTTTTGGTATTATTTTATGTTTTTTATTATTTTAGTGCGTATGCCGTTTTTACAAAAATATAAATAGAAAATTGACGTTACTTAGTTACGCATTAAATTTAAAATCAAACATAAATGTGTACAAATAAAAATTTACTATATTTAATGTTTAATTTTGATATATTATATATCATGTACCTAATTCTAAAGAAAAAGTGTGTAAATTAAATTTTTAAACATATTATACTTAATAACAAGCATTGTACGTCTTTTTTGCATAAATAGGCGCTACGAAATAACCCCCAATGAAATAACCCCCAACGGCCAAAATGAAATAACCCCCAAAAAAATTGTGTAAAATTGTTTGGGGGTTTTTTAATTTTTTTTGGGGATTATTTCATCTTACGGTTTGGAGATTATTTCATTATGAAGCAACCCCCAATGAAATAAAGCCCAAAATTTAAATTCTTTGGAGATTATTTCATATGCAATTATTTTGGGGGTTATTTCATATTTTTTGGGGGATATTTCATTTTGCTAAAAGTGAAATTTTTTTAATATTTGTTAGTTTTTCTGCGTGGCGGCCTGCGGCCGCTCTTAATGGTTTTCTCCTCCATGGGACGCGGCAGGTGGCTTCGCTGAATAAAGTTTCTCTGCGCGCGTCACACTAGGGAAGATAATGAGACGCGCGCAGGAAAACTGTATTCAGCGAAGCCACCTGCCGCGTCCTATGGAGGAGAAAACCCTTAAGATCGACCGCAGGCCGCCACGCAGAAAACTGAACAGTGTAACAAAAGAATCAAAAATATGAAAAAAATAAAACAAATTTGGGACATATTTCATTTCTTTGGAGCTTATTTCATTGGGGGTTATTTCATTTCTTCCTTTGGGAGTTATTTCATTACGAAACAACCCCCAAATTTTGGGTGTTATTTCATTTTCACCTTTGGGGAATATTTCATTTCTTTTGGGTATTATTTCATTTTTTTTTGTTGGGACTTATTTCATTTTTTTGGGATTTATTTCATTGGGGGTTATTTCATTTTGTCGTTTGGGTGTTATTTCATTGGGGGTTATTTCGTAGCGCCGCATAAATTTAACTTTACAAACTCAATTGCTTTTATTTTTTAACTTTTTCAATTTTTACTAAACTCACAATATTTTTTTCCGTAAAGACTAATGAATATACACATTAAATTAATAGAAAATCAGTTAAAAAAAGCACGACTTATTTTTCGTTTAAAACAATTATATTTTGTAGTTTTTGTTCAGCTGTTAGAAAATTAAGTGACAGAAACTTTAAAAACAATATATTGTATAGTTTATTTAAATACTCTATATAATATAACAACTTTTTGTTTTAAATAGAAAATTTTAACTGACTAATTAGAAGTAATACTGAAAGCCCGTTTTTTTTTTGTTTATTTTGTTCATTGAATAACAGACAGAAAAGTTAAAAAATAAATTATTTTGGTAATTGAACTATGTATTCAATTGAAACAATTTTACGAATTAACTTTTTAAATTTGTTAAAATTTTATGGAAAAGTTATTGTGAGTGTATCATTACTTTTTTGGTTCAAATAAAGAATTTTTTTTTGCAAAAAGAAGAGTTTAAATGAACTGGTACAGAAAAACAGTATTTATGTAAGTTTTTTTTTTAAATAAATGGTAAAATAAGTTAAAAAATATTTCTTTGTAGTTTAAATGTATATTCCTCAAAAACAAAGTTAACTGATTACTTTTTAAATAAAGTACACTCAGTTACTGTTAAAATATTATAAGTATATTCTTCCATATTTATACCAAATTTTACTAAACGCAGAACAAAATATTTTCCTCCTTTTTTCAATTAAATCGATTTGTTGAAAATATTAAAAGCTGACAATAAAAATTAATTGAAGCAATTAAGTAACTGCTCAAATTTGCAACTTGCTTAAAAGTTTTTTATACCATCGCTTAAAAGCATTTCAAAAAACAAGATAACATCAGCATATTCTTGTTGTTTTTTGTGATATGTATATATGCATGTAGTTGTTTTTTATAAATAAAGGGTCCGCCATCTAATGTTTTTTTTTCAACTAGTGCTTATTTCGTGAATGGTAACACTTAGCTCATGTCTGATTTGACAGATAATTAGTTTTATCCTTCCCCTGAACGAATATGGTCCGTATGTTCGTTATTTTGTGAAAAAAGTGAAAGAAACTTGCATCCTCATCGATAAACCAAAGCGAGAAAAGCCAAAAACAGTGCGTACATCCGAGAATATTGCTGCTGTGGCAGAAAGTGTGTGTGAAGCGCCATCAACATCAATTCACCGTCGTTTTCAACAATTGAACATTTCGGAGACATCATTGAGACGAATTTTGCATAAAGACCTTGGTATGACGCCATACAAAGTCCAATTGGTTCAGGAGTTCAAAAAAAAAAAAGTTATTTGGCGGACCCTTTATTTATGTATTAGTAATAACTATTTTGAATTAATTTAAATAAGGTTTTTATAAATTCTATTTGGTTTATTACTATATTAAGTTTAATAATTTAGTTTCAGTAGTTTAAATCTGAGTTTTTATTTATTTTAGAACATTATCATAAAATTGATAATGTAATTTTTATTTATGTATGTAACTATTTTTCTAAACAAAAAATGCTAAAAATAAAATAATTATTTAAAAAAAACTGGTTTCTTTGCGAATTTGTTCACATTAAGTAGATATAAATCTGCTAACTAAATGAGAATTACAAGCTGTTTTAAACTCAATGTTATAAAATTCAAGCTTTTAAAAAAATATTTGTTATGACAACAACACTTTATCCAATTGTTTTTACTTTTTGAGAAGTTATACAATATTGATCACTTTTTAATCAAATCTGTTTTTATTTACTTGAAAAATAATTCAATTATAAATATCTAATTGAATTTGCAATTTCCATTGTTGGCGGAATTTCAGCACTTAAAGTTATTGAATCGGTGGTTTTCGTGATTGATATGGGTTTTTAATTTTTTTGTGTAAAAGTCAGATGGGCAAAACTTTAAAATATCGTTTTTTGTGCTCGTTATTTTTAAAGTGCCTATTTAGCTAAAATTTAAAATTTTTGCTTTTTATATGAAGTGTACAAGAGTAGGATCTTAAGTAGAAAAAAGTTGAATTTTTATTAGGAATTCTTTTTTACAATATGGTGAAGATTTACGAATTCGAATTTTTGTCGAATCGGTTACGGCATAATATATATATATATATATATATATGCACATCGCATACTCTAGAGACATTTATTCGTTCCCCCGCATAGTTTAGGGACATTTGCTTACTTTGGGGACTGTCCCCAAAGTTTTCGTGCCTTTTCATACATCTAGCGTATAAGATGCGGACAATTTTTTCCATACACCGCATATTTCGGCGACAATTTTGGGCGTGTCCCTAAAGTATGCGCTGTGCATACATATCCATATATATATATATATATATATATATATATGAGTGTATATATGTATGCACAGCGCATACTCTAGGGACATTTATTCGATCCCCCGCATAATTTAGGGACATTTGCTTACTTTGGGGACTGTCCGCAAAGTTTTCGCGCATTTTCATATATCTAGCGTATAAGTTGAGGACAGTTGGTTTGATACAAAGTATGCTCTGTGCATACATATATATATATAATATAACAAACAAAATTTGTTGTTTTAATAATAATTATGTGTCATATTATATTTGTAAGTTGTTAAACGATCCGCGCTTGTTATAATTACGTGCGATGGAATATACTGTAATTTTTCTTGTTTTCTTCTTTAGTTTTTCCGTCCCATGATTCTTAAATAAATTAAAAAGTTGGCATTTACAAAATATTCTACGAACACAATATAAATACAGTTTTATTAGTTTTTTGTAATACTGGCTAAAGATCTCATCTGAACCCAAAGCTTTAGAAAAGCTAGAGCCTCCATAATACGTTCTAACAGTGTTTAGATAGCTATTAATACTTCCACCCAAAAATAATATTGAAACTTCACCCCAAATTAAATATATTTAATAAAATTCGAATAATTTAAACAATCGAAATGTAGAACTAGTCGTCATTCAAGAGTAAATTAAACAGTACAATGAATTCAATATTTCCAAAATGTGTCAGTTTTTAAAAATATATGATTAAATTCAAAAGTTTTAAACACACAATTTAAATAGTTAATTAAACTAAACAATTGTTATGTCAAATTAGAACAATTTTAAAATAACAGGTATCATTAAATCATAGAAAAATCCACATGTCTACGTGCATGAACATTTAAACCGTTATTTAGTAGAGTTAACAAATCATTTTGCTTTTAATTCCATAAATGTATAGGGAAAAACAACTAAATAATTGACTGAAATGTGAAATTATGAGCAACCATTTAAGAAAAAAAACACATTTACACAATATTAAATTGAAAAACAATTGTCGTTTGATTTAATGAAATGACAGCACAAGAACAATAAAAAAACAGTTTACACTCTTAACAGTTAATAACCGTTGTTACTGTTGCTGGTTGTTATTATTGTCCACACAATAAATTCCACTATATGCGAGATGGTCCATATGGACGGACGCACAAAGAACGTACGAATGGATGGGATGAAATGGTTGAATGGAATGAAATGCAACGAAATGAATGGCAGCAATAGGCAGCAAGCGATACGATTTAAGTTTTACCAAACAAATAAAACAGGCAACAAGTTAGGCTGCACAGGCGCACAAACCCAAACAAAGCTGGTTGAATTGCAAATAGAGAGCGCGCAAAAAATAAAAATAAAATAAGATTGATCTGATAATAGGTAAAGACAACAGAAGCATCACTTGAAAACATCAACAACATTTGCAGCAACAACATAAATATATATGTAGATATATATATATTATCTTCATCGACAATCATCGTCATCATCAACATTATTATCCTCATCTCATCGCAACAATTCGTAAACAATGCTATGCAACAACTTTTTATTTTTTATAAAAAAAAAGGTTAGCCTGCCTGGCTAACATCATTGACGGACTGGTTAAAACAACGGAATTTTCGCATAAATTAGAACAAAAATCGTTTTTGTATTAAATGCATACATACATACATACGATGTACCATATAAACTGGTAGATACTGTTAGAAAAACATAATCAATGCAACAACGACGACAACGACAAGTATAATATCAATAACATGCAACATTTAATAGAAAATGCATACATACAATCAAAAAAATAAATTAGTAGAAAAGTAAAAAAAACCTGTAAATCGGGTATCCTATTTTTCAGCAAATTTTTTTGCTAAAATTATGTTTTCAGCTAAAGCTTTAGCTGTTAACTGTTTTGTTTTAATGTTTTACTAATATTTCACTAATTTATTTTGCTAAAAAAAATTGTGTTGATTAGCACATTAATAGTGTGGACAACAACTAGACTGAAATATATACGCAGAATGAATTAGATGTTGCGGATGATACTAAAAAAAGTACAACTCTAGTAAGACATATAAAAAAATCAACCATGGACGATTTTTGTATCTGTTTTTCATACATAAAACAAAATTATGGATTGAAACAACTTAAATTTTGCGTTGTCACCTTCTTGTAATTAATTAAATAAAATAAAATACAAAATAAAATATTTAAATTTAATACAGATTAAATATGTATTTGTAAACTAGATGTTTATAAAGATTTATAATCCAGTGTGGTCAAATTGCAAACAAATATACACAGTTAGAGAGACTAAAGCGAAAGACAAAGACTCACATCTTCAGTAAACTTTTATGTTTCATTTTTCTTATTGCCAAAAAAAAGGGGGTAATGTTACATTTTTATATTTTGTAACGAATTGTAAATTATTTTTGAAAGAATCACAAAAATATGTTTTATGATTTTCACCAAATAAAGTAACTAAAGTATAATTTTTCGACAAATTTTTTGAGATTCAGCAAAAATTGTATTAATTTTTAGCAATGGGTTTTTAATTTCTAATACACTAAGTATTAGCAAAACTTTCGCTGAATCTACTAATTTTGTTGCTAAAAATCAGCTCGTTGATTTTTTTTTTTAGCAATTTTTGGTCTGATTAAAATTTTGCTGACTGTGCAAAATTTTTTACTGACTTTTCTAACTTTTTGTTTCGAGTGTATATATATAATGCATTTATATATGGCATACTCAAAAATGTTCGACACCTGTTGAAACTGAATTTAGATGATTCTTGCTTCTCAAGGTTTTATGAATTGAGAAAATCGATAGACAGGGTTAGGTTGACTAAACTTAAAAGTTATGACGTGCAAAATTTTACGCTCAAAAGTCTTAACCAAAACAATTACTGGCCATTAAACCAGAAACACCGTAAAATTTTTGTTTGTTAAGTTTTGAAAACATATTTTACATATGCTTTACAAATGACCTAAGTATAAAAAACCGTAATACCTTTTTTTATACGGCCTGCAGGACATTTAGAATGTCCTGTTACTATATGCTGACTATGGGTGGGCTAGGGAACTAGTTTTTGTACACATAGAAAAATGTATTTTTTTTAACAAGAAACCGTGTTATTCTACTGTGAACGAAATTCCATTGGGCTCAGCAATATTTATGAATTTTATAATAAAAAGCTTATAATTAGAAAAAATTGTAAAATAAAGTTTATTCGTTTATTAGTTATCAATAACTAAACTATATTTTTTAATCGATTAATTTTTTTTTATATAAATTAAGGGCTTTAGATTTTTTTTTATATTTTTTTGTTTCATATTTCAATAGTTTGAAATATATGCTATGAAAATTTATATTTATATTTGTATTTTTTTTTTTTTTTTGTATTTTTATTAAAACATTTGATTTTCTAATACAACAAGATACAGTATCTTATAAATTACAGTATTAGAATCAGACAAGTTAGAGTTGAATTTAGTGCAATAATTTGAGATATAATATTTTATTAAATTTAACTATATTAATGTGATATAAATATAAAATAAAAAAAAAAAAAATTAAAAAAAAAAATAAAAAATGTTTTAAAATTATAAAAAAGGAATATTATAAATAAGTTTCTGTGTTAAAAATTAGGACTTAAACAAAACAAAGAAAATAATTAATAATAAATAATTAATTTAAATTGTCAGGGATAATATTGATTTAGTACTTTTTAGCATTTTATTGCGTTGACGGTTTTTATAGAATGTGGTTCCAGAGATGGATTGTTAAAATGAAGAACTACCCAGCCAGAAATTGCCAATGGTCTGAAAAATCAAGCACTGGCAGAGCACTGTTTGCCAATGATCCAACAACTAAAGTGCTGGCAAAGCATTGATTTACAACGCTCTGTCAACGTTAGAAAAAAGTGCTTTCCCAGTACTTAATTAAAAAAATTTACAATTGTAAAAATAATAAAAGCACTGGCACAGCCCTGGCTTAGAACGTTCTGCCAACGTTCGTAAATAGTGCTTTGTCAAGTACTTGATTCACATAATTTACAACCCTAAAAATAAAAAAGCACAGGCACATTACTAACTTAGAACGCTTTAACAACATTGGCATTAAGTGCATTCCCAGTACTTATTTACAAAATTTACAACCGTTAACATAATAAAAACAGTAGCAGAGCCCTTGTTCACAACGCTTTCCCAACGCTGGCCAAAATTGCTTTGCCAGTGCTCGATTTACTAAAACACATATGTTTATTAGAGCAACTCACCAAAAAAAGTGCTCGATGTACCCTCCTAAAAATGAACCTTGGACTTTTTTAAGATGACATTTAAAATATTTCGGTTTCAGCTTTGACCTCTCGTGAGCTGGACCATTTTGAAAATGGGTCTATTTTTGCATGTTTTGTTAATTTGAGAATCTGTTTTCTTACCAACATATACAATATGGGTATATACAAATTGTGCAAGGATGATCATCCATGTTCTTTTTAAGGATATTCTGAAAAAAAAACGGTTTTTTGTTCGGGGTTGTTTGTAATAAAAATGCTAAATTAACATATTTTAATCTTTAGTCGATTTAATTAAATACGGGTCTCAGCTTTTTTTGAAATTCGTGCTAGTTCGCGTTTTGACAAAAATGCAATGGGGTAGTAACTCTTCGTTTTAAATAGGGCAATATGGGTATCAAATTTTTTCTTTTGCCAAGTACATCATCTTTGTATGTAAATAATTTAGATTTTTGCAAATTAGATGCATTTTACACGGTGCTCTGGAAGATATATAAATGCAATTTTGTGGTAACTCTAATATGATAGCGGATTTAGTTTCTCGATCATGTATGGATGAAAATAGGACTAAAGAAAGAAAAAAAAAAATGATCCACGACTTCTTGTTTCACTAAAATTTATTATACATAACTATTCTAAAGATTTAGAACTTCAATAATACTTCAAAGAATTAATTCATTTTTGAATATATATAAATGCAATTTTGTGGTAACTCTAATATGATAGCGGATTTAGATTCTCGATCATGTATGGATGAAAATAGGACTAAAGAAAGAAAAAAAAAAACGCTCATATATTTTTCGCAAATTAAAAGAAAGAAAAAAGACTAAAGAAAGAAAAAAAAAACGCTCATATATTTTTCGCAAATTAAAAAAAGTATACGCCGCCAAAAAGTTGTGGATCATTTTTTTTCTTTCTTTAGTCCTATTTTCTTGCAAACCTGAAGTTGCTAAAAACTTCACTTACATTGTAACAACTAAAGGGTGAGCACCAAAATAAAATACAACTCCTTACATTAAATTACTCAAACTCTTTTTACTTTTAATTATCTCTATTTTTATACCAAATCAAACTCCTTTTATAATTTCTCAACTGGGAGAAATTATAAAAATCGTTTAAAAGGGGCTTACATAACCTACAACTCAATTACAGTCCACTCTAAACCGAAAAGTAAGACGTTATTCCCAACAACCCTATTTGCCCTTTTTACAATATATCTTCCAGAGAACCGTGTAAAATGCATCTAATTTGCAAAAATCTAAATTATTTACATACAAAGATGATGAACGCGAACTAGCACGAATTTCAAAAAAAGCTGAGACCCGTATTTAATTAAATCGACTAAAGATTAAAATATGTTAATTTGACATTTTTATTACAAACAACCCCGAACAAAAAATTCAAAAACCGTTTTTTTTTACAGAATATCCTTAAAAAAAGGACATGGATGATCGTCCTTGGACATATTGTATATACAGTTGGACGCGCCTTAAAAACCCATATTGTATATGTTGGTAAGGAACCAGATTCTTAAATTAACAAAACATGCAAAAATGGACCCTTTTTCAAAATGGTCCAGCTCACGAGAGGTCAAAGCTAGAGACGAAATATTTTAGATATCATCATAAAAAATACCAATGTTCATTTTGAGGGGGTACACCTTGCACGAATTTCGCTTCCATACAACTTGAGTCGCTCTAATGTTTATAACGTTATACACATAGGGCACCAATTTTACTTAAGATATTTATTTGCAAATTTTAGTAAAATTGTAGTAAAAAAATCGTACTTAAAAATAAATATCCAGTTTTTTGTAATTAACTCATTCAATAAGAAATAATACAACTCTTTACTTAAGTGAATTACAAAGTAGGACTATGCAGTTCATAAATAAATCCCGTTTTCATATCTAATATTCTTAATTTAATTAAAAAATTTAATTTCAAAGAGATAATCAATTTGATCTATAAATTTTCTTATTTCAAATATAAAAAAATCAATCTTTTTTTTCGAAAATTTCACAATTTTTAATATCAAAATTTGAATTTACCCAAGAAAATCTTTTTTTTATAAATTGCAATTTTCTCTATGAAAACTTACTAATTCACAGTCAGAATACAAATGATTTTTTTAATTGAATTTTATTTTAATTTATATTGCAGAAATTGAACTTGTATGTTTATTTTTTTACATAATTTTAATAAATAAATAAAATTTTATAAAACAATTATAGTACCCAGTTTTTTTTAATAATTTATTATTTACTTTATTAGTTGTTTTATCAATGCTTTGCCAACGTTTTAAAATTATGATTTTGGTACTGGGGAAGCACTCTTTGCCAGTTCTTTGCCAACGTCTTATAAAAGAAACGGCCAAGCCCTGCCCGGTGTTATCATTTTAGGGTTGGCAAAGCACTTATGTTATCATTAAAAAGCACTTTATTGGTTGTTCTACTAATGCTGTGCCAACGTTTTAAAATTATGGTTTTGGTACTGGCAAAGCGCTCATTGCCAGTGCTTTGCGAACGTTTTAAAAAAGGAACGTCCGAGCCCTGCCCGGTGTTATCATTTTGGGGTTGACAAAGCACTTATTTTATCATTAAAAAGCACTTTATTGGTTGTTATACTAATGCTGTGCCAACGTTTTAAAATTATGGTTTTAGTACTGGCAAAGCGCTTGTTGCCAGTGCTTTGCCAACGTTTTAAAAAAGAAACGGTCAAGCCCTGGCCGGTGTTATCATTTTGGGGTTGACAAAGCACTTAAATCTTCAGAAATCCAACGCTCTGCCAACGCTCATACCACCGTTGAAAGCACTGGGCCAATGCTCTGCCGTTCGTATTTTTCTGGCTGGGTACTGTTTAGAAGCTGTATTACGATGTTGAAATTAAATTTTACTATTATTTCAGGGTGATAACGTGAGTGTTAGTCGTTCGTAGAGCACAATTATTTTATGGAGAAAAAAACTAAGTTTGTAAACTTTAGGTAGTTGTCCATTGAAATGCCCAAAATACGACAAGAGTACCGGGACACACTATGAAATCTTGATAGACCAAAGATGTACCGTGCGATGTTATTAAAGGTAGTGTTTAGCTTTCTTGTATCATTTGTATTACTTCTTTGGATTAATTTGTAAACCATTAGCTAAAGCCCAGACAAAAAATTTATGAAGTCCATTATTAAGTTTTTATATTGGTGAACTAATTGAGGGCTTGGAGCAGATCAAGTACAATTGGGCGTCATCTGCATACATCTGAATATTTATGTGTTGAAGCTGTAGTGGTAAATCATTGGCATACAAAGAGTACAATAGTGTGCCAAAGATAGTGCCCTGTGGGACACCCCTTAACACCTATAGAGATTTTGAGATATTTCCATTACTAACAACAGACTGTGATCGATCTGAGAGATATGACAAGATTAGTCTGACAGACATTTTGGAAAAATTAAACACGTTTAATAGTTTTATGCTCAGTATATTATGGCCAACTGTGTCGAATGCTTTCGAGTGATCCAAGAAATAAAAAAAGTTACAGCTTGTTAAGCAAACTTCTTGCCT
This sequence comes from Delia radicum, assembly GCA_021234595.1. Lineage (NCBI taxonomy): Eukaryota > Metazoa > Arthropoda > Insecta > Diptera > Anthomyiidae > Delia > Delia radicum. The sequence goes on from CM037855.1 coordinate 158,483,922, forward strand.
TATATTTTCCATAAGTAATATTTACTTTAAATGGCTTTTTCTCAAAACAGATATTGAAAATCGGGTGACACTGTGCGGCGATTTTCAATCGGGTTTACTTTTGGGACTAACTTCCCTAACTTAGAGATATGTTTAAATGTTTGTCGAGTATTTTTTGAAAAATAAAAAAACAACGATTTTTGAGGGCTTTTTAATATTTCAGTTTACCCTCGTACTATTTTAATGCAAATCAGAAATTTAAATAACCGGCTACGTTAGGGACTAAAGAATTTATTCGTGTGTGAAAAAAAAAAATCAAATTTTTTCCCAGGGCTTCACGATGGCACCCTATTTGCCCTTTAAAAAAAGGGTCTTGAAATGCTTGCCTCGCTTGCCATGGTAGTCCGAATTTTAAATTATAATTCGTAGAATAATATCTGATATTGTGTTTTTCTTTCACAAAAACAAATTTTTGAATAAATTATTTACTTATTATTTATGATTCCTTAAATATTGTCGTTTTATTTATTTATTATTTCTATAGCTAGTAAGCCCTATAAACAAAAAATCTAAAATTGGTGCAAATTCAATTCAATTATCGTCATTAAATTTCAACATTGGTGTCTTTTGCATCTGAAAAACATATATTTTTTTGTTAGAAAATGTTTTGTAACCGTTAGATAATGACAATCGTAATTAATTTTTATATTAATTACTGTAGAATATTACTTTAGTTAGTCTCTTTACAGGACACAGTGGGATAAATAACAAAATTTGTGGAAATAATTCGGCCATTTGTTAACTTTTGGTCCGATTGCAATGAAATTTGGAACATGCATAAAAGACATAAAATGGAGTTTAAGTTTTTGATCTTGAACCTTCCAGACCCTTTGGGGGCGGCAAAATCGCTGCCCAAAGTTGGGTACTTTTTTCATAAAAAATTTTGAGTGTTTGCCATTTTTTGTTTCTCATCCGATTTTTAAAAAAATTAACATATTAGTAATCTTCTTGTAAAGGTGAACAAAAAACATGCTTACTTGTGTGGGTTACCTCCAATAGTTTCCGAGATATTCCGATTTGAAAATGTGAAATTCCAAATTTTGTCCGACTCAGGTCCAAAGTATTTCGAATATCGGGAGAAAATTGGGACCGATTTTCGTTTTAAAATAACGGTTATTTAGCCAATCAAATTCTTGATTGAATAAAAAAAAAAACTAGTTCAATATCTTGTTTCAGTCAAAAATTACATTAGTTTAAAATAGAAATTAAAAAAAAGTAAATTTTGACGATATTTTCCCCAAAAAGCACCAAACTTCTTATCGCTCCAGACAAATATTTTTCTTCTGAACATATAAAGTATGTATACTTTTCTGGAAGGTCTTTTTATATAAACGCGAGAAGAAGAAGAATAAAACATTTTTATTGAAAAATTTTACGGACACAAGGGATACACCAGACTGCCGCAGTTTCGTCCCCGTCCTGGGACTCGTCAGTAGTTAATTTATGTGTCAATTGAACAAAGTATTTTATATTGTTAATTTGCTCTTTATGAAAAACTTTTTATTTGTTGGTGTCGTACTGGTATTGTGAGTTCAAATACCAGTCGTTTTGGCAGGACAATTCCTTGATTTTTACATTATACCTGGCTAATGACAAATATATTTTTGCAATTTTTTTTTATTGCTAAGCATAAACGCACGACTAAAATGTATAATGAAATTGTATGAGACAGTGCAAAAATTAAAAAATTTTTGCGCGAATGGATTTCGGATGCTTAAATATTGGCTAACATATACACAAAAGTTTGTATATGTCATTCAAAAAAAATTTTAGAAAATAGTTTAACTCAAAATGGAGAAAATTTTTGAAGTTTCCCATATGTTTAGTTGCACAGTGAGGAGAAAGGTTAAAGGTTCGTGAAGAATGTTGGATGACAATTTCCATAAATTTTTGGTCTATAAAGTATTTTCTACATTGACGAAAAATGGTTTTATTAACTATTGCCCAATCAAAGATTTTATCGTATTAACAAATGTTGATAGATATACATTATACATTAGGGTTATAACTTTTTTTCTGCAAAATTTTTACCCATAAAAACTGCTTTTTCGGGTAATTTTGAAGCACACATAGAGATTTCCTTGGATGAATTTAATGAAATTTTTTCAATAAATGAAATGAATGAAATGGGGCTATAAACCCTCATTCCCCAGTTACCAGTAATTATTTCTACAACGATTTCAGATTTTCATGAAGTTTTAAAATCAAAAATCGGATACAACTATAGCTTACTTTGTATTAGTATCAGTAAATTTCAAGTTGGAAATCAGAGGGTTGCAAAAATAAACGAATTTTTTTCCGAAGGTATCTTTGATATTTCAAATTTTAGACTTCTAGCTTTATTTGTATAGCAATAAGAAACTTTTGAATAAGCCCCCTAAAAACAAAATGCATATGTAAGAAATGTAATATAAAACATTTAAATTTTGTTTGTACAGGGATATTTAAACTTATTGCTACACTAGGTTAGAGGACTGAAATTTAAGTACATATTACAATACAGTCGAACCTTTTACAAGGATTTTTTCTTTTGACAAATTTATTTAAAACAATCAAGGATATTGAAGGATCAAATTTTTAAAGGGAAATTTTTTTAATTAAATATTACGACCAATTATGTTGTGGAATTACAGAGATTATTGTCTTTCATCTTAAACCCATATTGGCATCATTTAATGGGTGCAAATATTTAAATAATTTATTTAAAAATGTTACTTTAAATGCCCTTTTGAAAGGATATAGGATGTGGTAAACAAAATCTGAGTACGCAGTTTACCTACATGTGGTCTCCTGTTGAACATGCGTATCAATTTTCCCATGCGTGGGAAGAAATATTGAAATGGTACTATGTGTATGTATTTAAATCATATCAATGATACTTTTGACTGATACGATATAAAATCAACCACTCGATTTCCTAAACCCCTTCTGATTTCAAACAAACTTGGTGTGGAAGTTGTACATCATACAGATGTAGGACTGCTGATCAAAGCGGATCTTCAAATATTTTAAAGATTCTCGCTAAGCCTATTTTGGCTCATATCGCCTAAAGTAGGCAACGAAAAACATTTTACAGAAGAACATATTGTTTATTTTTCGCCCAGAACACGTGCTATGAATATCATTGCCAAAAAGCATAGGCCGGTTTGAGGTTTTAATACCATACATAGGTAAAAACTCTTTATTTTAAACCTATTTATTATTATTACTATTAATTGAGTAAGTTTAAAACCGATTAATGGAGCAAAACCAAACCAGAGTAATTTGAAATTTGTAAATATTAATTTTTAATTTAATTAAACAAAAAAGTGTGTCGTATTTCAAAAAGGTTTCTGCAGAAGCTTTTTTGAAAACTGCGAAAAATTAAAAATGCGTTTCTTTATATTTTTGGTGGACTTTACGCCAAGGATAGGTAAAATTCTATATTTGCAAAAAAAAAATCAAAAGTTATAACCCTAATGGGAATACTTTTACACTTTTCACACCTCCCTTCTCGAATTTCCAAAAGTCACAAGCAAGGGGACTGAAGAACAAATACATTAAATTTAAAGTTAATGTTAAAAACTTCAGCGTTTTGGCGAAGCAGTTAAGGGCTACCTTTTCCACTTTGTGAACCCTGGTCCAAATAGCAAAAGTATCTTCACAGTATTTTCGGACATAGTCTAATGTACATATGTGTTAACTTAAAACTTTTCGATATGGTTTGACCTGGCCGTCAAGGACGAGAATTTTGCCTTTTTTAACCTCTATTTTTAACACGTTTCTGACCAAAATTTCAAGAAGTAATGTATCAATGATTCATGTCATATTCGACATAGAAATAAAAATATTTAATTAATTTTTTATGAATTTCTGAAAAACCCCTCTTTACAGTTGCCTAATCGTGATTGGGAACGCGCATAACAAATTTGAAGTTTGTCGCTGAAGCGGTTTGGCGTGGTCGCCAAGGGGTAGACTTTTCCAAATTTCAATACCTATTTTACCACGTTCCTGGCCAGAAATTCAAAAAGTATTATATCATTAAGTTATATCATATTCGAAGGAATATTAATTTTAAATTTCAAATTTCTCTCCAAAGTGGCTTGGACAGGACACCAAGCGGAGACTTTTCCAGTTTCGTGTCTCTTATCGTATTAACTTCCGAGCATCCCGTCTTAAAAGGATAGGCTCCCGACGGGTTCTACGCGATATTAATAAAATTCGGATATGTGATTGAGGAGAAAAATAATGGACTTATGTTTTAAAAAATGTTAAAAGGTGGTGTTAAAAATGACCGTTTCCTGTTTGTTTCGGCTTCTTTTGTATTATTTCAAAGATATTTAAGAAAAATTGGGTACCACATAAAACAGACTGGTCTATAAAACATGTCTGATAACATTTAAAAATTTTTGTTATTTCAATAAAAGAAATGTGTTTTAAGTGGGATTAACCCGACGCGTTGTTAAGCAATTATTGTTGGTTTAGCTAAAATGTATTTATTTAATGCTTATTAAATTTATTCGAGGAACTGTTTGGGATTTTTCCACTATTTCTGACTATTCCGCTTTTATGGGACTTTTCTAGAAGAGTTTCTTTCACCTACGTTTTAAATATTTCTATGAAATGGGAGCCCCAAGTTACTACATACACATTACGGATAACAATATATTTTTTCTAGTACCTTAACGCTGCATTCAAATAAATCGGAAAATCATTAATTTTAGATATGTTTCGACTACGTATTTTTTTTCTCTATCACATATCCGAATTTCAATAAGATAGGGAGACTCTTGTTGTTCGTAAATTTTTTTAGTTTCTAAACTGAAACATAAATAACTCACTTCACTGTGCTTCCTAATGCTGAACACATGCTACATTTGTCCCGCTCAAAGTGCTAATGTGTATTTGTGTTTGTTTTAATGTTTAACATGTTTCCAAAACAACTTTTCAAAAGTATTTCAAATACAAATAAATACATTATTCGAACATTATTAGTTGCAAATACGTTCGAAAAGCAAATGCATATAAATACGCAAAAGTATAACAAACGCAATGCAGCACATGCCGTTTAAAAACAGGATCAAAAATAATTAGATACCACTTGTATGTTAAAGATAAAAAAAGGAAGCAAAATATAGACTATGCAATTATATATTGCAAAATTTTTTTCTTTTTTTGATGTGTTCATACTTGTATAACTACAAACATGACAGAATAGATATTAAATGATATGTTTTCGTGTTAACTGTCACATGAATATAACATTTGCAATATACAGTTTTTTTTAAATGTATTAGAATTTTCAAAGAATGTTTGATATTAAGATTTGAATGATTATGATAAACTGTGAAGCAGAAGCTATTTTATAAAGCACTTGGTTTACTAAAAAAAATAATAATTATAAAAGACATACGCCTATAATAAATTATGATGTCCGTTAACAATTTTTAATACATATTTTTTAGAAAACATTGCTTTTATAGGAATACATGCAGTTAATTTGTCCTACTTTGTCCAACATAAATTAAGTGAATGCTTTGCTTTGGCTCCACCCTTGTAGATATTCCAATTAAACAAAAGACTTAAGCGAGAAACTTTATTCTTATAAAACAAAAAGTTGTGATACGTTTTTGATTTAGGAAATACTTACGATACTTTAGACTTCTCAAATATAGAATAAACAAAATATTCTATTCTATTCTATACTACATTATCATTTATCTTTATCTTATATTGACAATACAAAAAAATGTTTTGATCTAGTTAACTAAAACTAAAAATAAAATGGGAACACCGAAGGCGGGCGGTGCGATACATATGAGGGATAGAAAACTCATATATATTATTTTTCTAAATAGTTGTTGTCGTCACCGGGAATCGAACCCGGCACAATCTGTGTAACAGTCCAACGCGCTAACCATTACAACACAACGCCCACGTAATTTTTATTATGATACTTGATACAATTAATTAATTTATGCAATTTGATCCAAATAAAAATGTGCGCAAATATAGTTGAGATTTCAGCTACGACAACAGAAAATAGTACTTGAATTGGAGCCAGCAGAATTTGCAATGAAGTTGAGATCACAGTTTGCTAACTTTAGGTTACCTAAATTTTGGAAGCACAAGGATCAATTTTAGGGCCAATACTTTTTTCAATTTACGCTAATGATCTCCCTCAGCATTTATCTCACTGCAGTGTCCACATGTATGCAGATGACGTACAATTGTACCTTAGTAGTCCATCAAAATCAATCAATGAAAATGTTGACAAACTCAATTACGACCTAAGCAACATACATCGCTGGGCATCTCAAAATGGTCTGTGCTTAAATCCGCGAAAATCAAAATGTCTGGTGATTCACAAAAAAACAGTAACACCTCTAATCGAAAAGGATATCGTAATAAACAGAGAAAAAATTGACATCGTACAAACAGCAAAAAATCTAGGATTAGTTTTCAATAGAAACCTAACTTGGTCAAGCCATATTAATACACTGGTGGGACAAATTTATATAAAACCCAGAACTCTGTGGCCCATCCAATACTTTGAATGTAAGAATACTTCTTGCTAAAGCTTACTTGATTCCAAGCCTTACATACGGATGCGAGTTGTTTTCCTATTGTGATTATGCTAGTACGAAAAAACTTAAAGTCTTATATAATAACATTATAAGATATATTCATGAACTCAAAAAGCGTGACCAAGTATCAACATTTTCGAAGACACTCTATGGTGTTTCTTTTGAAAGCCTTCTTAAGATAAGGGTTCTTTTGTTTTTCCATAAAGTATTTTTTACGGAAAAGCCGAAATACCTATTTGAGAAAATAAGATTTGCTAGATCTTTGTCTCTTAGGAATGATCTTTTTAAATATTTTGCTTAATTTAATTTAATTCATTTTATTTTGTTTATTTAAATTTTTTTAATCTTTAAATTTGTATTCTTATTATAAATGTTAATTATATGTATTAAATATTAATCTTTAGTTCAATTTAATTCAATTAAATCTGGCAAATATTTGTACACATATAAAATCCTGTACTATAATTAAAAGCTTAGTCTTTTTGTGCAGGAAATCAACAATAAATAAACTGAGTTGACGTTTGTAGTTAAATTAACTAAGAGTTTAAGTTAAATCAACAGTGTTTTGAAGCAGAATCAACCGAAAGTTTCTGCTAAAAAGATCTTTCCGGATCTGAACAGAGGCAGGTCCATATTTATAACCGCGAATATATAATAAATAGTACTTAATATGTACGGAGTAGCAATTTTTTGTCCATTTTGCTCTATTTAGTTCAGTTTCCAATATAAAGCCTATTTTATGATTATAAAATAAAAAATATGAGAAAATATTGTGACCTACAAGTGATACTGATAGCGCAGGCACAAAAAACACGAGTATGGTTTCAAAACAATTGTCTTTTAAACTGGCAAAATGTGTAAATTTGTGAATTACGAATTAATTAATTTTAGGTTGCAAAACTAGTTCAATTACGAATGAAATTTGTTTTGAGGTAAACTAGTTTAAACGATAACAGCAGCAAAAATTAGCTCAACTAATTTGGAACCCGTTTAACAGACTCTTGAACTAACTTGTTTTATGAGTGCAGAGTCAATTTGTTCACTTGTGACCAAAAAAAAAAGACCCTCTAAGAATTTAACAGAATGACTTCTTTCAGATTTTAATTTAATTTAGATATGTGATAAAGGTTACTAAACTAACGATCAAATGAAATTCTTTATCGCACTAATCCCACTTTTATGGATTAAAACCAATGGGTCAAAGATGGATCCAGATTCCTTTTTTTTTAATTTATTCCAAAGAAACTATAAAAAATGGGCATCAAATCAATGGCAGTTCAAAGATCTATCTAACGATTTTCCAAAACAAATTTAAAGGGGCATATGTTTGTTCTTCATGGGGTCATTTTGGACCCCACCTTTTAAAACCCTTAAAGTAAGATTGATAGCATAAGGAATTGCGCTTGGTCGCTAGTTTAGTACCCTTTATCACATATCCAAATTTAAGGAAGGATTGTACTTTCAAATAAAAAAAGAAATTTGAGAAAATATTCAGTAGTTTTTTTATAGCATTTTCAAAAAAAAAAGTTATTTGGCGGACCCTTTATAATAATAAATTTTTATAAAATGCACTGAAAAGAAGTCGCCCACTCACAAACACGAATAATGATAATTTTATGAATATTTTTTCTCTAATTACAACTGTTATACAAATATTTATGTAGTTTTTCTCTACATCTGCAAACTTTTTCTGCAAACAAGTTCAATGATGACGTTTAGCAAATAAAATTTTTAATTTAATTTATGAAATGTTAATTAATTTCAATCAAGAAGCTTATGAAAATACGGACAATGTGAAAAAAAAAATGTTGCTAGTTTAATTGAAAAATCAGAAAGTATTTTTCAGTAGTGCTTTTCTTGAATTTTATACATCGCTTCTATAATAAATTCAAATTAAAAAAGTGTTTCTTTGTAAACCACTTGTCAATAGTTAGTTGCTATTAATGGTTATCAATCAAAATGTTACATTGAAAATATTGTCTAAAACTTTTTTAGATTTTTTTTTAAGTTTGATATAATTTTTATTGAAAATAAAAAAATTAGGTTTTTTTCGACCTTTAATTGTGCAATGAAAATGAAAATTATTCAAGTACGAGGCCATACTCTATATTTCTTTATAAGGATATTGTTCTAACAAATAATCTATAGAGTTCTTTTGTTTTCAAATTTATTATTTGACCCTTTCAGGAATGTGTTGATAGATATATTTCGGGAATTTTCTAGGTTCCCAATTAATTTAAAAAATAGCAATGGACATCTCTAAATTAGGTGTTTAAAAATCTTTAAACGCCTAATCTTTAATTAAATTTGTGTGTCATTTTTTATTCGATGCTTAAGTGGGTTAATGATATCTGATGAAGTCAGAATTCCATATCTGAAATATCTGGTTTGGGTATATTAAGGGATTAAATAAAATATAAAATTAAATTTTTTAAAATTTTGAATTTTGGTAATTTTTAATAAAAATACACTTTTTCTTAAATAGGCTCTTTCCGGCCAAAATTCGGTGCGTGTTAACGTTTTCCAAAAAAAAAAATCGATTTCAATTTGGAACCATTTGTAATACATCTAATGAACGAAAATCGACAAAACGTTATATTAAAGGATATACTATTGCACATATTCCAACTAAAACAAAAGACTTAAGCGACAATCTTTATTCTTATAAAACAAATTAATTCGACATTTTTCAATGAAAAGTTGTGATAGTATTTTTATTTTGAAAATATTGGCAATACTTTCTACTTTTTAAATATAGAATATACAAAATATTCATTGCTCCATTATCATGTATCTTGTATTGACAATACAAAAAATGGTTTTGAACTACTTAAGTAAAACTAAAAAAAACATGTCCACAAATGCAATTTTTTTTTTTTTTAATTAACTACATACAAAAGACAAATATAAATGGATATTGTGCAAATGATGATGTCTTCTTCAATTTATTTTCACAACAAATATTTATGCAGTTTTTTTCTACATCTGCAAACTTTTCTTGCAAACAAGTTCAATGATGACATTTAACAAATAAAATTTTTAAACTTAATATGAAATGTTAATTAATTCCAATTAAGAAGCTTATGAAAATATGGACAATGTCATAAAAAAATTTTCTAGTTTGATAGAAAAATTAGAAAATATTTTTCACTGGTGCTTGTCTTGAATTTTAGACATCGCTTCTCTAATAAATTCAAATTAAAAAAAAGTTGTTCTTTATAAACCACCTGTCAATGGTTAGTTGCTATTAATGGTTATCAATCAAAATGTTACATTGAAAATATTGTCTAAAACTACTTTTTTTAGATATTTTTTTTAATTTTTGTGTCATGATTTTGTTGTGGTTCGCCGTGGTTGTTGGTGGCTAATAATGGTTAGTATTCATTTATTTATTTGTGATGTCGAAAATTGCTTTGAGAAGCATGTTACAATCAGCACCTACAACAAAGTTGTTTTACTGTACAAAATTTATGCATGAGAATTTGAAAAAACTAAACATAAAACAAAGAGGGAGGACCATTTAGTTGCAAAAAGATAAGATTGAGTAGTTACAACCTCTTAACAAAATGTTAGTTAAAGTTAAATATATTATTTCAAAAAAAAAATACTCAAAAAACAAATTTTATTTATTTGTATTTTACTTCTGATTCTTGTATGGGGCCCTTAAATTAGAAAGAAAAAAGTTTACACATTTGGCCAAAAATTATTTGCTTAGTTTTGTGCTGGTCACTAGACGAAGCTACCCACCGTTGGCAAGGCACTATAACAAGTGGTACAAGTGCTGGCAACAAGTGATTTCACAATCCAAAATCCGTAATAACATTAGACAGAAGGTCCATATATTCAAAAAGTGACGGACAAGCACTGGAGAAACAAAATGTCTAACGTTGACAAAATGTTGGTAAAACCATGAAATAGGTGGTCTAAGAATGTTTTCCAAAATAAAATTAAAAAAAATTCAGGTATAATTCTTTGGGTGCCGCCGGGACTAGAACCGTGGTCGCCAAATTGGCAACCGACAGCTCTAACCACTGAACTAACGAGATATATCCCAGCAAAATTAGCCTGGATTTGGTAAGCAGTAACTACATTTGTATGCTTCCTAAATAGCGATTCAACGCCTTGCATACAATAAAGCAATTAGGGAAGGCATTATCTTGTGCTTCCCAAAATGCATTCTTTGAAGTACTGAATAATGTTTACAATGAAGCAATACCACGAAGCATTAAAGTTGTCAACAAGCAAAAAAAGTGCTTCTTATTGCCTAAGAAGTCATGAATGTATTGCTTCTAAGACCACATGAAAGAAGCACTTTTCACCTGCGTAAAAGAAGCAAACCAAGTGGAACATTGGGAACAAAAAGCGTGACTTCTGGATTTGCTTTGGAAGTGCTTCGTAATAAAATAATGACATTAGGAAGCGCTTCTGGGTAAGCGCTATTTTTTGCTGGGATACTACTTGATAGCTTAAAACGTAAGTAAATGATAATTACTGTGTAACAGTAGGCTGTTCAAATATGTCAGCACTGGCATACATTTTCCTGGATACAATTTGCCAATATTGGGAAAGCAAAAAAAAATTTAGCTCTTAAAAATCACAGAAAAAGATCTGCCTGAACCCGTGCTCGAATTCGGAACCTTCCGACTATAAACTTTTTTAAACAAAGTATCAACATTTTTATGAAATAAATTTTGAGCCGTGTGTAGTTTCCGACTAGATAGCACTGGGAAAAATTTGTTTCCCAACGTTAGCATTAATGTGGGGCGATTAGTATGGAAGGAAAAAAATCTTAATGGGCGCTTTACGTTTCTGATTCTTGGGATTGTACTGAGCAAAAAAGTTCACTAGACCATACGTCTACGTCTACTCTCTAGTACATCGCAAAAGCATTGGAACGCTCCTTCTGGCAGTTTTGGCCTTGTGAAAGTGCAAAGGGACAGGGTTACTTTCACAAAATACGGCTAAAAAGGCCTATTTTGAAATTAAAAATGAAATCTGCTAGAGAATCTTCCAAAGAAGAGATTGATACCATAATCTTGGATAAGTTCCTCCTACTTTCTAATATATGTCCATCCCACACATTGTTACAAGCAAGTCAAAATCTGTTTGCAAGTCAAAATCTGGAAGCTCGCTTTTCACCGTAGACGTATGGTCCAGTGGAGTTTTTGCTCAGTACAATCCCAAGAATCAGAAACGCGAAGCGCCCATTAAGATGCTCAAATCGCCCCACCATAGTTAGCATAGTTTTCTCAGCCAATTCTTTGCCAATGATTTTTTATTGTAAACTGAAATTATTGTAAAAGAAATACTGGTAAAACGAATTTTGGGAACGCTGGTAAAGCTTCTTAAACAAGTGTTCTGCCAATAGTTTATTTACAGTTCCTCGGTTAGCCAGTGGTATACCAGCGCTTGATTGTTTGTACCACTGAGAGTTTCTGACCGGGTACGTGCCAAATTTAGAGATCCTAGCTTTGTTAGTTTATGAGAAACACCAAACGGTGTTTCATATTTGCAAAAAAAATCGGAATTTTTTAGCAAATATCGCCGCTATATATCGCTGATTAACCGTTTATGCATATAATGATTTTTTTTTTAAAATAACCAATAACTCAACGAACATATATAAATAAAAATATAAAGTTTTATTTCATTTTCATATTTTTAATATTTTTTTAAAAATGTATGCACTGCAGTGTACAAGGATAGTGAAAGGGTGAACGAAAAACTTAAGATATTTTAGAAGATATTTATTTAAAATATCATTAAAAAATAGTCTTGATAGGAATTGATAGTGTGCTATAGTTGGCCGCAATTTTTCTTCTTTGGCGAAAATCCATAAAGTGATATCTAAGCTATGCTCCACTCAACATGATATACCAATTAAAACAAAAGACTTAAACGACAAACTGTCTCGGTTATTTTGATAAAATGCCATGGGAGCAGTCTCTTTTCCAAACACACTCTTAATTTTTCGGGTGTATGTTTGCAAAAAAAAAAAAACAAAAAAAAAAAATTGCTGCTTGATTGTTTGGACAGGATGTTAAAGGCAACATTTATCATTATTAAAACATGTTTTCTTTCACTAACAAAGCACAAAACATTAAAGATGCACACTTAAGACACATCCATGCAATATACCCAGAAATTTTATATATTTACAGTTAAGATGGACACGTGTAGTAAAACAAACAAAACATGATGTGAAGCTAAAGGTTGGGAATTTTGGTAACAATTTAAAACCAGTAAAGAACATTTTGATGTAAACTTTATGTAAAAAAAAAAAAATTTCAAATATTTTTAACAAAAAAAACTACCCGTTTCAATATATCATATAAATTAGGCTATTTTTAAAAGGATTTTTCTTAAAACAAGCAAGTCAATATATATAATACTGACAATTATAAATAGTCAGAATAAACTTTGGATATGCGAGTGTAGGATACTCGCATATTCATAGATCATCAGATATTCTAACATTTTATGCATATTATATGAATAATCTTTCATATTTTGAAACTTCAAGTAGTTTTCCAAATTACAGCCTACATTATTTATGAGACCCTAAACGAAACACTTTTAAAAAAAAAATTAAATTTAAAACATTTTAATATTGAATTTCGTTGAGCGTATGAGCTACATATAAGGGAGGAATTAAAATATTAATCAAACGCCTCCTATTATAATACTTTATAAATAATAATACTTAATAGCAATTTTCAATTTTTTTTTACAAATTTTTCGTAGAAATTTTATTTTTTTAAAGTTTTTTTTATAAATTTTTAGCACTTCAGTGTAGAAAAGCATTACCACATAAGTGGTTATACACTCAAAAAAATAAGTTAGTACAAAAGTTAGTAAAACGTCTTGTAAATCAGGTATACTATTTTTTAGCAAACTTTTTTGCTAAAATCGTGTTTTCAGCTAAAATTTCTGTTATATTTATTCAGCACTTAACTGTTTTATACTAATGCTTTACTAATATACTAATGTTTTACTAATGAATTTTGTTAAAAAAAATGTGCTAATAAGCACACTAATAGTGTGGACGACAACCAGATTGAAAATATACGCAGAATGAAGCAGATGTCGCGGCATGATACTAAAAAGTACAACTCTAATAAAAAAATAACCATGGAAGACTTTTGTATCTGTTTTTCATACATAAAACAAAATTGAGGATTAAAACAACTTAAATTTTGCGTTGTCACCGGCTTGTGAAAATAATTGTCTTTTAATTAAATAAAAGACAAAATAAAATATTTAAATTTAATATGTATTTCTAAACTAAATGTTTATAGATTTATAATCTAGTGTGGTCAAATTGCAAACAAACATATACAGACATGTACACAGAGTAAAGCGAAAGACAAAGACACACATCTTATTATGGTTCCTTTTTCTTATTGCAAAAAAAGGGTTGTTTTTTTCGTTTCGTTTGTTTTGTTTATTTTTTCGTTTCGTTTCTATAATTATCTTCGGCAGTTGCGTCCTTTAAAAGAAAGCATCATTTAGACTACCATTGATGTAAGTAGTTGAAAGAAAATTTTTGTTGTGTTATATATATTTTTTTCTATATATTTTCAGATATTAAATTAATTCATGTCGTCAATGTGGGAAAATGAAAATTTTTATGTTTCGTAATTATTGTAAATTATTTTTAAAAGAATCACAAAAATATGTTTTATGATTTTCAGTAAATATATTAACTAAATTACAATTTTTTTGCGTTTTTTTCAGTCTACTAAAATTTAGCAAAAAATTTAATAATTTTTACCAACGCTTTTTTATTTCTAATCTACTAAGTGTTAGCAAAACTTTTGCTGAATGTACAAATTTTGTTGCTAAGAATCAGCTCGCTGATTTTCAGCAAAAGATTTTGCTGACATTAGCAATTTTTTTGCTAGCACCCTCCTGACTAAAATTTTGCTGACTGAGCAAAATTTTTGCTGACTTTACAAACTTTTTTATTTTGAGTGTATAAGTAGGTACATATTTGGTAATGATAGGTACTTGCAATTCTGCAATTGTCATTACAAATCTCCTTACTTTAATATGTGGATGTCTTAAAAAACAATGACATATTATAACTATACACCTTACGAAAAATGAAAAAATAAGTGGCTACCTATATACTTACTAGTATGAACAAAAATAATGAGTCTAAAAAAATAAAAAAAAACACTATATTTAATAAAAAAAAAATTTTCATCGAAAAAAATTTTTTTAATCAAATGTGCCTTGGCTGACACTTAGGACACCAGTTTGTCAGTCAGGCGATATACCATCTTAGCTTTCTCGACATGTTATACTTGATACACGAAAACACAAATGACTTCCTTGTACAAAATGTTATTACTTTTCGGCTTACAAAAATTAAAAAATAAGTAGTTATATATGTACTTACTAGAGTAGAAAAAATAATAATAAATCAAAAAATATAATTCTAATAACAAAAGTCCCCTGAAGATTTCCTTGGGCAGGAATGAAATCCGGATAGGGACAAGCCTACAGCAGATTGCTTTTCACAATTTGTTAAATAAGTTTTGGGACTTTAGCACATTTAATTAATATAAATATAATTTCAAAAAGTTTTGACATAATTACTTTATATTTTAAATAATAATACAAATTTGAGTAACGCATAATTTTTGTATTAAGTTAATGAGAGAACTAACTAGTATTAGTAAGTCTTCATTATTTGTGCGTAGTGAGAAAAGTAATGATGTGTCATTACCGTTTCTACACTGGGAATATAGGTTTTTTCTTTTTTAATATGAAATTAAAATGAAAAGTTCTTTGTTTTAAACAAAAACAAATCCCGGCTTTTTAAATTTATTGATTTTTTGAACAATCTAATCTAACCTTTTTTTATAAATAAAGAAATTTAAATGTAACTATTTATTTTACAAATTAATTAAAAAAAGATATTTCATTAAAATTTTCCTTTGATATAGTCAAATATCTCGCATTTTCAAAATTCAGCTAAATTACATATGAGGACAAAATCTTAACTTTTAAAAATTAATAAGGTTACAATCACAACATTTTAACAGTAACTGAGTGTAGTTTATTTAAAATGTAATCAGTAAACTTTGTGTTTTAAAGAATATAAATTTAAACTACAAACAAATATTTTCCTTAAATTATTTTACCATTTATTAAAAAAGCACATTACACACAAATACTGTTTTTCTGTATCAGTTATTATTTCATTCAAAAGTTTCTTTTACAAAAAATTCTTTATATAAACCAAAAAGTTAATGATAGTACAGGCAAACGAAAAAACTGTTGTTTTTAGTAATTTGTTAGTTAAATTTTGATAGGTAAAATAAAACTAACTAGTTTATGTTTACGGATTTGGGAGTTTTTTTGTTAACTTTTTTAATTTATTTTTGATAGTAAAAATACAATACAATTTTTTATATTTACGGATTTTGAGTTAGTTTTAAAATAGTTAAAAATAAATGAAAAATGCATTCGATTTAAATGAAAAGTGAGTAGACCGGTTTTTAACTATATGTTAAGTAGTTTTAAAGTACATATTCCATTGTTTTTAACGATAAAATATTTTGATATATATAACATCTATATATTTCAGGTATGTTGATTTCAATGGCGTACTTTTTTTTCTCGATGTATTGCATAGATTTTTCCACCAAGTGACTTTAAAGTTGGTGACATGCACTTTTTTACATATGAAGATTTACAATACAATCAATCCGACCTCTTTATATTGCAATGTAATGCCAACTCCCGTAGTCTTTTTGAAGGTAAATATTTAATTCATAAAAACACAAATTTTTATTTTTAATAAAAATTATATCAAATTTGTAAAATTTCTATTGATAAAACTTTTAAGTAGTTAATTTCGTTGTAAAAATAAATTTTAATTATTGCTAATTATTTAAAGTTTTTGAAAATTTTATTAGATTTCATTCCCTTTTTCCTTTGTTTTAAATAATTAAAACAAGTTTTTCAAATTGTAATAATTGTTCCCTGAAGAAGTCCTGAAGACGAAATATTGGAAATAAATAATTAATAAATAAATGATCTTAAGCTCGTTTAAACTAAGAAGAATTAATTAAAAAACCCTTAGAATTTTTGCTCTTGAAATTTTTCAATAACGAAATCTTAAACACTTATATGGGCATAAGGGTGTCCCATTTTTATTATAAATGGTTCCAAATGGAAAAAATCAATTTTATTTTGTTAACCCGTGCCGAAAGTCCGCCGGAAATGGTCCATTTTGGACAAAAAGTGTATTATTATTAAAAATTCCCAAAATTCGAAGTATACAAAAATTTTATTTTTCGGTTGCTCCAACCTCATAAATTAAGTTGTCCCAACCGAATTTGGTTGCCACAAACCCCAATTCGGTTATAACAACCGAACTCGGTTGAAACAAACGAACTTAAGAGGTTGCAGTAACCGAATCAGTTCGGTTGGATGAAATTCTGTTGCGACAACAGAATTTGTTATGTGAGTGTAATTAACTTATTCATTAAATATACTTAAAATAATTCAGACTTTTATCTAAAAAATCTTAAACATTATACATCCTGGGGACAATAAATACCCGTGGAACTTAATTTGAATTACACTGATAGCAATTTGTGCGTGATTTCCTTCATTAATACAATGAATTTTTTCATAAAAAAGTACCATAAGAAATGTTTCATTGAATGTTATTATCTTTACTTTAATTCCAAAAACCTTTAACCCTTAGTGGCCGGGTGACAAAACACCCATTAAATTTTATTTAAATTATAATCACAAGAAGTGAATATACAGCGTCTATACACTAAGGATATTATGCAGGTAAAGACGACTGCGCATTGTAGTCAAAAACAAATGAAATTTCACTTGAAGAAACGACGACTAAGATTTCATTAAATTCAACTAACATTTGTCATTTGTTTTTACTGTTTAAAATAGTAAAAATAAACCCCATACGTTAGGAAAAAATAAACAAACATTAACTTTTTTATTTTTTTAAATAACAAAAAACAACTGTAAGAAATTAATGTAAAATCATAAAACAGTCATTTGATGTGGTTTGTTTTTTAAATGAACTACAAGGTTAGTGAAAAATTAAATTTGTTCTACAAATGACTAACATTTACATTAGAAATACAGAAACTGTATTACAATCCAAACAACTACATACTTTTAAAGCAGAAGTTCCCTGAGTGTAGTAGATATAAGTGTGAAAGCAAAAAAAAATCGCTTTTCATTCCCTACGAAGGCAATTAATTTCTTCTTAGGTAACAGCTTTTATCTGCTAAAAAGAAATATATAGGGCGTTGTGGTGTTAGCGCATTGAACTGTTACACATATGGTCTCAGGTTCGATCACCAGCGGCGACAACATCCATTTCAAAAATAATATGTATGAGTTTCCTACCCCTCATTCGTATCGCATCCATAAAAAATATACAAAATAATTGTTGCTGACAGAGATTTTTTTTACAGATTTTCCAAACCAAATCGTTTTGCTCAAAACGATGTTACTAACAACAACGTTAAGCTTTACGGAGGAAAATTGGTGTTTGTGGGCGTTGTGCTGTAATGGTTAGCGCGTTGGACTGTTACAACAGATGGTCCCCGGTTCGATTCCCGGCTGCGACAACATAAAAAAAATAATATCTAAGAGTTTTTTTTTAACCCTCATACGTATTGCAGCGTCCGTCTTCGGTATTAACATAGCACTTAAACCTACCGAAAAAAAATAAAGAATCAGGGCTATGAACCAAAAAGCTTCAATAAGTTCGCAAACCCTCCAACAATTGGCTAGCAACAAATGTTCTAAGACTTATCATCTCGCGCAATAACAGTGTTGCCATGCTTGATGACCTTCATCTCTCCGCACTTTTCATCTGTCCACAATCCCCTTTCTACAGAAAGCAGCCCATTAATATATAGGAAGAAATTCCTGTGTGTTGCTTCTTAAAAAAAAAAAAAAAAAAAAAAAATAAATAAAAATCAGCGCTCGGTAACTAAATAC
This sequence comes from Delia radicum, assembly GCA_021234595.1. Taxonomy (NCBI): domain Eukaryota; kingdom Metazoa; phylum Arthropoda; class Insecta; order Diptera; family Anthomyiidae; genus Delia; species Delia radicum. The sequence goes on from CM037855.1 coordinate 158,502,530, forward strand.
GGCCTTCCAGAACTGCTACTGGGAAATGACTATTTTGTGATGGGAAACTAAAACTATGACCTGAAATGGAATGGAATAACTTTTTGTTTTTCTTTTAGTCTTTGCGAACTATTTTCAATAATTGTATGCTTGCTAATATCATGTAGGATATTAATATTGTAGGAAATATTTACGGTTCAACAAAGTATGTTATTGCGTAAAAATATTACTGTATAGGAAAACAACATAAAATATGTAAATTGACCATGAAAACTAGTTCACATTACAAATGTCTATTATGCGATATCGATTTTAATACAATGATCGATGATGGTACGAGTATTAAAAAACCATGTCTTGTATATTGTTTTTCTTTCTTTGTTGTAAAACAAAAAACACGTAAACAACTCAACATAAAACAAAGCACTCAGATTCAAACGATATATTTTCCTATTAAAGGGTGTTTTTTATAGAGGTATAGAACTTTGAAATGGAATAAAAGAAAGATGAGTTTTTTAAATTGACATGAAATTTACTTTATTCGAAAGATAATCTTCTGGCATTATAATTTAAATATGACTTCTGGCGTATGACCACCACGGCTGGCTCGGACGTAGTCTAATCTGGAGGTCCCATTTACGATTACTTTTTCCAACATTTTTAGAAGCGTTGTTCAGGCGTCAAACCAAACTAAACATAAATCACCTGACAGCTGACAAAATGGACGCCAGTTAAAAAAGTGTTTAAAACTTAAAGTTCTATACCCGTATAAAAACACCCTTTATTACTATCGGCATCTTGAAAAAAAAAATGTTTTTGCATATTATGCTCGCATTATAACCCCAATGAAAATGATGATGATGATGACGACAACATGGACAACAACATTTGGTATAACGTCAACATATATAAACATAATTTTGTTGATGTTGTAAATATGTGGTTGAGACGGCACACGTTAAACGAGCATTTTATGCCACGCGCTGATCACTGATCAAGCTGATCATTCTTTCATTCATTCATTACATTCTTTGTTGTCGAAAACAACAAATTTATTACAATCAATACTGTAATTTGTGTTCTTAGACATGGTTACAACTTTCATGGTATGTATGCATGCACCTTTTTTAGGCCAACATTGTGTGGTTGAGTGTTTTGTAGTTAAATTGCTTATGCCAGTGGTTATAATAGTGATCACTGGTCACTTTAAATGCGGTGGCATGTAGGCAGGAAAAACGTTATTTCTTATCATACTTATTAAAGTCATTGAACATGGAAAATATAGTGATTTATTTTCTAAGACAGTTTTCGTGACCAGAAATTATTATATTAAAAATAAATTTTTCTAAATTCATAACACAGACAGTTGTTAAAAAGATGATATAACTGACGTTATATTTAATTACATGAGCAACAAATTTTTAGTACATGCTTGGGAGTTTTTCATTGGCATTGAAATTTAATTGGCATTACTTGCTGTAAATGCCAATGTCAAAAAATTACGTTATCATTAAAATGGCAATTTAATAGACATTAATTAGACCAATGGTAATGAAATGGCACCAATGCACAGTGGGTTCGATGATACCCAAAAGGGCGATTAATTCAGGGAAAGCGTAGTTTTAAACTTAAACCTTTTTAATTATTCTTAGTTTAAATGAGCTTAAGATCATTTATTTATTAATTATTTATTTCCAATATTTCGTCTCCACATTGGGTGACTTCTTCAGGGAACAAAATTGTAATAATTGTAACCTCAAATCAACGAAAATTTTCCAATTGAATCTCATTACTACAAGACGCAACAATTAGTATTGTATGCATTTTTTTTATCAGAGTTCTGTAAACTTTTGTAATATCAACAGAAATTTCAGTGTTCTGAAAGAAATTCTGCGGTATTCCCGTCATAAGAATTACCATAGCCGATCTACAATCAAACCAGTTCTTTCTCGAAACTCTTTTTAGATACGAATTTTGGCTTTTAATAGCTTTCGATTAGGAAAATTTAGTGCGTGAGCATACATTCCTGAGCGTGAGTAAGTCATTAGTGGTCGTGATTGAAATGCACTTTAGTCACTTGAATTTTGCTAGATGTATTAAAAATATTTTAACCTACTGTAAATTGTGCGTGACAAAATTTTGTATATATGAGCTTAAGTGATCAAAATCACTCACACACCCAGCTCTAAAAAACCCTCAATGCATCAATAAAAACAATAACAAAAATACTAAAACTATAGAAAAAGACAATATTTAAATACAACAAATGCAATTACCGATTTTGATCAATAAATGACAACCAGAATTTTTACACAAAAATGAAAATAACAAAAACTGGTTCCTCGACTTTTTTTGTAAATATGAACTGACATTATATGATTTTTTTAAATCTACAAGACTAAACCCAACTATAACTAACTTAATAAGTGCAGCCTATTAAATGTGGAAAATGTCCTAATTTTTGACTTTTTTTAAAAAAAATTATTAAAAATAGGCAAATTTTTTTAAGCAACAAAGTATTTACTATTTAATCGAATACCTGAAGTTAAATCTTTACTTTTGAAAGATTTAATGGAAAAAATAAGCATTTGAATCGTAAAGAATTTTAGTTTTTTGCACTTTTTGCAAACACAACCAAAATGATCTAACTTTGACAGCTTACTGCGACAAAAAAGTATACAACTTAGTTGATTGATTATGACAACTACACTCTAAAAAATGATTGTAAATTTACTACTATAAAACGAGTAAAGTTTCATGTATTATTACACAAATTCGGAAAATTTATATATAAAAATGCGTAAAACTATTTTGCGCACACTTTTATATACGATAATACCCACTTACAGTATTTTTACCAATTATGTGTTTACAATTAAATACATTATGCCTAAAAGTAGTATTATTTTGTTAAATAAAAATTTTACGCACAAAGTTTGTAAATATACTAACTTATAATAGTAATAAATATTTTGATATTTTTAAATTGAAAAAAATAAACAAATTAAAAAAAGCCAAAAAAATCTAAAAAATTTAATTTATAAAGAATTTTAATGAAAAAAAATGTGTATAACTGTAGTATTTGTAATAGTGTTTAGTTTATAGTTTATTTCCAAGTGTTTGTATCCTAATTCTGGAAAAATATTTTCAAAATATAATCTATGTACAGAGACGGTTTTTACTCAATCGATTTAAAAATATCGCCAATATTGAAAAAAATTGCCAAAATTGAAAAAATCGCTAAAATTTAAAAAATCTTAAAAAAAAAACCTTAAAATTAAAAAAAATCGCTAATATTTAAAAAAATCGCAAAAAAATTACAAAAATCCCTAATTAAAATGAAAAAAAGTTCAAAATTAAAAATAAAAAATCGCCTGTGTTTCGAAAACTAATAAAGATACATTTACAACTATTTTAAGTTTCTCTGCAATATTTTTCGTTTTTCCAATTTAAGCTTTCTATCCAATTTGAAATTTTTTTTTCATTTTTGTCGTTTTTTCAATTTTGGAGATTGTTTTACATTTTTGGGGTTTTTTTCATTTTAACGATATTTTTTTCAATTTTAGCGTTTCTTTTTAATTCTGGCGGTGTTTTTCAGTTTCACTGATTTTGGCAAATTGTAAATCGATTGAGTAAAAAATAGACTGAATTCCCAATTATTGAATTCGCAATGATTGAATTCCCAACGATTGACTTCCCAACGACTGAATTCCCAATGATTGAATTCAATAATTGATAATATCGAATGAGCTAAATTGATTGAATTCCCGACTAGTGAATTCCAAAGAATGAATTCTCTACGATTGATTAAGAAAAAAATCATTCGATTTAAAAAAATCCGATCTGATTTTTTCAAAATAGAATTCATTCTTTGCAGCTCTGTATATGTACAAATATTTATATTATATTTATATTTTATATTTATTATTATACAACACATTAATAAAACACTTTCTAAAAATTAATTGTTTGTTTTATTTGAAACATTTTTTGGGTTGTTTTTCTTTCTTACCGCAAGGTAAATATACTCTTTTTAGGGGGTTCTTACGCATATAAAAATGTATTTTTAGGCATTTTATCCGTATATTTACAAGTAAAGCATGTTTTTTTACTCAAAAATTCAGTAAAATTATTCATTTATTTCTAAATTTAATTACATTTTTACGCACTTGCATAGTACATTTACACGATTTTTGTTGACCAACTTACACGTAAATTTACCCAACTAATAGTAGGAGTATAGTTTCCTACTATAAGTTGGGTAAATTTCAACAGAAATTAATTACAGTGTAGTGATGCAGAATTTTATCTATTTTCACCCAATACCAAATTTAATTATAAAAATTTGACTTCTAAATTTCAATTAATCGCCACTTTGACATCATTTGAACCCACAGTGCGATGCCTAAAAATTAATTGTAATTGACGAAAAAATAGTGGTTAATAAAAAGTTAAGTAACGTCAAAGGTAAGTAACCTCATTTTGCTTGTTAGGAAAACGACCTAGCTACGTGTTTGATTAATAAGAAGACAAAGATGTAACAAATTTGATAATTAATAAGTTTTGTTGTTTAAGCTCTGCCTATTCTGGAGGCTCTAGCTTTTTTAAAACTTCGGGTTCTGTTGAAATCTCTAGGCAAATCGAAATACTAGTATCAACCTAGCTAATATGTTTGATTTGCTTTATTTTTGTAAATATACGGAGGTTGAAAGCTTGTTATAAATTCAAAATAATAAAAGTTTTAAGTTTAAAGTTTAAAGTTTAAAGTAAAAAATTAAAAAAACAGTAAATGTATTTGCTATTTTTTCCAAGTTTTATCACGCATCCACTATTTAGTCTGATTGACTAACTGATTAGTCGTGATGGATCAGCTTTTTATAATCTATACTTGATAAAATACCGAATACTTATAAAATAAGTATACAAGTATAGGATTTGTATCTAAATTTGCAAGAAATTTTTTTTTGTTGACAATTGTAAAAAGCATTTATAACAATTAATCATAATTGTCTGTTAAGGGCATTATCATTTCTCAGTTCCAGTTGAAACAACTTTTCATTGGCATTGTTTTTAAGCAATTGTAATGCTAAAAAATGTAATTGCCCTTGACATTAAACAATGCTATTTAAATCGTCAATTGATTGGTCCATACAATGAACTAGTCCCAAGTATGTTTTAGTAGATATTATGGTTAAAATATGTGTGCATTTTTTTAGTTCCCATAATCTGTCCAATTTCATGTATAGAAAATTATTAATTTTCGGCTTAAAAATATTGCATGACAGTTGCAAATGGTTTTAGCTGTGAATTAAGCCTAAAACTATTATTATCTCTTCTTATTTTACACTATAACTAATTTGTGTGTAGATTTACCCAACCTATAGTAGGAAACTGAACTCCTACTATAAGTTATGGTAAATTTACTACAAGTGCGCAAATTAAATTATATTACATACATTTTGCGTTATCTCATTACACACAAAATATGTAATTTTACATAAAAATGCGTCGATTTTTTTTTCCATATATTATGTTGTTTATCATTTTCCCCAAAATAGGGCAATAAATACGATACACTGCCAAAAATAAAATAGTTTTTAATATATTTTATTAATAAAAAATTTATAATTTTTAGGACAAACACAAAAATATTCTTAGGAATTTTCCTTTTGGAGAATACCTTAAATTCAAAGTACTTTTTTCTGTAGTAAAATTCTTATGTTCTGAATACATTTTCTATAGAAAAATCATAAGATTCTAATACTTTTTCTATCTAAAACCATATCTGATCTTGTGGTCCTTTTCAATAGAAAGGATAAAATGCATTAAATATTACTGAAATAAATAAATTTGGAGAAAAAAGTTTTAGTCCTCATAAACAGTTTTCCTATAGGAAGCAAAAGTCCACGGAACCTGAGGGTTTCTTTGTAGAAAAAATCCCAAAGGTTTTCTACAGAAAAAATTCTTTCAAAACGTCGTGATTTTCTTTGGGAAAAATTCGTTGACACGTTCTTTTTGAAACCTTGATATTTCTATAGCAACAATAATCAGAGGCTGATGCTGTTCCTAAAGAAAGAATTCCTACGAACCAGACGGGTTTTAATAGGAAAAGGTCTTCATAGTGAGAAGGTTTTCTTGATTGTAGAAATCTGGGGGTTCTTTAATAGGGAAAAGTCATCGGAATCTGGTGGTTTTCTATAGAATAAAAAAATCCGATGAGTTAGTTAGAAAAGGGGCATTAAAATCTGTGGAATTTTCTGATGATTTTATTTTAAAGTAAAAAAAACGTCCCCTATTTTTATTGAAAATATTTCAGACTCCAGACTTTTTTTATAGAAAAAAGTGCTCAGACCTCAAGGCCTTTTGTACACACAGAGAAATAAAGTGTCAACCGAATTGAAAAAGTTTATATTAATGATAACAACTTATAAATTATAAAGAACAATGATGTTTACATTAGATTTCTGAACATTTTGGGTATTGCAACTAAAATTCAGATGAATTAACCGAGTTTTGTTGTGAAATCTAACGTTAAGTTGTGCCAACCGACTGAAATTCATAATAACCAAATTTGAGTTGTAGTAACCGTATTTCAGTTGACAAATAGCTTAACTTTTCTATGTGCATATGGAAAAAACCCAATACGAAAGTCTGCAGAAATTTAACGGTTTTTATTTTATAAATGCCTTACATGTTAATCACTGCTTTCATTAAAAAGTATATCCGATTATGAACAGGAATAGGAAAGACTTAGGACTTAAGAACTTTTTCTTTTAGAATATCCTCAAATATCCTCTTTCTGTTGAAAAATGATTTTTCTGAAATAAAACTTAAATATATTTTTTGCGTTTGTATTAAATAATTTTGAAAATGACGGCATCATATCATAAATTTGGATAACGCACCCATCCGCTACCTAAGTAACTCACAGATTCCGCGTAGCCACTAGCCTGTAAAGAAAGAATAAGTGGAATTGCAATTTTGAACGACAACCAAAATTTATCGTTACCTCTCAACACAACTTTGTTGCCTCCATTTTGGGATTATTTAACACATCACAAATTAATTTTTACTTTCCCTTTAATTTTTTTATTATTAATTACACGTTTTTAAACATTTATAAAAATATTTTGTTCTTATACAATTTAAGTTAATATTTCTTGATTTTTTTTTAATATCAGCTTGTATTTTTTATTACTATTATAAGTTAGTAAATTTACAAAATTTCCGACTAAAATTTTAATTTATCAGCAAAATAAAAAATGTAAGCACTTCATTTTTAATTATAAACACATAACGTATATAACTACATTATGTGTGTATTATTGTACATAAACGTGTGTACATAATAATTCTTAGCATTTATTGTTTATACTAACTCAATACGTGTAATTTTAAACAAAAATTTAGTCATTCGATAGCAGTAAGTTTACAAACATTTTTAGAATGTATGTATCACTACTTAAATTTATGAATTTTCACATATTTTTTTTTTTTTTAAACCATGTCAAAAATATTGTCCATTTATTAAATCTCATAATTGATGGCTTATTAAATAAAAATCAACAATATGCATGGCTACCATCATCATTACTTGTGTAATGATAATTTTAATTTTCATGCATCTCAACATTGAACTTGATCTTTACCAGAAGAGTGTCTTTTAAGCATTTGTTTAATAACAACATTTATTGATTGTACCCTTGAACATCATTAATCAGTTAATCTGTGGTAAAGTGCCTGTATATACACAGATATTACCTCGATACAAGTGATCACAACAAGAACGAGTGCAAATGCAAAAAAAAACAAATAAATTTATAGTTGAGAATATCTGGGAAATTGCAGCCTTGAAATCGTTGGTAGAACATAATAAACACAAGTGTTAAAAGGTTCACTACTAACTCAAGTTTATTTGTATTTGCTTAGATTTTTCTATTTTGTGTCATAAAGCTCTTGGAGTGGGTGTTTAAAAGACACTTCATTTGAATTATATCAATAAATTATCAACAGTTGTAGTAGTATTGAATACAGAAGGTAATGGAGTTAAAACAAAAGACTTAAGCAACAAACTTATACAAAATGAAAGAATAAAAACAAAAGTCCTAAGTAATAAACTTCTGCTGAGAATTTTAGTGGACAGAAAACAATAAAAATGTTAAGTTAACTAATGAAACTTTTCTTACAAATTGAACGAAAACTTTCTTAAAATTAATGAAAAGCTACATACTTTCAATGAAACTAGCTTTTTAAAGAAACTTGTGCATTGAGTGAATGAAACTTTTAATAAATACATTTTTTTTTCATAAAATTTTATGAAAACTTGCATTAGTATAACGAAAGGTTTCAATGAACGAGTTGCAGTGCATCTTCATTCATCACACTTAGCCATAAGAAGATTTAACCCAATTTTGCAATAATTTCAGTCAATTTTATTTATGCCAAAAATTAAATATTTTCTATATTTACAGAGCATATTTTTTAACATCTATAATATAGCAATGAACATTTTAAATCATATTAATTAGATTTTTGCTCAGCAATGACTTTGTTCATTAGTTATTTTTTCGCATCTTGCATAGTTTTCGGAAAAATTGTAAAATTTTAATTTTTTCAAATTCATAACAGATTTTTGCAAAAAGTTCTCGTTTTTTTTATCGCAAAATTGTACCGATACAACTCAAATTCATAATCAAGAAATATATTTTTGCTGTTCGCACTTTTAAATTAAATTCTTGAGGCGTGTGCTTATATTTATACAATAACTTATTAATATCATGCAGAAGATTCTCCTAGTGTGTAGCCTTTATCTACATATTTGCTAAATTTTACTCAATAATAAAAATAAACAACTCACCAGAATCTAAAAATCTATATTATAAAAACGCCAAAAAAACTAAAAAGCTAAAAAATTCAGCAAAAAACTCTCAAATAACACCAAAACAGAAATATGAAAAAAAACTAAGAAACCAAATGCCAAATAAAAAAAAAAAAAACATTGTCATCAAATATTTATTGATTTAATAAATTTTTAATTTAAACCCGTTTTAGTTTTTTTGGTGTATAAAGTAGCTTTCTTAAAATCTCTTCAGGTTGAAATTTTGCGATTTAAATTTTACTCAAGAGATATTTGTATACCTAGAAAACAAACTCGCTAGTAGCAACCGTATTTTGTGCCAATCAAATGCTTCCGGTAGTTGCGACCGAATTTTCAGTTGTGACAACAATCATGCGATTTAAACAACAGAAATTCTGGCACGAGTATACAATTTTAATTGCCTTAACAAAAGTTCGGTGATAACTACCAAAAATTTCGAAAGCTACTACCGAACTATTCGATTGGCTACAATTACGGTTGTTACTACCGAGTCTGTTTTTTGGGTGTACTTACTTTTTTTACATATGCCTTCCCGTGACTTTCCTGGACAAAAAAACAGTGCGATGTTAAGTTTTCGAGAAAAACGATATCTGAAAATCTAGCCAATCAATTTCAAATTTAATTTTGGTATTGTGAGTGGGTTTTGACCACATTTTATATCTACACTGCACTGATAGAAATTAGTAAGCATTTTTACTGCAACTAATAAAAATTTGTTAAAAATTACGTCACATAAAAAACTGCTAAAATTAGCAGATTTTTTTTACTAAATACTAATATTTATGTGTTGAATCTAGGTTTTTTTAGTTATAGTTGAGCCCAATTTTAGTTACTTGAAAGTAACAAATTAATCTGCTAAAATCAACAAAAATTTGCTAAATATTAACAATGAAAAAAAAAAAAAACATAAAAAAATGTGAAATTTTTCAATCTACAATTTTATAGAAAAAATTTCTGTTGTTTTAGCAAAATGAACTGTTATTTGGAATTAACGAAAACTTTCGTAAAATACAAAAATTTTCGTACAGTGTTATATCACTATCATATAGACAGTCGCAATTAATTTTTAATTAATATGCATTTGACAAATTTAATTTAGAAATGTTGAGGATAAGAAGAAGAATAAACATTTTTCTCTAAAAATTATAAACACTATTAATTTTTCAATCAGACTAGACTAGTTTCTGCCTTTTTTTTATGGACGGCTCATCAGTGATTTTCCATTTAAATTGTATTATTATTTGTATCTTATAATTGTCAGATTGTCTCTATATGATACATTTTTCAACAACCTGCGGCTGTAAGAATCAAACCTGAATCGTTTATTTTACAAAAGTTTTTATTATTTTGAAATTTTTTTTATATTTTTGTGCATGGATTATTTTCAGTGTAACAAATTGTTGATACTGCAGTTCAGGATAAGTCCCAAAAATTTTCATACAAATTTGGGAGTAATTGCATATGAAATAATACCCAGTTCTTTTGCAGTTATTTATTTCATTTTTTAGAAGTTATTTCATTTTTGTTATTATTTGTTATTTCATAATGCAGTAATTCCGAAATGCAATAAGTCCCAACAGAACTTAGCGTGGGACTTATTTCATTTTATTTTCTTGTTCGGTGTTATTTCATTTGCTGTGGGAGTTATTTCATTTTCAAAAATTCATTATTTTTTTAATATTATTATTATTCTAAACGGGTCCTATAACGGGATCTTTCAATTTATTTTGATGATCTTCTTAAATTGACCTAACTTAATCTGTTCTTTAACAAATTTTGAAGGCGTAACGTTATATTCCCCAAAGTTATATTGCCCAAGAAAAAAACGACATAGCGCCCAAAAAAATTATATGTAAATTGTTGTTGTCAAAATTTTCTTGTTTTTGGGCAACACGACGTTGATTTGGACGAAATGACATTTTTTGTTGGGCGCTATGACGGTTTTTTGTTTGGCCAAAATAAATTTGGGCGCTATGACGGTAAAAAAAGAAGTTATTGCCCAAAATCATAATTTTTTTTTTTTTTAATGTCATAAGACCTTAAATGTCAAGGCTGATTCATGAAATCAAACAAAAGAGTTTTAAGGAAACCGAGTTCTACGGAAGAAAAAAACCCTAAGAGCATCCGAAGGCCGCCGCACAGAAAAACTTGTTTTTACAAATCCAATGTCGAATCCGTTGAAATCTTATTTTTAAGACAATAAGTAATATAATTTGACCAGTCATAGCTTTGTCATTTAAACAGCTAATTGATTGTTTTTTATCTTAAATAAAAGAGTAGAGCATTGGCCTTCTGTTTATTTAACGTTTATACACTAATATATACGTAAAATTTTTAATAAAATAGACTTTTAAACAAATACTTATTAAAAAACAACAACATTTAAATAAAAAAAAAAATATGATTTTGGGCAATAACTTCTTTTATTTTTACCGTCATAGCGCCCAAAAAAAAAAAGTTTTTTCAAAATAAAATGCCGTAGCACCCAAAAAAAAGTTTTGGATTTTCTGTCATTGATTTGGTCGTTATAACATATTAACATCCACAATTTTGGGGGATATGCGGACATTTGGGCAATATGTCATTTTGGTTTTTGGGCAAACCAAAACCTAGGATTTGTTTCATTTTTGTTTTGGAAATTATTTAATTATTTTAGAATTTATTTCACTTTTTCGAGACGGGACTTATTTCATTTTTTATAATTTATTGCATTGGGAGCTTTTGCACTGGGACTTTTTGCACCAGGGACTTATTGCATAGAGCCTGCAGTTTATGTTTGCTGTTTCTTAGTTCGTTTTTGATGTTCTTATTTTTTTAATATTTAGCAACAAAAAAAAAAATCTTCTAATTCAAGCTGTTTTTTCTGCAATGTAATTTTTAACTAATTTTTCGTTGCTTTTTCTGCTAGTTTTACGGGTCTACTTCTATGAGTGTAGGAAAAAACTCTGTAATAACTACTGAAAACTTTGAATTCATTATGGGAAATTTTATTTTTTTGAGAACAGCAACATTTTTTTTTTAGCAAATTTTAACAAGTAACAATGAAACTATCATAAAAAACAAATGACCGCTACTAAATTTTAGTAAAATGTTTGTAAACTGCAATTTTGAGTGTAATACACAAAGTGTCTTTTAACACTTAAATACGGTAAATAATTTGTTCTTCTTTTCAGCGCTCTTGTGTAGCTTTTTATTGCCATCATTAGCTTTGCATTTTTTTGTAGTATGTCTTATTAAAACATTAAGTTATGAGCCATCTAAGTCTGTTTAAGTGTTTTCCAGTAATTGGTTACTTTCCATTTGTTCTGTAGCAGAAAATTAAACTATTTCTTGTTCAGATTTTAGATTTTCAATGTATTTACGAGTGTGTTTAAGACCATGTTAAATATGTTTTTTATGTATATCTTTTATTTAATCTCGAAAGTTTTATTAAAGTTAAATGACTTGTATTTAACGGCAATTATTTACCACTTATATGGTATTATAAAAATATTTACAAAAAAATAAAAATAAATAAAGAAAACTAGTCAACTGCATTCGACTCTAGAGCAATAAATTATCTTGTGCTCTTATTTTTATGTGGAAGTAAAAAAATGTTACATACAAAAAATCCGGGGAGAATTTTTATTGATTTTTTAATTAACCGATTAAAGTACGCACTGACAATAATCCACGCATAAAAATAGGAAAAAAAAAATGTCAAAACAACAAAAACTTTTTAAAATAAACGAAAATTTGTTTATTTTACGAAAGTTTTTATATTTTTTGCATTGATTATTATGAGTGCAATACAAATTTCTTATTTTTTCTTGGTAAAAAATATTTTTTATACAAAATTAAATATACGAGGGCGAATCAATAAGTTCGTGACTTTTTGAATAAAACACAGTTTTTTTTGCAAAAGAAAAAAAATATTTTTCTACATAATTTCCTTTTAGCTCAATACACTTAGTCTAACGTTCCTCCAATTTTTGTATCCCTTCCATTGGATTTTTCGAAGTCCATAAAATAGGCATTTGTTTGATCAATAATTTCATCGTTGGATCTAAATCTCTTTCCACCGAGCCATTTCTTTAGGTTTGGAAATATTAAATAGTCATTACGTTTATGGTTAATTGAGAGCAAACGCGGCACTCATCTTGCAGACAGCTTTCTTAAACCCAACTGATGATTTAAAATCGAAACCACACTGTCATATGAAATGCCTATGTCATCAACAATCTCACGCACTTTTATTCTTCAATCGGCCAACACCATATTGTGGATTTATTCGACATTTTCCGGTGTATTGTGCGACCACAACGGAAGTCAGTAAACCACTTTTTTTACCACTGAAATCGATGGTGAAGAGTCAAGCTTTTCCTTTTTTTTCGCAAAAAATAATGTTTAATGAGCTCGCGAAATTCACTTTTTTCCATTTTTAAAAAAATCCACGAGGTTGTATGTTTTGAACAGCTCTTAAACGCAAAGTAAATGACAGAACTTGCTCAAAACAGGTGACACTTGATGGCAGCAGTGTTGCATTTCATATAACTACGAGGGAAGTTCGAAAAGTCATGGACTTATTGATCCACCCTCGTAATAAAACTATTATTTTCAAAAAAGTCTGCCTTTGTTTGGGAAATATATTATCTCAAACTTAAATTTTTAATTGCTTGATGTATAAACTTGATGGCGTTTTAAGGCAAAAAATAATAAAAAGTTTCTTAATGCAGTCAACGTTTGGTCTACTAGTTTAAAGTGAAATTATAACGTTTCCAAAATGTGTCAAACACCTTAACCTTAAATAGTTAAATCATATGACAACCTCCTTTCAATCCAGTTTAAAATCCTGCATTCTCCAGCTTGAATCAATCATAAACAAATTAATGACCAACTCAACTACTAAACTTATACTACTGCACAGTGGGAGATATCACAAAATTTTTGCAAATAATTCTGCCATTTCCTACTTAGTAGTTCGAAATTTGAAACATGCATAAGCGTCGTAGTATCGAGCTTAAGTTTTGCTTTTGAACCTTCCAGATCCACTGGGAGCAGAAATATGACCGCCCCAAGTAGTAAACTTTTTGCATATAAAATTTTGTGTGCTCGCCATCTTTATGTTTCTATTCTGATTTAATATATTATTAATTAATTGACATATTTGCAATCTGCTAGTATAGACTAACAAAAAACATGCTTACATGTGTGGGTTATCTCTAATAGTTCCCAAGATATTCCCATTTGAAAATGTGAAATTCAAAATTTGGTCTGACTCAGGTCCAGTTCTTTGCGAATAGCGGGACCAAATCGAGGCCAATTTATTTTCTAAAATAATTAACTAAATAAATTATTGATTAAAAGAAAAACTTATGAATGCAATATCTTGTTTCACTCAAAAACTCCATTCGTTTAAATTAGAAATTAAAAAAAAAAAACCAAATTTTTGCGATTTTTCCCCAAAAAGCACCAATAGTCTTTTTTTACCTCCAGATAAATGTTTTGTTTCTAAACATATAAAGTGTGCATACTATTCTATGGTGATTTTATATTAAAGCGAGTTGTGTTTAAAAAAGTTTTTGATTTGTATATACAATCATATGAGGGCAACGAGAGGGCAGATTGTCTTGCCAACTGCGGGGCCCGAAGGCCCTTTATTGTTCCTGAACCATTCTGTGGAATACCTGCGGGGTATGTTAGGGAAAGACTCAGGCATGGAGAGAGTCGGAATTCTCTGGTTACTGGGAAAACTCTCCTGGTCAGCGCCAGGCTAAAAGATTGATCTCTTTTTCCAGTAGGGGTCGAGGCGACTCTTGTCGCTTGAAAGGGGGGGTTTGATGACCCTGGCGTCGTACTTAAGTGGACACTGTAATCTCAGATACCATCTGCACAAGAAGTTTCAATCGGACACGGATATGTGTAGGTTTTGTGAGATGGTGTCTGAGAGCTCGGAGCATATTCTCTGCGAATGTCCCAGGTTTTGTGATAGGATACTTAGGATTCAAGGTCATCGCTTTATTTCGCCTTCCGACATCGCGAACATTTTGCCTAATAGGATAATTGGCTTTACAGGTAGCTTGAATCTGTAGGTAACTTTAGGCAGCACAAAAGACCTACATTAGTCGCGGTGCATAGTGCCTTCTGATCTAATCTAATCTAATATACAATCATTGAAATATGTGTATTAATGCAAATTTTATTGAATACTGAAAATTTACATTTTAACAAAAACTGAAATTTTTACCTTCCTATTGCTATTACCCAAGTTTTTGTTATACCAAGAGTGCTAAACTTAAAGCCCTATATTACGTCACTTATGTCTGTTCCAAATTTCATTGCAATCGGATCTCTATGTAAGAAATGACAGAATTATTTACCAAAATTTTGTGATATATCCCACTGTGCACTAACCGCACACAAACATAGTTAAGAGTGGGACGAAAATAAAAAAAAAAATACATTGCACATTGTCACATTTGGACAATTAACAACGACAAAAATCTAATATTTAAGTCATTGACTTGATATTTTGTATATAGATAGCCCATAGTGTCGATAATAATAGGAGCGGTTGGACATTATTGCATATGTGAGCTACTTCAAAAATTCGGCACCTGTTTAAACTGATTTAAGATGCATTTTATTTCTTAAGGTTTCTTGAATTGAGAGAAACGATAGACATTGCTATATTGACTATACATAAAAGCTACACTGATAAAAAAAAAGTTAGTAAAACTCTTTGCTAAAACTACTAAAATATTATCACATTTTTTTTTTTTTTTGTTGGTAAATATTATTTAAATAAGTGTAGCCAAAATAAATCTGTTGAATCTACCTATATTTTGATATAAATATTTCAGCTAATTTGTGGTAATTGAAGGTATCAAATGAATCTCCTAAAATCAGCAAAAAAAAACTGTTAAATGTTATTAGACAAAAAATTCAAAAAATATAAAATTTAAAATTTTTTAAGGCGAATAAAAATCTTCCCTTCTAAAATCTGCAATCTACAATTTTTGTCGGTTCCAGAAAAAAATACTGTTGCATTATACTAAATTCAAGGTAAATATAGCAAAAAGATTTTCTACATTACAGTTTTTGTGTGCTGTTTTTAATCCACGTATATTTAGTAAAAGTGCTGTTCTTAGTTTATTAATATTTAGCAAAAAAAATCTACTAATTTATTTCGATGAGTATATGACATGCAAATATTCATGTCGAAACATATTCACTGAAAGAATTGACGATCAATACAAAATGGAGCCACTAGACTTGGGAGATACATTCACCAAATTGTAGATTGCTATTTTCTAAAGAAGCAAATTTACAAAATTTAAGAGCGCATTATAAGTAATACCCTCTTAAATTTTTACGTATTAATACAAATTACAGGTTTAAATAATAGCTTTTTGAAGAATAAGCCATTTTGACCCAAATGTGAGAAAAGGGGCTAATGATTTTTAGAATTTCATAATTATTTTGATAGCACATCTCAGCTTATCGAAGATATTAAAAATATAAAACTGTATGACCAACTGGTTACAGAAGGGTTAATCAAAAATTGTTTTCTTATTATTAACATATACACATTAGAGCGACTCACCAAAAAAAGTGCTCGATGTACCCTCCTAAAAATGAACCTTGGACTTTTTTAAGATGACATTTAAAATATTTCGGCTCCAGCTTTGACCTCTCGTGAGCTGGACCGTTTTGAAAATGGGTCTATTTTTGCATGTTTTGTTAATTTGAGAATCTGTTTCCTTACTAACATATACAATATGGGTATCATAAGAAAGGTTTTTTTAAGGCGCGTCTAACTGTATATACAATTTGTCCAAGGACGATTATACATGTCCTTTTTTTAAGGATATTCTGTAAAAAAAAAACGGTTTTTGAATTTTTTGTTCGGGGTTGTTTGTAATAAAAATGCCAAATTAACATATTTTAATCTTTAGTCAATTTAATTAAGTACGGGTCTCAGCTTTTTTTGAAATTCGTGCTAGTTCGCGTTTTGACAAAAATGCAATGGGGTGGTAACTCTTCGTTTTAAATAGGGCAATATGGGTATCAAATGTTTTTTTTTTTTGCCAAGTACATCATCTTTGTATGTAAATAATTTAGATTTTTGCAAATTAGACGCATTTTACATGGTGATCTGGAATATATATAAATGCAATTTTGTGGTAACTCTAATATGATAGCGGATTTAGTTTCTAGATCATGTATGGATGAAAATAGGACTAAAGAAAGAAAAAAAAAAAATGATCCACGACTTTTTGGCGGCATATTTTTTTCGCAAATTAAAAAAAGAATATGCCGCCAAAAAGTCGTGGATCATTTTTTTTTTCTTTATTTAGTCCTATTTTAATCCATACATGATCTAGAATTTAAATTCGCTATCATATTAGAGTTACCACAAAATTGCATTTATGTATATTCCAGAGCACCGTGTAAAATGCATCTAATTTGCAAAAATCTAAATTATTTACATACAAAGATGATGTACTTGGCAAAAGAAAATGTTTGATACCCATATTGTCCTTTTTAAAACGAAGAGTTACCACCCATTGCATTTTTGTCAAAACGCGAACTAGCACGAATTTCAAAAAAAGCTGAGACACGTATTTAATTAAATCGACTAAAGATTAAAATTTGTTAATTTGGCATTTTTATTACAAACAACCCGAAACAAAAAATTCAAAAACCGTTTTTTTTTTTTACAGACTATCCTTAAAAAAAGGACATGGATGATCGTCCTTAAACAAATTGTATATACAGTTAGACGCGCCTTAAAAAAACCTTTCTTATGATACCCATATTGTATATGTTGGTAAGGAAACAGATTCTTAAATTAACAAAACATGCAAAAATGGACCCTTTTTCAAAATGGTCCAGCTCACGAGAGGTCAAAGCTAGAGCCGAAATATTTTAGATGTCATCATAAAAAATACCAATGTTCACTTTGAGGGGGGTACACCTTGCACGAATTTCGCTTCCATACAACTTGAGTTGCTCTAATACACATAGAAGGACAAATGTATCCATTTCCTTACAAATCTACGAAAAAAAAAATTTCTTAAAACAAATCTTGTGTAAAATATAGCATTTTTTAAAATCTGACCTTCGACCTCATTGGGGGGAAGTACCCAGGAAAAAATTACACATTCCAAAAAGAAGGTGATGCCCACACTTGCTTACATATCTCATTGCCAAATTTAGTAACTGCAATACCAAACTCATTCCAACGATAGAGTCAAAAAAGCAAGTAGTATTGTAATCAATTCTTTAAATTTAAACCAGAAAGCATGAACTCAATAACAAAGTAATTATTTACTTAAAAGAAAATAACAATGTTATTAACTTATATGTATAACTTTTGTACTCAAGAAGTAATCATATACTTTTTCTTAATAAAAGGACGTTATTGGAAGTAGTTCCTAATTTTGAAAAAAGAAGTTATACAATTTTAAAGAATTTATCTCATATATTTTTTCAAACAAATTTTTATTTGCATGAATATAATACTAAAAACAGAAATTGCATGTTGCCAAAATTTTGTTAAACTGCGGTTAGGTATAAATTAGGGAAGCGCACGTGAGCAGAAAATTGTGAGTGAAAGTTGAAATTACTGACGTTATCGTGAGTGAGTGTAAAAAAAAATTTCGAGGGTGATTGTGCGTGAGTCATATTTTTGTTTTTCAATTTTGAATTGTTCTTTTTTTTGAAAAATTTATATTTTCGTGGTTTATAGCTCCAAAATTATAACAAACCCATGTTATCACAACAATTCGATGTTTCACTTTTTAGGATTTTATTTCCGTATGAGTTTGGATCGTTATATTTGAGTGACCTAGGAGAATCACGTGTGAGTAAAAGTTGAATTTACTTATGGAACTACTTCTTTTTTTTAAATGTAAGTTCTTCTTATTTTTTCTAGGGAACTATTTATTTATTTTTTTTGTGTAAGTACTTCGTAGTTTTACAATGGAACTATTTCTTTATTAAAAAATGTATATAGTTCTTAAAAATATAAAGTAAATGGTTCTTCAGTAAAAAAAATAATCAATTCTATAGAATCAATTATTTTAGTCTCACGCCCTGTTAAAAGAATCGAGTAGGTAATCTAGTAAGGAAGGCGTTCTGCCCAAAATGCTTGATTACAAACCCGCTTACCTTTTTGGAAATTTTTTGCTCCAAATTTTTATATATTCCGAGCGAAATTTATTCAAATTCCGAAAAAGTTTACGTTTATATAACCTAATGCAGCCATAATATATATAGTACAGTGTATTTTTATATGAAAATAAATTAAAGAACTATTCAGCAAATATTCGGTAAAGTACCGAATACGCTATTCGTGAGGTCTTTAATTTTTATACTACATATTTAACTTTGAAACAAAAAAATATTCAATGTTGAAATTTAAAAAACAAATTCAATTAGAATTTGATTTTTTGTATAGTTCAAATTGGGTTTAGGCTACTACATATTAATAAAATTATTTCGAAACATTTTAATTTTTTTATAGTTTTGGTAGCTCTCATAAAATATTGAGAATTAATCAGAATTTCTGTTGTAATTAGAATTTCTGTTAATTAGAATTTCTGTTGTACATACAAATCTATTTTTAGACAAATATTTAAACGAAAACATATTTAAGTTCGAAATTTGAAAAAAAAACATATTAAAATTGAGGTTATGCTACACTGATAGCATTTTCTTGCATAGTATTAATGAATCGATTTCATTAAAATGTATTCATTTAAGGAATGAAAATTCATTAATATTTTTAATTTTTTCATACAATTTTTTCATAATTTCATAATTTAGATTTTTTTTTCAATAAAATTTTTTTCTTGTAATATGCAAAAAAAACATGTTTCGTGTAATTTTTTGATTTTTTTTTTCCTATAGGCTACATTTTGAACTAACAAAATATTCGCTTAAGTTAAACGCCCAATATTAAAAATCACATGTATTTTTTTTATTAAACAGATTTAACCAAAACCTGCAAATAAATTGATTTGAGGCTGTCTCATATACTTTAGGCCTGATAACTTAACGCAAAATAACCAAAGCTTAGGGCTTAACCATACTTATGAATGTCAAACTTATATGAAAATATCTGGGGTTAAGGTTTAAGGTTATTTTTTAGAAAAGTTACTCGACCTTAATGCTGAAACATAATTGGCTTAATTCAGATGTTGTTATAAAACTAAAATTAAGTTTTTTTAAATTTAAATAATTGCATTTTCAAATTTTTCATTTCATACCAACACCTGACTTAAATCAAGTGAGCCAATTGTGTTCAGCCTTTAGTGTATAAAGTATTGGTGTGAAATGATAATTGACTAGAAAATTCTTAGAAAATTTTCTAAAGTCGACATAAGTGCTTTTGTAAAAAGTCAACAAATATGTAATGACTGCAAAGTTGAGCTTTGTGATTAGAATTGTGGTCAGAAAATGTGGCTAGAATTTATAAAATAGATTTCATGTACTTTATGAAATTTTCATTGGGTCAATAAAACCACCATTCATTAAAATTGACTTAATGATACACGTTTCATTGATTGAATGAAACATTTCTTTGTAAACTTTTTTTATGAAAAAATTCAATGACTTAATGAAGGTACTCTTTAATACTACGCACAAAAATTTTATCAGGTAAAGTAAACGGGAAGTCGACGGTTCGAGCCCAGTTCGCGGTAAAAGCGAATAATATAATAAATTAATAAAATAAATTTTGTGGAACGCATGTGGGTCTATTTATAGAATATTGCAATCCATAAAAATGAAATATTCAATTGTTGCAAAAAAAATTAGAAATTTGAATATAAATGTCGGTTGTTACAATACTAAAGCGTGATTTTTTAAGAGCTTTCGGTTTTGATTAAAAAAAAAACACACATAAAATTTAGTGAAATGTATCTTTATTTGAGTCGATAGAACGATCTGTATAAGTCAATGTCCCTATAGATATGAGCCTTAACATAGCCCCACAAAAAATTGTCTAAAGGAGTTAAATCGCACGATCTAGGCGGCCAATTGACCGCTATAATTAAAATGTATTTATAGTAAGTTACACTTGCCAAAAGAAGTGTTATAATAGTAAGTTACACTCGCCAAAAGGAAATGTTATAAATTCATGTAAAAAGAACACCTTGTACTAAAACTGGGTAACCCAGTAGCAATAATTAGAAAGAAAAATTTACAATTTACAACCTGGCTCCTACCAATCCGATACCTTTTTCAAGAATAATCTACATTGAGGATATTCAAAAGTCTGTTGTGGTTGTAGAAAAGATTTTCTCGAGTTAAGATTTTGTGATTGGAAAGCCTAATTTGTAGGAATTTGCAGGTGTTTTTGATTGTTATTTTGGCAACTTTATATGGGCAACTTCAAAAATTTACGGCACCTAGTCATTTTTGTTTTAAGTTTTTTTTTTTGTCTGACGTCATTGTCGATTTGCGTGGGTATAAACCGATATTTGAACATGTGAAATCCGTTCGAGTTAATCATTTTTATTAAACGGCGCAAATTTTACGGCGGTTTAAAGATAAAAATTAAAAAAAAAAATATTAAAATTACAGTTTTTGTTAAAATTAAAGAAGGATAACGCGTGTGGATATTACCCCTTAAGGGCTTTCTTAGCTTCAATATTTTTTAAAATACACTGAAAAAAAAAATAAAAAAAATTTATTTTTGGTTCGTGTATTCTTTTAAATTTTCAAAATCAAATATTTCATACAAGGATGCTTTTTGAGGTTAGAAAATTTTGTTTCCTCCATAAAATTTTAAATCCTCAAAATTTTTTGGTGCGTTTTCGATTTTAGTATCAATCTCAGTAAAGTCTTCCGTTCGATGTTCGTTTGAGCGGAATTAATACAGCGCTTTAGTTGTCACAAAGCGAAATGTGTTTTGACAAAACTGCCGCTGCACGCACCAGGATTGAAAAAAATTATTTTTTTTTTCACTTTATCAGTTTAGTATGTAGCGAAGAATCTATTTAGATACCTAAACATGTTCCCATACTATGTTTTGAAATAAAAAAAATTGTTTTTTTTGCAAAAATTTTCAAAAGTTCATAAAATTTTTGCGTTATAAATTTCAAAGTGCGTTTTCGTCTCGGAGGTGCACTTAACGAAGTTACTCACATCACGCAAGACACTAGCCAACTTTATAGACAATTCAGATTGTCAGACGCAAAAAAGATACATTTTCAAAAAATTTACGCTAATTTCTTTTAAGTTTGTGATGTCCGTGTTACGTTATTGGTGCGCTGACACCAACTTGATATACCTCAAACTTTATAAAATTACACCATTTTTTTAATTCTGCGCTTAAAACACGTTTTTATTACATAGCGAAAAACCCAATTTAAAATCTTCAATAAGTTCAAAATTCGGAAAATTTTTGGTTTCACTTGTAAACCGCCATGCAACTTTTCACTCAGCAGCGATATATCTTCCAAGTCTAGTGACTATATTTTGTATTGGTTTGGATCTGAAAGCTAAAAACTATTACAAAGAAAACGAAATGAACGAAAATCTCTTGCAAGTTTCAAGTCGTTTTGTTAATTTTTCGAATTTTAGATGACCCCCAATTCTTAAGGTGAAGACTTTTCAATGTAAAACTTTGCACGTCATATCCTTCAAGTATAGTCATCCAAACCCTGAACAACGTTTTTTTTTTCAATTTATAATACTTAACGAAATAAGAGCCATAGTATGTAGATTTCAGCAGGTGCTCAAAAAATTTTAAGTAGCCCATATGTAGTAGGAAATTTTTTCTAAGTTTTGTAGGAGGTTGGAGAATTTGTTGGAAATGTTTGAAATTTAATACTCCAACACAAATTCATGCAAGGGTGTTGTAATATATTCACGTTTTTGCTAAATGTTGGTACAACTCATTAATAGCCGAGTGGTTAAAGGGCTGCCTTCAAAAGTTGTCGATTGCTGAAGGTTCAGCGATCGATTCCCACTAAGGTTTAATGGAAAAGTTATTAAGTTTTTGTTTCCACTTATAAAAGCAATAAAAAATGGACAAAATAAAATTTCTAATTATCATGTTTTCTTCAACTTTAGACAAGTTGATTATTCTTCCCTTGTTTAGAAGTTCTATATTTTTACCATTACTCTTTTCAAATACTCCACTCTGGGTGACGACTACACTTAAAGAAAAGGTTAATTAATGAATAATTATCACTAAAAACCTCTTTCATTTTTATTATGGAAGCCGCTGTTGCTCGCCAACAATTTACTGAACAATTTTTTCTTTTTTTTTGGGCTGGTGTATAGATTTATTTGTTTCCAATTTCTAGAAATTCAGTAAATTTTCCTTATTTATGCGGTTGCCATATTTGCCTTATCTATAGAGTTGCCATATTTTTCTTTTATACAATTTGTCCCCAAGTTTTGACCCACTCTAATTTATGTTATGCATTATAGTTTCAAAGAAAAAATAAAACAGGAATTTAAATAACATATCTTGTGTGGTGGCTTGTAAAGCCTGTCACAAAATCTTGACTTTGCTTTAAAAAAAAAACGACATTTGTATAAAGCTAAACTTGGCAGAAATATGTATAAAAATATACATTTTAAACATAAACATGATTGTCTGCAAATAAAGGCATATAAATTATACAGATGTATTAGGCTTAAGGCCTAGTGGAAGGATAGAAAGAAGATTCACATTGACCTTAATTTTAACAAAAATAAAAATAATAATAGCGAATATCGCACTAAAACAAAAGGAAACCACAGAGTCAAAACTTCAAGCCGGTGGCGTAAAAATAAAACCATTGTTTATTGTGTTAAATAAAAAAGAAAATCCTCTTCCTACACTTAAATATTGTGGATCTTCAATATTAAAAGGTTTTTAATAAATAGAAACTATTGTTTGTCAAACATGTCCGAAGGCAGCTGCTGTGGCAACCAAACAAGTTGATTCGTATCTTTAAACAAAAGTTCAAAGGTTTACGCTAAACGCTATTATTGACCTCATAAAGTATAATTTCTAAAATCAACTGAACATTTTCTTAGATCCACTATTGACTACTCTATTGTTTATAAAAAATCACCAACAAATGTTATAAATCAATTTTACTGTTTTTTTTTTAGAACTTTCATCATTAACAATAACTAATGTAGGCTTATAGAATTTGATTTTGTGTATTAACGCAAAATAAACCACTTTAAGCTTGATTTTAAATTACAGTTTATGTTTACAAAAGTGGTTTACGCCCAAAAGCTACAATTGATCATTGTTGATTTGTTACAAACAATTGAGTATGGTAAAAAAAACCAATCATATGTTTAACAACAAATGTGTTTTTTTTTTATATTGTAGAACATACTTGGGAGTTTTTCATTGGCATTAGCATTTGTCATACTAATGTCCGTTTTCAAATTTCAAAATTTTCAAATTCAGAATTTCAAAAAAATCGCTGTTTTATAGAATAGCTACACTTATAGAATTTTCCTTCATAGTATTAATGAAACGATTTCATTAAAATCGATTCATTGGTTTACTGATAAATTTCATTAACTGAATGAAAATTCATTAATATTGGTATTTTTTTCATTAACATTTTTTATGATTTTTTCATAATTTCATGAAAAAAATTCATTAAATCAATGGAAAAATTTAAAATTTTTTTCAATAAAAATTTGTACTTGTAATAAAAAAAAAATTTTTTCCTGTACTATCATTTTGAAATAAAAAAAACTGAAAAATTTCTTTTAAACAGAATTAACCAAAACTTTGATAGAAATAATTTTTTTTTATTAAATTTTGCCTAGAGCTGACAGTTTTTAACGAATTTGAATAGTTGGTCACTAAATTCCAGGGAACAGATTCTTTGAGAAAAACAATATAGTTTGGTTCAAAACGAGACCTAAATTGTTATCGTTTTGACGATGTTACACAAAAACGTTATGCTAAAACTTAATAAATTTTTGTTTTCAAACAACATTGTTAACAATATTTAACATTTTTATCTAATATGGTCGTAATTTAACTACAAAAAGTGGACTATAACCGTCCATCGTTCTACAGAATTCCAAGCCAGATCTATAAAAAATCACATATTTTGTACCGACATATAATTAAATATGTCATCTTTTAACAAAAATTATAAAAAATGTAAAGAAAGATTGAACAATTTTGTAAAAAAAAAAAACAATAAAAACAGAAATAAATTAAAATTGGTTTTTTAGTTCAGCTTTTAGTATTGTAATGCCTGTTAATTATATTTAAACGATTTTTTCAATCATTAAAGTTCTTAATATATATAATTTAAAAAAAGTACAATAACTAAAATATTTCTTTTTTATGGAAAAAAAAAAATTCTTTCCAAAATTTGTAATTTGTATGCTAAAATAATCATAAAAAGTGCAAACTATTAAATACCAGCGAAAATTTTTCATACAAACTATGAATTTTATTCATTAAACACATGAAAGTTTCATAACGATTAGGCTAGGATTAATGAAAAAATTTCATATACTTTATGAAATTTTCGTTGGGTCAGTAAAACCGTTCATTAAAATTGATTTAATGAAACACCTTTCATTGACTTAATGAAACGTTTCTTTGGGGACTTTTTTATGAACAAATTCATTGGGTTAAAGAAGGACTTCATTAATAATACGCACAAATTTCTATCTCGAAAACTAAACGAAATATCGCAAAACAGACCCAATTTTTTGCAAAACTTAACCCACAGAACACTTTTCGATAATTCAAATGTGTTAAGAGTTCCGATTCAACTCGTTCCCCGGTTCATTCCATATCGTTCCAGTTTAGACCAATGTTCCATATCATTCTCAGAGTGATTAATTTGGTAATGTCACGTACGTAGTTGAGTAAACAAATAATTTGGACACCCTGTGGCTGTTTTATAAAAAAAAAAACTCTCTCGGGATCTCTCCCGGACATAGTCTTTTTGTTATTTAAAGCTCCTGTGAAGCCCTGATTCGATATTTATAATTAGGTTTTCGAAAATCTTATCTGTCAATTGTAATTTGTTTCCTTTAATTGATGCATTACAAATGGTAATGAAATTTAAAATGATTAATCAATGATATTCATTATCATTAATTAAACAAATGCTAATGAAAATAATTTCATTACAATTGATATCAATGAAATTGAAATGAAATCATCAATTAATTAGTCCCATGTATGTTGTAGGATAATGATTTTTCCTATTTGTATTAGTAAAAAAAAATATTGTATGACTTTGGAAATTTTGACGATAATAGGGGGGAATTTTCAAAAATTATAAATTATATACAGTCTTTAGGATAAATTTACTTTTTTTTTATTGAAAACTAAAATTAAACAATTCTAAAAATATATTCACAACAAAGATGTTAAATTTGAATGTTTTATTATCAATCGTTATTAGTTTTAGTATCTCTTAAATCTCAAATCTTGGTCCACAATTCGGCAATTATCGATTGGTTTATGTGATTTGTTTGCCAGAGGAACTGTTACTTGCCAAATTTCAATTGTGGTCAGTGCTACCAGAAATATGCCCAAAATTATAGCTTTTATGCTCATAAAAAATGTCCTAAAACGGAAAATGTATTCTAAAAGATTACAAAAATCTGTAAGATTAAAATCTGTATTTTAAAGCTTATTTGTCAGTACATTTGGACAATGGCATAACAATACAAGGTAAAGGCAGAAATATTGTTTTTTATTTGACTTTCTTTCTATGGTTTTCTATTTACTTTCTGTATGACTTTATGGCAGTATGTTTTTGAAAACGAGAGAACATTTTTCTAATAAGTCTACCATGTCTACTTTGCCATGATTTGGACTAACTTTTGTGATTTTTTTTTCAATTGCTAACAAAAAGGGAAATAAAACATTAATTATTCCCAAATTGGTAGTCTTAAAACTAAAAATTCAAAATTCGAAAATGGTTTAAATTTCCAAAATCAGTGTTGTAAGCCACAGAGAATTAAAAATAAAAAAAAAAATATGAAAATGAAATTTTTGTAAATATAAGGAGGTTGAAAGCTCGTTATAAATAGAAAATATCATAAAAATAATCTCGATGTATATACCCTGCGGGAAATGAAGGGTCGATTGATCCAAAGTGACGATTTTGTGATATATGATTGGGTGGCACGTCACGAAACTGGTGAAACCGAAATTGTGGTATACCAAAAAGTGTTAATTTGTGTGAAATGACCAATCACGTGACTATAGTAATGGTGACAAAACATTGACAAGTTGGTATCAGGTATATCATTTAACTGGAGAAAAAGTAACATAACATTATAGTGTACTGAAGCAACTAGGGCCGATGCAGTTAGAGTTCTTACTGGTCATTGAACTGGTTCAATCCCGTTAGCAGTTGATGAAAACATAGCAATTAGTACCAAAGGATTCAGTCCCTTGACTGCAACAAATCGGATATAACACTGAAATAAACTTATGTTAAAATTGATTTTTGTTGTGCCTTTTTGAAGGTTTTGTGAACACTGTTTTGGAGAAGTTTAGTGACTGGTTCCGGACGGACAATTTAGCAACTTGTATATAATATGACACACGGTGAATAAAAAGTAAAAGGTTATTTGCTAATTACTTTTCGCATACCCGGCGACATGTACTCCCTAAGTGGAGTGGTACTTCACAAATCTAATCCATTCAAACTACCTCAGTAGCAGCACACATTGCGCTTAATATTTGATTAGTTTTCCATCAAAAGCTGTTCTCCAGTTCTACGATACACCTTCACCAGTTACGTGATAATTATTTTCCCACTGGTCCTGTTGCATATCACATAGATCGTAAAATTATCCTACTTTAACACTGCCTACTTCTAACTTGTCCAGTTGCTTATTAATTTCAGTCGGTACGGTGATGGGTAACCTTCGTCAAGTTATTCGCCATGTCAGAAGGTGCTCCAAAGGTAGCAATTGCCACCTCCTATGACAAGCCCATGTTAAAAGTACCGGTCTCTTTCATATAACAGAACCGAAACTAGGACAGGTTCATACACACAAAGCTCTAGTCACGTGACCATACCAGTGACTGGTTCATTTCCCGCAGGGTACATACTCGTAAAAACAAAAAACTAATAAAACTGTAGAAAATTATTCAAGTTCGAGGCCATACTCTATATTTCTCTATTAGGATATTGTCCTATTGTCAATTTCTAATTGAATTAGCATTTGTCATTGTTGGCGGAATTTCTGAAATTAAAGTTATTGAATCATGATTGAAATGGGTTCTTATTTTTGTGTGTATATATGATAGAAAAAACGAATCTGATATATATTGGAATTAGTGTTATATCCATCTGTAGGGTCTAAAAATCGGAGTCCACAAATCGCTAACTTTTTGATTCTTTTATAATTGTTTGTTTACCGGAAGAACTCTTACTAGACCAACTTTTAGTTTACATCATTATTTTAAAACAAACTTGAGTTTTTTTTTGTCGAAAATAAAACTACAATCCATGTTGCACAACATGTAGCTGACAAATTGTATATGTCATGTTTAGCTTAGATTATTTATATGGATCTATGTAACAATTATGTCTGATTTAAATCTTAACTGTCTGTCCATCAATATATATGTCTATCTTTGGCATAGTTCCACACTAGCACTAGTTGTTAACCAAATTCATTTTAAACCAATTTTAAATCCTCATCAAGATTTAGTGTTTGTTAAGAATTGCAAATACGAATTTCACCAATACAAACATCTCCGTTATCACATAAAAGTAGCAGTAACAACAATTTGCTAACTAAAGTATATATAAACTTGTATGGCATTTAAAACATACAGTGTAAGGCAGAGTTAGTTGTATAGTCAAAGACACAGAGACAGACATACAATCATATGTAAGTAGTAAACTTGACCATAAATGTAAATTTTAATGATGATGACATTTTTATAAATAACACAGTTTAACACTAAAATTGTATCGGACATGCGACTTATCAATTCAGATGGATTTTAGGACGTAGATGACGAATTTGAACACTATATATTAATATTAGCTCCGGTTTGTGAAAAATTCGCGAATTTAACGTTTACCAAAAATCACGTTTGTTTTCTTTAAAACTTCTTATTAATTCATAAAATAAACTTTGAATAACTTTTAATATGGTTTTTAAGAAAGGACGTTGAAAATTTAAACCCATATTAATTAATTACCATTGGGTAAAGATGTAATCCTTGCAGCAAAAATAAAGACTTCACTTATTTTTATTTTTTGTAAATATTTTAAATTCCATTAATCGAACTTGAAAAGTTTTAGCAAAATGATGTCAATTTATATTCCGCTTAATTCATTTTATCAAAAACCCATAAATTTTATACCCAAATTTTCCAAAAATTCAATCTGAAATACAATTTTTATAATTTCTTTATTAAAATTAATTTTGTGTGAATTTACTATGGAGGGAATATATAGAAAGTACACTCAAAAAAAAAAAAGTTTGTAAAGTCAGCAAAAAATTTTGCTGAGTCAGCAAGATTGCTAAAATTTAATAAATTTAAAAATGCCTTGCTAAAAATTAATAAATTTTTTGCTGAATTTTATTAGACTGAAAAAAACGCAAAAAATTTTTAGAAAAATTGTAATTTAGTTCATTTATTTACTGCAAATCATAAAACATATTTTTGTGATTCATTTAAAAATAATTTACAATAATTACGAAATACAAAAATTTTAATTTTCCCACATTGACGACATGAATTTATTTAATATCTGAAAATATATAGAAATAAATATATATAACATAACAAAAATTTTCTTTCAACTACTTACATCAATGGTTGTCTAAATTATGCTTTCTTTTAAAGGACGCAACTGCCGAAGATAATTATAGAAACGAAACGAAAAAATAAACAAAAACAAACGAAACGAAAAAACCAACCCTTTTTTTTGCAATAAGAAAAAGGAACCATAAAAATTTACTTATGATGTGTGTCTTTGTCTTTCGCTTTACTCTGTCTTCATGTCTGTATATGTTTGCTTGCAATTTGACCACACTAGATTATTAATCTATAAACATTTAGTTTGGAAATACATATTAAATTTAAATATTTTATTTTGTCTTTTATTGAATTAAAAGACAATTATTTTCACAAGCCGGTGACAACGCAAAATTTAAGTTGTTTTAATCCTCAATTTTGTTTTATGTATGAAAAACAGATACAAAAGTCTTCCATGGTTGATTTTTTTATATGTCTTATTAGAGTTGTACTTTTTAGAATCATTTTCCTCTTCTCTACTACATCTTGACATGCCGCGACATCTGCTTCATTCTGCGTATATCTTTCAATCTGGTTCTCGTCCACACTATTAATGTGCTTATCAGCACAATTTTTTTCAGCAAAATTAATTAGTAAAACATTAGTATATAAGTAACGCATTAGTATAAAAGAGTTAAGTGCTGAATAAGTATAACAAAATTTTAGCTGAAAACACGATTTTAGCAAAATATTTGCTAAAAAATAGTACCTGATTTACAAGACGTTTTACTAACTTTTGGACTTATTTTTTTGAGTGTACATTTTTTAATATGCATAATTTAAAAACGTTATTTTTTTAGATAAACGCACTTCAATTAGCTGGAACTTGGTTGGTGATTATTAGAAACCATGTGTTAAACATACTTTCATGTTTTTATCTGAATCTTATTATTTAAGATTTGCCACAGACTCCATATTTTTAAGGCATAAACACTGTTTATTAAACAGTTAACAAATTTTTTTAGTTAAAGCTATTTATTCCTTAAACTAAAAGCGAAACTACTTGATGATGATTTTTCAACATTACACTGCAAAGCCGCATTATTTTGCAATAATTTTGTTATTAAAATTGATCCAACTTAAAACAAATTTTTTGTGCGTTTTAAATATTTCTTTAAAAATTATGTTTTTTGTTAATAAAAATTTAAAAATAAAATACCGCGAATAAGCAAAGATATATAGTTTTACGGTTTTATAATACTTAACATATTAATGCCTTACACATTTATGCAGACAAAAATGTATTATAAAGCAAAGTTTTTGCGAGAAACGCATAAATTACTCTGTATGTTATAATTTCTTCGTATAGTGTATAAAAAAATCATTAAACCTTTCCCTTTATGCTCCAATAGTAAGAACAAATTTCGGGTTTAATTCTGTTTAGAAAATTGTAATCATTAAATTGCTTTTCCGATTTGCATTTCTTTTATAAAGTTAAAAATTAAGTTAACATAAAAAATTCGTGTAAATCGAGATAATTTTGCATCTCTTGATTTAAACGAAAAATCGTGTTAAAAAAAGATTCGTGTCAATCGAGGGATAGGTGTATAGAGTAACACCATGTTGGTGCTGTTATAACAATAATTTAAATAAGACAATCAATGCAATATGTGCAACTTCTTATTTGGTTAAATACAAAGAAAGGTGACATTTAGGACATTGCGCAACAATATCTAGGTCAGTAGCAAATTGTTAACACATATATGCAAAATTTAATGTCAGTGTGTCAAATATCTGTCGTCCTTAAGTCTCACAATAGCTAGACTACAAGTCGCTGGGTATATAAAAAAGTAAGAAAAGAAAAAAAATGTCTTCTTAATTTAAAAGACATTTACTTTTCCAGGAAATCAACCAAAAATTTATAATTTTTGTTGACCCAGTTCATAAGAATAGCTAAAAACTAATTATTTGATTTCGCTGGTAGGTTGGCGGCAATTCAAACTAGTTGGTGTTAAAAATAAATCAATAATTTCTTGTTAATTTTAAGAAATACCACAACAAATTTAAAACAATGTGCTGTAATCAAAGCCTATTGAACACACTTGTCATTCATTGATTTTTATGTGAAGTTATAAGATTTTCAAAATTTCTTTAGAAATGTGTTGTTCAATTCTTCAAAAAAACAAAAAACTACCGGTGTATCTTTAATAAATAATGTTTTTAATTATTATTAGAAGCATTATTGTTTTTTATTTTGTATTTTTTTTAAAAACGTTTATAAAAAAAAATTTAAATTTTACACTTAAAGTTTTTGCAAATATTTCTTTAACTGTATCTTACTTTGAAATTCTAAGGCCATATTCGTGATTTGCGTCCAAAAGTCATTTAGAAATGATAGGTCGCAACGCCGATGCGTTAAATTTTTTGATTTTGTTGAACTGTGTAATTACTACTACCACATATTTATATCATCTGAAAAGGTGTGATCTGGTTATTGAATAAGGTGCAGTGTAAAATTCTTTTATAATTAAGTAAAAACTACGTTGTATGGCCAAGAGCTGAATAGTTTAAATTACAATAGCAAAAAACTGTTGCAAATCTATAAAATGCAATGCGTGAGAGCAAAGTACCGGCTAATGATAGAAAAGTTAATTAAACATTAAATTGATTTTAAAATATTTAAAGTTTGTAAATCCTTTAGTTAGTCCGGTTAAAAGAATTGCAATTAACTTTATAGTGTATATGGGCGTATACACAAAACACAAATTTATTTTATGTGATTTTTTTTTTTTTGATGAGGAAAGGTTCATTCTTGATGGTCTTAATGTTTTAACAGCTATTGGAGGGACCTAAGTAAGGAACCACGATATTTTTCAAAAAGCAATTTTGTAGGCGGATAAATAATGCTTTAGGTATGGTTGATTTGGCATTCCAAGCATCAGAATTAATCCTTCTGAGTATACATTACGGCAATAGAAGCGAAATTTGTTCCATTTATTGAAAATAGCAACGAAGAAGAATTAATTTTCCAACAAGACAATGCCTGAGTACATATAAGTAGTCACACGATGGAATAGCTATCATCAAAAATATAAGAGTATTTCAAAGGCCCGCATGATCAAACCCCCATGGAGAATATTTTGGGAGTACCAACCCGTCGAGTTAACGCAGAAACCCGTCAATATGAAAGCGTTTTTCAACTAAAAGAAGCAGTTACTGATGCGTTGAGATCTACAATATGATGGAAGTACTTCGAATAAATCTTCTGGACAGTATGTCGGCTCGAATTTTCGAGTTTATTCAAAAAAAAAAAAAAAAGGAGGCCTCATGCATTATTAAAACTGCTGCTTTAAAATATTTTTCTTAAACTTTTGTAAATTTTGTAAATTTTTGATGTATTAAATGGCTAGTATTTGGAAACTAAGCGAGATATCGCAAATCGGACGAAATGTTTGCAAAACTTAACCTGCGTAACACGTTCCAATAATACAAATGTGTATAAGTGTTCCGATTCCACTCGTTCCCAGTTTCGTTCCATATTGTTCCATTTTGAATCAATGTTTCATTCTATTATCGGACACCCTATGGCTGTTTTACAAAAATATTATCAGAGATCGATAGAAACTGTATGTTTATTGTATTATCAAGTAAATAAGTAAATAAGTAAAAATAAATAAATCCCCCAGTGGCGGTTTTATAAAAATTGATCAATCGCGATCTCTCCATAATTTAGCCCATTTATCAAGGGAGTATTAATATTTCAGTGGAGTATAATTTTTATCCGTATCGCACTTAGTTTTGGAGATACTGGCCATTTTAAAAAATCGCCATTTTATAAAATGGCTAGTTTCTCGAAAACTAAGCGAGATATGGCAAAACGGGCGAAATGTTTGCAAAACTTAACATGCGTAACACGTTCCAATAATACAAATGTATTAAGTGTCCCGATACCACTCGTTCCCAGTTTCATTCCATATTGTTCCATTTTGGACCAATTTTTCATTCCTATGGTTGTTTTACAAAAATATTATCTCTCGGGTTCTTTCCCGGACATAGTCTGTTTGTATTAAGATGGTTACGTAAAGCGCCTGTAAAGGCCTGATTTCATCGATATTCACCATTAGTTTCTCGAAAATCTTATTTGTCAATTGTAATTTGTTTTCTTTAATTAATGCATCACTAATGCTCATGAAATTTAATATTATTGCCATTGATCAATGAAATCAAATCAATGAAATTCATTATCATTAACTAAACAAATGCTATTGAAAATAATTTAATTACAATTGATATCAATGAAATTGTAATGAAAATCTTCAATTAATTAGTCCATTCAATTAGTTAGTCCCACGTAAGGTTTAGTATGAAACATTAATTGATTTTGTTATTCTAATTTGAATAGTAAAATAAAAATAATTGATTTGTTTTTTTGTAAGATATTATTAATTGTCCATTGGTTTCACATGTATGATGTTTAAACTCTTCTACCTTTTTTTAACGAAATTTAGTGCAATTGATGTGTAATTATAGATTTGCAACGCAGTGTATTATTATACGTAAAACTCTACTAAGCGATATAAAATTACATATGAAATCATGATAATTAATATATACCATATGCAGTGATATATGCCAAATCTACTGTAATATCAATTGATATGTATTAAGATATTAGTACGTATTTGACCATATAAAAAATTTTCGGAAAACCAAATCCAAGATAAAATTATGTATGATTTTAAGCTATATAAGCTTTATGTTATTATATAATATTATATTAAATAAGATATGATAAACGTTTGCACTCTGGAAATTATATATGAGAAAATTGAGAACATATAATTGTATCTTAAATACATCAAATTGTATCGGATTCGATACAATTGTATCGAGTACGATTCGATACAATTGCATCGAATACGATCTAATTCGATGCAATTAAATACAATTGTGTACAATGTGATGTGTATTAGATACAATTTCATCGGAATTGTGTCGCCATACAAATTTTTCTGTATTAATTAGAAATGTATCGAATTATATATAATTCGATATTTATACATAAAAGTTGATACAAACCGTTTCTTGCTTTTTTAACCATTTTATCAAATTATATCTAATTTCATATACTGATTAGAAGACTAATATTATGTTTACAGTTTTTTTTCACGAAAATAAATCTGTGGAGATAAAAACTCATGGCTTTTTTTAACAGTTTATCTCTTGTAAAAAAGTTCACCATTTTTGATCCAAACTAACCGACAACAATATATTAGTATTATGTACATAACGGAGTTTTTCCCAAGCCATACAAAATTTAATGTATCTTTATTTCCATATAAAGATATGTTATATTGTTATGCCTTGGAAAGAAAATCGTTATGAACATAATACTAATTTATTGTTGTCGGTTGGTTTGGATCAAAAATGATTAACTTTTTTGCAAGGACCAAATTTAATAATAAAATTTACACATCATCCTTTTAAAAAATCACAAAAAGCAATAACTATGCTATAGAATTAATTATTAACGACAAATCTTCCATTTATGGAAAATGTTTGTAGTATCTGACGATTTGTATTTTATCGTTAAATCCAAAGTTGTTGTAAATCATATTATACCACTAACCTACACTTACAACTTAAAATACATAAATCTAAACTGGTTAAGTGTGTATGGCATTTAATAAGAATAGAAAAATATATTTATAAGAAAGAAACCTAATTATTTTAAATATGTTTTGTACAAAAAAAAAAATCTAATAAAAATTAAGAACAATAATCTATTATAATAGTTTGTCAGGTTTAAATTTATCCAAAAAACTAACAGTTTTGCTTCGCAGGTTCAATATGTAATTTCCGAAAAGTCTAATATCTGAAATGAAATATAAATAATTTTTGGTCTTGGATCATATGTTTTTTTATATTATTTTGTATAACGCTATATATAAATTTATTTACAACCAAATATAATTTAGTCAAGAATATCTAATTGTATATGGCACATAAAATAATATGAAAGAAAACATGTTTTTGGATATGCCAATATATGGCACCGAATAAAAAAAAATATATAAAATCAAAATTCCACTTAGAACCACAACTTATCCTATACGATGTTATTCGCAACAAAATTTAAACACATATAATTTAATCAAATTGCACTTTTTTGAATCTACTGGTAAGCAAAAATTTTAAATATTTGCCTCAGCGCCAATTATGGCTTTATAGAGGCTAAAAAAAAGTAGGCAACAATAAATATATTACAATTTTAATGTATAATTTAAATTAAAAATTTAACAATATATAATATATAAAAAATAAAAAAAAAAAAAAGAATTAAAAATATACATATTTACATTTTTAATAATGTTAAGTCGTAAGAAGTATTTCGACGTTATTAAGCAAGTATTGTTTTATACTTCCTTTAAAAGTTGACAATATAGAAATATTTTTAAGACTGTCAGGTAATTGGTTATACTCGTTAGCATCAGCGAAAGTAACTCGTTGTTTAGTCAACTCGAGGCGACATCTCGCTACGTTCAGATCCGTCGCATGTCTTGTTATTCTATGAGTGTGTATCAGATTTTGATGAAACTGTATAATGTGAGATCCATATCCTTTAATACATTTAAAAACATAAATCAAAATTTGTTGTTTATATAACCCTCGTATTGGAAGTATAGTTTTTGCAAAATTTTTATATAAATCAACTGTACTAAATCGTAACGGCAGATTAAACACGATCTTCAAAGCTTTATTCTGTTTGATTGCAGCGACTTTATTACTGAGCTTGATTTAGAGGCATAGATCATTGAGAGATATGTTAAGTGTGAGTGAACTAAAGAATTGTAGAGTAAAATTTTCGTTTCTGGATTCAATTTGTTTCTAAATTTATGCAAAAACACCAATTCCAGATGATATTTTAGATTTCAGTTGATTAATGTGGTTTTCCCATGTAAGATTGTGACATAGATTAATTCCTAAATATTTAACACTCTCTGACTCATTTATCAAATTATCACCAATATGTACGCTCATAACTTCATCGTTTCTTGAAATATGTGGCTTAAACTTTATAAATTTAGTTTTCCCTGAATTTAAAATAAGTTTGTTAATCCTCAGAAATTCAGACAAAATAGCAGCGTCATATTCGATTTGTGTTTGCAATACTTTTTCATGTTTATAATTGTATAAAAGACAGACATCATCAGCGAACATAAATAGTTTTCCATAAAATTTTATATTTTTCATATCATTTATGTAAATTTTAAACAACATTGGGCCCAGAACGCTACCTTGTGGGACACCACATAACACATCAAGCATGCTACTTTTTGATTCACCAACTAGAACAAATTGTCTGCGATTCCTTAAATAATCTTTAAACACTTCAATAGCATTTTGTGAAAAACTAATGAAATATAGTTTTTTTACCAGTATATCGTGATCAACTAAGTCAAACGCTTTCGATAGATCAAAGAAAACACCTGCAACTCCTTTAAAAACCTGCATCAAGTCCACTACAAACATACTCAACCATATTTGCAACAGCTTCTTCAGTTCCAGTGCCTTTTTTAAAACCAAATTGTGGGTCAAACAAAATGTTATTTATCTCAAGATAACTTGATAATTGTTCAAACAAAACTTTCTCCAATATCTTATCAACGATTAAAAGAACTGAAATCGGACGATAAATCTCCACTTTATTACTTCTATATATTTGTTAGAAAAATCGCTTAATATTTATATTAATGGGAGGTTTTTAATATTCTTTGCAATAGTTTTGTAAAAGAAAACTAAATAATACTGTAAATAGTGCAGTTTATTAAAAAACAGAAAATCATGTTTTTATTTTTTAGGGTTAAAATAAGCGGAAATATTTGCAGAAATCTTTGAACGTATATATCCTTAAACACAAGCCACTTAAATCCGTTAGCTTGCATCAATTTGAAAGAGTGCAGCTAAAGTTAAAGCTGCTTTTATGACTTTTTAATTACACACATTCCCGGAAAAGTACACTCAGTGAACTTCTGCTTTAAAAATATGTAGTTGTTTGGGTTGTAATGCAGGTTCTTTATTTTTAATATAAATGTCAGTCATTTGTAGGACAAACTAAATTTTTTACTAATCTTGTAGTTCATTTAAAAACCAAACCACATTAAATGACTGTTTTATAATTTACATTAATTTTTTACAGTAGTTGTTTTGTTATTTAAAAAAATAAAAAAAAAAGTTTGTTTCTTTTTAACTAAAATGTGGCTCTTGTTTACTACATTTGTTAGTCATTTTTTGAACATTAAAAAGCAAATGACAATGTTAGTTGAATTTACTGAAATGTAAGGCATCCTTTCTTTAAGTGAAATTTCATTTGTTTTTAACTACATTTGCAGTGGTTTTTACCTACATAGTATTTAAAGTGAAATATTGTTTTTTTTTTTTTTGGTTTAAATCATTTAAGAGCTGAGTTCGTGCTTCATTTTAAGCTTTTAATAACGCCTTTGACAAATCAGCATCTCGCAAAATGACCTTTCCAAAAATTGATGTATTTTTTCTAAAAACTGCCCACAATTTTATGGTGTTATGTTAACAATTTCTTACAACAATTATAGCTTGAATTTTATAACATTAAATTTTATAGCATGAAATTCTCATTTAGTTCACACATAAATTAGTTTTTATCTTTCTATAGAAACGTAGGCAAACATTTTTTTGGATTTTTTTTTTAAACCATAGGATTTTTTTTTTTTAAACAATTTTTAAGTTATTTTATTTTCATTTTTTTGTTTAAAAATGGTTACATTTTTATTAAACAAAAAAAAAACTTTTTACATATTGGTGGCACACCATCAGCACATACAGTGGAAAATTATTCAAGTTCAAGTTCGTTTATAATACGCGATTTGGCTTCCTAAATTGACAGCTGCAAATAATATATCAATAAGAATGAAAATTTTTGAGTCTAAGTCAAACAACTTTTTGAGAATTTTTAAATTTGAGCGTTAATAACTAACTTCAATTATTCTGAAATTTTGCAAAGACAACGTTATTTTAATCGTTGACATAAATATATAAGCCGCTATGCTCTGACGTAAAAAATATAGAATTTATTGCAGAATTTAATCAGTTTCATTAATATGAAAAAATTTTGAAAAATGTTCATATAGATGATTTCAAAAACAAACTTTTTTGTATTACACACCTTATTTTATCAAATAAATCGATAATTTTTTGCAGTTGCTAACCTTGCGATTTATAAGAATGTTCACATAATAAATCAATTACGTTCGAAACTTCCAAAAAACGCTTGTATCATTAACTTAAATCGGGAAACTTTAACAAAATTTTCTTTTTTAACACAAAAACA
The DNA here is from genome assembly GCA_021234595.1 of Delia radicum. Lineage (NCBI taxonomy): Eukaryota > Metazoa > Arthropoda > Insecta > Diptera > Anthomyiidae > Delia > Delia radicum. The sequence goes on from CM037855.1 coordinate 158,541,461, forward strand.
TCACACACAAACAATCTCTTTTACACAATAAAGCAATTTGTCAGTGTAAATTGTTCCCAGGTTTAAACCATAACAGTTTATTTTTGCTTTGGCGAAAAAAAAACTTACCGCAATAAGTTTAACTAGTTATAACTACGCCTGATTGTGGTTTCATAATCCATTACAACATGTAAGTCAATGAAAAAAAAAAAAAATAAAACAACAACGCATAAACCACGCAATACATGTTCTAAACACAGTCCTAGTAATTGCAAGTGTTCTTTTGGAACCATCTTTAGAAAATGTAGAAGAAAAAATATTGAAAATAATACAAATGACCAATGACCCAACAAGCCGTAAATATAAACCAATAAATGATTTTAGTAGTGTCCGACCGAATAGTTTGGCCAAAAAACTATATTTGGTGGGTTGTTTGGTATCTAGAGGCAATGATGATAAATTTCGCTATAGCGAGGAATCATGTTTGTTGAGCCGATTTAATTCGACTTTGTGTGTGTAAAATTTAAAGAAAAATCTGAAATTTATCTGTAAAGTTAAAAGTTCCGCCACCGAACTATTTTCGATTTGGCCAAACTTTCAGAAGCTTAACTATGGACTTTTCTTAAAATTTTACACTTAAAAACGCATGTAATCAGCCCAACAAACATTTTTTGCATTCACTAAATTTGCTCATAATGCTTTAAAATACCGAATATGTACAGAAAAAATACATTTTCTGGCCGAACTGTTCCGTCGGACACTTGATTTTAGTTCTCATAGAGAAGAAGAATAAGTTCTAAATTAAGAAAAATTACATTTGATCATGCAGTTTATGAAAAGAGTAAATTTTCTTAATATATTCAACAAAATATTAATTTTAATAAGTTTGCAATATACACTTACCAAACAGTATTATATTCAGAGAATGTGGCCATAAAACAGTTGGATCGGGGATAAGAATACTTACATATTTCCCATGAAAAATATAATATTTGAAAATTTAATTGTGTTAATAAATATCGACAAATTAAACTTTACAGTTTCAATTTATTTTCATTAATGCAAAACTAAATAAACGAACATTAAATTTCCCCTTAAACTATTTAATAACAAAATTATTTTGATAACGAAAGTTTGTGTAATAGATTCGTAATCTAAAAACTATTACCAATGTATAAAATAAAGTATAAAAACTGACCTGCACTTTAAATATAACATAAAGAAACGAAAGACTTAAGACATGAACTTTTAAATATACATTAAGCATCTCAATTTGTATCATAAACATCAGAACATAATTAAGTTTAGTTTTTTTTTCTCTGTTTTTAGAAACAAAAAACCTTGTAAAAAGGGAAAGTGTAAACAATGATAGTTAAAAAGCAAAAATTGAAAATTAAACATAATGACTTTCGGATATTAAGTAAAACGAAAAAGTTTCAAAACAAAATTTGAAACAATTTCTTCGCCCTCTATTTTAAGCATTTTAAAAATTTCTTTTTAATAATCAATTACCTCTTAGCGTATCCTCTGAAAATGGTGTAAATTATTACTGTTGCCAATATAATTGGTTACGAAGAAAAAGTAAACATTCAACATCTTTCTCCCAAGATCTAGCAACTATTCTAACCCAATACCTCCATAAGAACTTGATGCCTGTCTCATATTGTTGCTGTTCATTTGTTGCAGGCTAACCATATTAAAGACAAACAAACAAAATAATACAAACCATTATGACAGGCCATAGTGGTAATAAAAAAATTCTTTACAACATTTTTATAAGCTTTAATTTACTAAACAATTTTACAAGTGCGTGTCTACATGTAGACATTAAAATTACCCCCAAACAACTAGAAGAGCTAAAGCTGGAGCCCAGATGGTATTTTGACGCCAAATTGATGTTGCATGAAATATGCTAAATGTGTAAACAGCATGCAGCAAATTATAATGTATGCAAAACATTTCAAATTTTTCAATTTTCCAAAAATAATCATAGAAGACAAAACGGCTGAAAATAAACAAAACGATAAATAAGCCAATTAACTATAGAAAAAATTTTAATTTTTTTTTTAAAAATTTAAGAAATTCACGTTTAAAGAAATTTCCTGTATTTGATGTAATCAGGTAAGAGTTGCCCAGCCGTATAGGACAAAAATTGTACACTGTTTACTATTATTATACTGATTTATAAAACAGTTATTAGAAAATAACCCTCTTATGCACTTATTTGAACAAACTATGTGTTTGTCAAGACACACAATAACGAAAAAATTTGCTTAACCTCTTAACGGATTTATTAGTGTTTAAAAATTAAAAAAAAACACACAAAAACTAACATACGGCCTGTTTTTACAAGACGTATATACTACCACACGAACGTGTGGCACCCGAACGAATACGTAATGAAATGAGTATTTATAATTCGTTCGTCTGACTTACGTTTGATTACATAAAGCTTTATATTTTGTCAAACAGTAAGATTGCCATTATAATGTTTTTTTTTCATTTTTTTCATATAAAAATAACACATTTTCCGCTGGTAGATGGCAACCCCAACATTATAAATGAAATATAAAGAAAAACAGGTGATTTTTATTTGCAAAAAAACTTTATTCGTTTTGTTTACAAAACAATTAAAGTGTTGATAAAAATAATTCCTATTCTTTTGCTTTATTAAAGTTTTTTGTTAAAAGCTTTTTTAATCAAATTTTGCTTAATTTTTTCCTTGAATAATACTTTCTTTGTGGCCGTCTGTTTTTAACTTTTAAAATCGCAATTTATGTTTTTGTATGACGCGTCACTCAAAAAATCGTGTAAATGAGTGAAGAAATTCATTTTGGGATTTTGTATCACAAACGTCACTTTATATTGAGTGAAACGTAAGGGTCGTCATGACACATCGCAACCGAATATCGTAACTTAATGCAAGCTGGACTTAACGCTTTAAAAAAACTCATTTGATTACGTATTCGTCCGTCAGCCGAACGTTCGTCTAAAACTATTCACGTCTTATAAAAACAGACCATTAGAAACCAAAAAAAGAGAACGAAACTTACAACTCTTACATTTTCACTCAATACAATGTGACATTTGCGATACAAAACCCCAAAATGAATTTCTTTAAGGCTCCATTAGTTGTTCCGTTCCGTGACGATTCTGTTACGTGCTGTTCCGGATGGCTCAGTCAGGGACGATAAATGGGAATTTCAAAATGTACCAACCATGATAGAATATAGTACTTTTTCGACCCCAATAGTACAAATAAATTTATTATAAATTACCAAACAAAAACGTAAATAAAAATTTATTTGTATACAAAAACAAAAAGTTAAACAATATTGGTTACAAAAATTTATGGATTTTTTCTTAAATTACTCAAGTTTTTAATATTTTCTTAATACATATATTAATAAATATTAATGAATATATTATTATATTATATTATTTCTAAATCAAATTAAGGATTAAATTATTCATAAGCTTTTATAATGGGACTAAAAATAATAATATAGAAAATTTTTTAAATAGTACTAAATGGATCAAAGGAGTACCATAGTACTTTCAAGGTTAAAATAGTACCATACAAAGTACTATAGTACCAACTTTTTCATCCCTGAGCTGAGTAGTTTTATGTGAGAGCCATCAGCTGTTTTAGGTGTCACTTAACGGAGTACAGAAATTCTGTTTTTTACAGGTTCGTCCGGCAAGGAACGTAACATTACAGACAAACTAACCACACACACTCATTTTCATACATCAAAAACAAATCAGCTGATTCGTCATGGAACGAAACGTACAAACTAATTCAGCCTTTCTTTACTCATTCACACGAGTCTTTTGAGTGACACGTCATACAAAAATGGTCGTAAAATTTACATGTAAATTGCATAAAAGCATTAACACTTAAATGCCCAACAGCGTCGATTTGAATGGTGTTTTTATGCTATGAAATGCTAAATAAACAAAACCTGAGTACCACTACTTTTAAAATAGTTTTTTTTACGATTTTTATAACCAAAAAACCAAAAATTTCAAAATATTTAATTGCCCGTCACACAAAAATCAAGTGACTTACAGGCATACCTAAGCAAGAGCGGAAAGTGGAAAGCGGAACGTTTTTTTACCGCCTAGCGTTAACGCTGAAATGTCATCCCTAAACCAGAGCGGCAACGCTACGTCAAATCGATAAAAACGGGGTTATCAAAATAAAAAATATAACTAACATCCCTGATTATTTTAACAACAAAGCACATTACAATATTGGTGTTTCTCGGGATAGAGGTATTTCAGAAAGTAGGAGGAGTTTTTCCAAGATTAGGGTCTCTATTTCTTCTCCGGAAGACGCTCTAGCAGATGAATGTATAAATTATATTCGATTGGGTTGGATTCAATTGGGGCACTCTAAATGGGTCGAAGTGGAATTTTTCAAAATTTGACCCTTTGGGACAAAAGTCGGGACATCAGAACTCGTTTTAGAGGTATGGTTCCTTCGGCAAAGTTTCTTATTTTGATCCCTAGAATACGATTTTCCTTGAACGTTGAGCGATTTTTAAATCGACCCGCCCTAGTGTCCAATTATCTAACACATTTTTATTTATGAAGTTGCGAGCACTATATTAATAAAATTTATATATTAATAAAAATTAAAAAATAAAATGAATTAAAAACTTTAAATAGTCCAATAGTATTAAACTTGAGTACTACGGTACTTTGGAATATCGAATAGTATCAAAGAAAGTACTATAAAAAGTATCAACTTTACCATCCCTTGTTTACATTTGTTGTCTTTTGCAACTAACTTCACTATGAAACGCGCTGTCAAAATCGGATTTTCCAATTGCAAAGAGTTGCCGCCGCGTTATTTCGGGATGCTACATACAAATTGTATGGACATGAGAATTTTTGACAGCTAGATAACGCTTGTCAGTCAGGAACAAAAAAAAAATATTTATTACATTTGCCTCTAAATACCTTTGGATTTTATTGAAACTTTCTAAATATATTTTTGTATATTTTTCGATATCATAAAAACGCATTTTTTGAGTTTTTAATTAATATCTCACATTTTTAATATTCAATAAAGACTGTATTTTATTTAAGAGTGCTTGGATTTTTTTAATGCACTTGCGAACTATACATTTTAATTAAGCTCAAAATAAAGCCGTAGGAATTTTTTTAATGGTTGTATCTTTATAGATACAGAGGACATTTAAGGGTTAAATACACTACCCCCGATTCAAGATTAATTTCGGCGAATATCACATTAATATCAGGCGGATAAACTGTAGTTCAGCTAATATCAAAGTTTAATTTTTATGGTAAACGTATATATAGTAAATAGTAATAAATAGTAATTGCAATTTGCTATAGAATATTCCAATAGTAAAATGAAAATCTTCATAAATACGATGAAGCTGTTTCATAAAAAGACAAATTGATGACAGACTTATTCATATTTATGAAATGATTCATAAATATGATGAAGAAGTTTAATAAATTCATATGAAATGCTTCATTATTGTTACTGAATATTTCATAAATAATATAAAACAGTCTCATAAATTTGTATGAAAGTTTTATAAATTGTTATGAAATGTTTCATTTTATGAAAAGTTATATTAACGTTTCATATTATATATAAATAGCTCTATTTAAAATTAAGAACACATTAAATAATATTTAATTGATGTTTCAGAATTTTAATTAAAAGTCTAAACTGCAAGTAATATTTCCTAAATTTCAAATAAAAAATTTCAATAACGAACAAACGTTTATTTTCACAAAGTTTATGAAACTTGTATATGAAATGATGAAGATCTATGAAACATTTTCTGTTTTGGAAATTTCTATTTCTGAAACAATGGCATCAAAATGATGAAACTTTTTCCCTTAATGCAAATTATTGTTAATTTTACATGGTAGCAAAAAATTTTAAATATTGCAAATATTTGAGAAAAATATCACAGTTTCATGAGTGAACTTATAATTATTTTGTTCACTGTATGGTTTATTAAAAATTTCTATTTTTATAACATGAATAAGTTTCTGCAGTCCCTGACGTAACCGGTTAAGACTGTACAGTGGCAGCCGATTTTCAATATACCAGAAAGGCATGATTTTTGTTCGCGATGTCCCACTTGATATGTCTGTTTTGAGCGCTTCTATCATGTGCTCTAAAAGCAATAAATTCATGTCTTCGTGGGCAATAAGAATCTTTTTTGCAAGTTGACAACATTAATGCTTCATAATTGTGAAAGGCGTGGTAGAGAAGAATGAGTGTATTTTCTAAAAATCATAGCTACATTGCAAATTTTTAATTTTTTTTCTGAATCAGACTGCGCAGTTTCTGGTATTGAACCTTCGTCAGTGACCCTGTTTTTGAATAATGTAATATTTGTTATGTTTTTATTTGATAGATTACGTCTATATGAAATTTTCTGTGCAATCACTGACCGTGGTATAGATAACCTGATTTCTAATGCCACATGCACTCGCACTACACGTTAGACAGAGCGCTTTAGCCCTCTGAGCTATCGTCAGGTCGAGATTTGTTGTGATTAAAACTAGTTTTATTCAATACACGGTGTTTTTTTTTTGTTCTTGCATACATAATCTCAGAAGTACAACTCCAACAACACAACAGCTCTATTTTTAGAAACTTACCTCACTGTTTTTCCCATATGTTGTAAGTGATTTCACATCTATGATATATTCTTTGTATATTCGATAGATGGCGCTTACGTAGTTAGGGAAGAATTGCCAGAGAGCAAAGTTTGATTTTTGTTAGAGTTTGAATTTTAACGTCTTTTTCAGACAATTGCAATTAATACTATAATTAATATGCAATCATGTTATGATGCATTCTTTACTGATTCATTGTAAACATTATTAACTGCTTCTAAGAAGGCATTTAGGGAAACACAACAGAATGCCTTCCCTAATTGCTTTATTGTATGCAAGGCGGTGAAGCGCTAATTTGGAAGCATACAAATCTAGTTACTGCTTACCAAATCCATGTTATTTTTTACTGGGCTGTATCAAAGGAAGGGATGTTGTGTTGAGATAAAAGCAATTAAAATAAATGTCGCGCAAGTCAAACGTTTATTTACCAAGCAGTTACTTTTTATTATAGTTACATTTCATAGCTAGTTGTTAGAAAGAAAAAAGTTCAAACTATCGAATTGTGAAATAAAACAAATCTATAGATGCTTAACCCCTCAAAGCCTATTTTGCTTATCATTGCTTTCAACAGAATATGAACTATGAAAAAAAATATGTTTATCAATCTTTTTTTTTCTATAAAATATGTGTTCTTAAGTTTTGTCTCATCTAACACATACTGAAATTTGAGCTCAATTCACTCAGGATACTTCCCTTTTGACTTTATTTAATGAAAACATTCTTATTAAGATTATAAGAATCGTTGCAATAGAAATCAATGATAGAAAGTCCTCTAATTCGCACGAATTTTGGCCAGGCTTTCTATGTCCTTATTTTTAATTTAAACCAAAAAGCCCTATTTTTCTTAAAAAATTCCAACAAAAAAAACTAATTAATATCATTAAATTCTCAGCATACAATTCATTTAAAAGTGTCTCGCAACACTTATTTCACACTTTGCATACAACCTGAATTATGCAAATGACTTCAGCATATTTATATAAGTGTTTTATTTTATCTATGCTCATTAATGTTTCATTACAGCTAAACACCCACTGTGATCAAATTCTTAATCCACAATTTAAAATCTACTTTAACTCGAAAAAAAGTGCCAAAACAACAGCCAGTTAAATCGTAAACACCAACAACACTTGAATAAATTTTCAAAAGTTAAACTTGAAGATTTGAAAATCCAGATTTAAACAACATAATACTTAAATGCCCACACATGCGATAATCAAAAATAACAAGAGAACGTTTTCGTGCCAAATTTCTTAAATCCTTGATGCAACCCCAGTAAAAGTGTTATAAATGTATTACAGCAAGTAAGACCAGAAGAAGCTAGAAGGCGTAAGTTAAAAAACTACAACAGAAAAAAGGCAAGGAACAAGAATTTAAGATATGATAAAAATCAACAACATTGGCAACCAAACTGGCAACATCAACTCATCCAACTACTATCCATCCATCAGACAGCTAATTTTATATGCAGCTCTAAACAGTAGGATAATACTTACAAGGGAAGTATCCCGACACGGACCGGCTGTTCTTAAAAAACTTCGAATATGTGGTAAAGAATAAAAATTGAAGGGACCCGTGAATTTTTTTTTAGCTGCCAAATCTAATGTTAGGCGTTACTAAGTGGGGTCAAAAATGACCCTATTTAATGTTTATTTCATTTTATTTCATTCTATTCAAGTAACTACAGACAAATTTGTTATCAAATGAAAGGTACAGTTTACTGGTGTAAAAATTATGTCTAAAGATTTTCAAGTATTTTTGTTATTCAGAAAAGTGTTGCTTTATTAAGCTAAAAATAATGCATAGTAATGCCTATTTAATTTAATCGAGGGGTTCCGATATTCCAAATCTTTCAGTCTTAATGCGAATTTTGCCGAAGTGCCTTTTTCTCCTATATTTCAAATAATTCGAAAATGTGGCATCTCTTTGCATCTAGGCAATATGGGTATCAGTATTTGTTGTATAATTTTCGTAAATGAAGGACTAGTGTTCATACAAAAACAAATTAATTTTGAACCACAGTTTTTAACCCTTAAACGTGAGGTTGGACAGCTTAAAAAATACGTGCCTTTATTTTTTTTTTTTTTGTTTCCTCCTCAACAAAATATCCAAATTTCTGGTCGGGATACCTCCCTTGTTATATTAAACTACACTATGGCTTACAAAAAAAAAAACTATTTTTAACATTAAATCAATCATTGACAGGAGAGAAGGAGACCATTATCTACCGACCATTATCTTACGAATAAACTTGTTTGCCTACATTATCGCATAAAATGAATGTTGCAAATAATGATCACTGGCATGACTTAAATATAAAACAACTTTAACATGAGTTTTCTTATATAGGCTAATATATATTTTCTTCTGGTAGAATCGTATTTTAAAATATGTTATAAATAATATGAATTACATCTTTAAAGTAGCAAATTTTTAAATCATTATATTTTAAACAATCATAAATCAACAATGGCAACATAGTGGGAAATTTAACCTTTCTAGATAGATATAATTTGATTTATGTGAAATTATTTCAGTTGTTATACAATAATAGTCAAATAGTTTAGATACACAAAACAAAATTATTGTCCATTAAATTTGAATTAAACTTTTGTTTGACTTCAAACTCACTTTTAATTAAAAGTTTAGAAAACCTGACAAAGTTTAAAAAAATCACTTAGATTAAAAAAAAAAACAAAACTTAAAAAAATCAATCGATTAAATTAAAAAATGGCTTATTGTAAAAATCGAAAAAATTTTAAATGAAAACCGGCAAAATTAAAAAAAAAAACATAAAAATTTAAGTAAAAAATCGGCAAAATTTAAATTGCTAAAATTATAAATTTTTAAAAAATTTTAAAAAAGCATTTAAAACCAAAAAATATCCTAATTAACATTTTAAAAATTTTTCCCTAATTCAGGCGTTGTTTTTTTTTTTATTAATTTTGTCGATTTTATTTAAATTTTGCAGGTTTTTTTTTAAATTTTTACGATTTTCTCAAATATTAGCGATATTTCTTTAATTCGAAGATTTTTTTAATTGTGGCGATTTCTTTTCGATTTTTTTTTCCCTATTTTACTTTTTTTGCAATTTTTTGTAATTGATATTAAAGTTTTAACACATTAAACACACATCATAGGTAGACTGGACATTTTCTAGCCGAGCTTGGCAGATATATAAAACAATGCTGCAATTAAAAAAAAAAAGTTTGTAAAGTCAGCAAAAAATGTTGCTGAGTCAGCAAAATTTTAGTCAGGAGAATGCTTGCAAAAAAGTTGCTAATGTCAGCAAAATCTTTTGCTGAAAATCAGCGAGCTGATTTTTAGCAACAAAATTTGTAGATTCAGCAAAAGTTTTGCTAACACTTAGTAGATTAGAAATAAAAAAGCGTTGGTAAAAATTAATAAATTTTTTGCTGAATTTTAGTAGACTGAAAAAGCCGCAAAAATTTGTAGAAAAATTGTAATTTAGTTAAATTATTTGCTGAAAATAATAAAACATATTTTTGTGATTCTTTTAAAAATAATTTACTATAATAACGAAATATAACAATTTTCATTTTCCCACATTGACGACATGAATTAATTTAATATCTAAAAATATATAGAAATAAATATATATAACATAACAAATATTTTCTTTCAATTACTTACATCAATGGTTGTCTAAATGATTCTATCGTTTAAATGACGCTTCTGCCGAAGATAATTATAGAAACGAAACGAAAAAAATAAACAAAAACAAACCAAACGAAAAAAACAACCCTTTTTTACAATAAGAAAAAGGAACCATGAAAATCTACCTAAGATGTGTGTCTTTGTCTTTCGCTTTACTCTGTCTAGATTTCTGTATATGGTTGTTTGCAATTTGACCACACTATTATTAATCCATAAGTTATGTATAATATAAAAGTTTAAATAAATAAGTATTTTATTTTGTCTTTTATTTAATTAATAGACAATTCTTTTTACAAGCCGGTGACAATGCAAAATTTAAGTTGTTTTAATCCTCAATTTTGTTTTATGTATGAAAAGGAGATACAAAAACTTCCATTGTTGATTTTTTTATATGTCTTATTAGAGTTGTACTTTTTAGTATCATTTTCCTTTTCTCTACTACATCTTGACATGCCGCGACATCTACTTCATTCTGCGTATATCTTTTAGTCTGGTTGCCGTCCACACTATTAATGTGCTTATCAGCACAATTTTTTTTTTAGCAAAATTAATTAGTAAAACATTAGTATATTAGTAAAGCATTAGTATAAAACAGTTAAGTGCTGAATAAGTATAACAACAATTTTAGCAAAAAATTTTGCTAAAAAATAGTATACCTGATTTACAAGACGTTTTACTAACTTTTCTACTAACTTATTTTTTTGAGTGTGCATTAAGAAATTTTTATAATTTTTTTTTTTTGCCTTCAGGCGACTTCCAGTGCAAATGTTAGCAACCAAATTTTAAACTTTGAAAAAAATATAAATAAATTCTAGACGTTATCTATAGGCTAACATATTATTTCAAAAATTTCAACTGTGTAATTGAAAGTATCCTAATCAGAAAAAATATGAAAATATGTCAAAGATCCACTTTAGGGAACATTATAAAAATTTAATTTTTCACATTTTTGTTTTACTTATTACGAGGGCGGGTCAATAAGTCCGTGATTTTTTGAACTTCCCTCGTAGTTATATGAAATACAACATTGCTACCATCATGTACCAACTGTTAATAGACTACTGTCAAATTTTGAGCAAGTTCCGTCATTTACTTTGCGTTTAACAGATGTTCAACTTTACTTTGCGTATAACAGCTGTTTTAAAAATGGAAAAAAGTGAATTTCGAGAGATCATTAAACATTATTTTTTGCGAAAAAAAACCGTCAATCAAACCAAGGAAAAGCTTGTTAAATACTACGGGGACTCTGCACTATCGATTTCAATGGTAAAAAAGTGGTTTACTGGTTTACACCGATCGAAGAGTAAAAGTGCGTGAGATCATTGGTGCCGTAGGCATTTGATACGGCAGTGTGGTTTCGATTTTAAATGATCAGTTGGATTTATGAAAGCTGTCTGCAATATGGGTGCCGCGTTTGCTCTCAATTGACTATAAACGTAATCGTGTGACAACTTCAAAGGATTGTTTGGAGTTGTTTAACCGCAATTCGAATGAGTATTTAAGGCGTTTTGTAACTGTGGATGAAACATGGATCCATTACAAACACTCCGGAGACCAAGGTAAGTTTGTCGGCCAATAAGGTGATGGCAGCAGTTTTTTGGGATGCACGCGGGATAATCCACATCGTTTACCTTCAAAAGGGAAAAACAATAAACGGCGAATAGTATGCCAACTTATTGGACCGATTTAAACGAGGATTAAAAAAAAAACGACCCCATATGGCCAAGAAATGCCTATTTTATGGACCTCGAAAAATCCTATTTTTTGAAGGGAGACAAAAGTTGGAATAGCGTTGGACTGAGTGTATTGAGCTAAAAGGAGATAATGTTGAAAAATAATTTAATTTTTTTTTTGCAAAAAAAAACTGGGTTTCATTCAAAAAGTCACGGACTTATTGATTCGCCCTCGTATATATGTTTACCCGAGTAAAAACGTTCACATATAATCATGCACGATTTTATATGTTTTATATGTTATTTCTTGCTATTGTATGTAAATGCTTATGTTTATGTATGTTTCTATATAAAATTGTTCCCCTCTATTTTTTTTAATAAGGCACCACATAAAATTACACCTTATTGCATATCGACCAAAATGTAATCGTATATGACACATAGAATTATATGTGGTTAATCTAATTATGCACGAATACATGTATAATTAGATATAACACAAATCAAAATTATATATAACAACATATATTGTAATATTAAAACAAAATTTATTTCATTTTGTATAAAACAATATATTAACCTATTCATATTTATATGTAAAGATATATATGTAAATACCAAAAAACTAATAACTTTTATAAATACAACTATATATTATCGTATTTAAAGTCTAATAGCTGTATATTAGTCTGTGCAGAATTTAAAAAAATTGCGAATTTAAGTTCGTCCAAAAGCAATAGGTATTATTGAGCTGTTTATGAGTATGTAGTACTTTATGGACATTTTATAAATATATTTACAAAAATATGCTCAGCATTACCAAACTTTTAAGCCCAATTTTGCAAGTATTGTTGAATTTTTTATATTTTTTTATTTTTTCCATTATTAACTGGATAACACGCATCGTTTGAGCACTGTTACGTAAAATTACCCACTTTCGGGACACCCTTACATATATTAAAACTTAAAAAATGTTTATACGGAACGGATATGAAGGATGAAGACACACTCGTATGAAATTGTATTTATTTTCATACAATTATATAAAATTATATCAGGTCAAAGTTCGAATACAAACATATCTGTTTTTATATAATTACATCTATTTGTATCAGTTTAGATAAAAACTGATACAATTTGATACAAAACTGATACAATCTAGTACAACTCTATCGGGCCGTAATTCGTATAAAATTATGTTGGACATTTATCTACTTGCATCAGATTAGATCAAAACCCATACCAATAGATACAATTATATGGGGCAATATTGAAATTATGAAATTAAATAAGATCACATATAGCGTCACATTTAAATTGATATGACTAGATTTTAATCAGGTATGAAATCAATTAGTTTTATTAAAATAGTGAATAAAATTCTTACCGTGAACAAAAACCCGAATTGTAAAATTCATTGAAGCTATTTTGTTATTCATTATTAATGTTTTCGAAAAATTATATTTTAAATAGCGTTTTTTTTTTAATAGCACAATAAAACTATAAAAAACGTGTAACTTTTCTCACCTCCACTAATTTACTCTCTGCATTACTTTCACACAAATAATAAGAACTTACTAGTACCCGAAATCATTTTTTTTTTTTGAAGAAAAGCAACACTCAGGAAATTCTTCGTATTAATTAATGTGTTGCTTTCTTTGGAAAGGGGATAGTGGAGATATGAAAGGTGGTGAAAGATGGGGAAAGATGAAGGGCTTCAAACATGGCAACACTGTAATTGCGAGAGATGATAAGTCTTAGAACAGATATTGCTCGCGCCTGATGTAGAGTTGTTGCTCGCCACCTGATGTTTAGTGGGCGTTGTGATGTAATGGTTAGTACGTTGGACTGTTACACAGATGGTCCCGGGTTCGATTCCCGGTGACGACAACATCAATTTAGAAAAATAATATGTATGAGTTTTCTATCACGTATATGTATCGCTGCGCCCACCTTCGGTGTTCCCATAGCACTTAACCCCACTGAAGTAAAATAAGGAATCAGGGCTATGAAACAAAACAGCTTCAATAAATTCGCCAACTCTACATCAGGTGGCTAGCAACAACTGTTCTAAGACTTATCATCTCGCGCAATTACAGTGTTGCCATGTTTGAAGCCCTTCATCTTTCACCACCTTTCATCTCCCTACTATCCCCTTTCCAAAGGAAGCAACACATTAATCAATAGGAAGAATTTCCTAAGTGTTGCTTCTCTTTAAAAAAAAAAAAAAAAAAAAAATGGAAAACTCACACATATTCTTTTTCTAAATTGATGTTGTCGTCACCGGGAATCGAACCCGGGACCATCTATGTAACAGTCCAACTCGCTAACCATTACACCACAACATTTAAACATTTCGTTATCTTTCATTTAACAAAATTTGGATTTTTTAAAATTGCTGATTTTCAGAAATTTGAATTTTCAACTTAAATAAGAGTTATAACTTAAATAAGCATAACTTAAATAATCGTAACTTCAAGTCACAAAAAGCATACCTTCTATCAGCTTAAATTATGTAAAATATAATCTATTTATATCCAGTTAGATATAACTTAAGGTCCTGTATATTTACAAATCTCAGATAAAATTGTATCAAATTATATCTCTTATGATTTAATTATATACATGTAGATGACCTATTTTTCGGATTAATTTGTATGTTGGTATATATGGGAACTTATCAAATGAGATATAATTATATTAGAATCCGTATTAAAATGTTTAACCCGGCAGTTAAATACACATTTTATATTACGATATATATTCCCATATGTTATTAGAAGGGCAATATATAATTGGATTGGCAGAATTAAATTAATACATGGGATCAAACAAAACTATGTATTGCCCCATGTAAAAAAATAAAAAAAAAAATTTATTTGGTGAAAAGCGACGGTTTTGTTTTGAAATCCATACTCAAAATTTGAATGCCAACTCGAAAATTTTCGTTGAAAATATAAAATAAAATTATATTTAATGAATATCACAATTTAAAATATCAAACTTCAAAAATTTTTATTTGAGATAGGCGTGGTAGAGAAGATTAAGCATACTTTTCTAAAAATCATAACTACATTTATAAATTTTTAATTGAATTAGACTGCGCAGTTTCTGGTAACACAACCTTCATCAGTAATCCTTTTGACAATACTGTAGTTATTTGTTATGGTTTTTATTGTTTGACTGCATCTATATGAAATGTTTATTTATTAAATGCAATCCTGACCGTGGCTTGAACCTGCTTTCTTTGCCACATGCACTTCGCACTACACTTTAGACAGGCGCTTTAAACCGCTTGATCTAAAGTCAAGTCGAAAATTTTATTTGAGTTTGAATTTAAACGTCATTTTTTAGACAATTGCAATTAATACTATAATTAATATGCAATTTTAGTCTGACATAAAAATATTTGATTGTTAAACAGTGTAAACTTTAAATTTAAATTGGGCTCTTAATAAACGGACCATAATATCTGGCCTCCCTGTGTTCACTTTAACAAATTTATTTTCACTGCATTGAATCAAACTCAATGTAATATAATCCATTTATAATGGGTCCGCCATCTAACGTTTTTTTTTTCAACTAGTGCTTATTTCGTGAATGGTAACACTTAGCTGATGTCTGATTTGACAGATAATTAGTTTTATCCTTCCGCTGAACGAATATGTTCGTATGTTCGATTATCTTGTGAAAAAAGTGAAAGAAACTGGCATCCTCATCGATAAACCAAAGCGTGAAAAGCCAAAAACAGTGCGTACACCCGAGAATATTGCTGCTGTGGCAGAAAGTGTGCGTGAAGCGCCATCAACATCAATTCACCGTCGTTCTCAACAATTGAACATTTCGGAGACATCATTGAGACGAATTTTGCATAAAGACCTTGGTATGAATCCATACAAAGTCCAATTGGTTCAGGAGTTCAAAAAAAAAAAAGTTATTTGGCGGACCCTTTATAAGTTCACACTCAGATATTAAAATGTAAATGCCCCATATAAGTTAACACCCATACATAAAAATATGAATGACTCAATTATTAAATTTCTTGCATTGCATTGCCTTTCATTTTCATACCGTAGAATTTATTGTTGTTTTCCACTTTAATATTATTAATGACAAAACTGCTGACCCTATGTCTGCTGTTTTGTAATTATAGTATTTCTAAATAAATAAATAAATTACAAATTATATACTATTACCCTAACCGAGCACTAGCTACTATGGCTTTCGGCGCGTTGTAGCGAAAACAGACCAGTGCCTCTGGTGGGAATCGAACCCACGACCCCCGCACTAATAAGCCAGCATGCTACCAACTAGCCTACCGGCGCGCAAAATAATATTTAATCTCGTCTTTTGCACCATTTTATAAAATTCATATTTTTTTACAATAAAGAGTCAGTCGTCGTCAAGTACTCGATCAGAACAAACTTTTATTTGTCCACAATTTATTAAACTTATACAATACGATCCACCATATTTCGGATAAAATTGTATTTCAATTAGATAATAAGGCTATATCAAATTGTATACATTTCTTAGTTTGCATCATATTAATTCTTTTTAATCGGGGACAAAAATTTTAGGTGACACAAATACTAATGAAGATGTCTGCAAAAATATGCACTTTAAAATTTTTACCGTTTTAATAATTGGAATGTCTGGTTTAAAAACATATAAATGAAATCATTAACTAATTGCGCATAAAACGGTTGACACATTTAATAATAACCATATTTTTATATACATACAGTCAAAGCGCGGTATAATAAATACTTGGTATAACGAAAACTCGATAGAACAAACGAGCAAATTGTTTGCATTGACTAACTTATATCACGAATTTTTTTGAAAATTTATTCTAGATATAATGAACACTTGGTACAAAATATGTAAAAAAAACTAGCAAAAAAAAAAAAGTTGCCATCCAAAAAGTATTTTTTTGTTGAAATTTTAAATTTACACAATTCCAATTTTATATTATTCATTTTAAATAAACTCCGCATTTTCAGAAATATTAAAATGTGCAGTCGATTTAGTACAAAAAGTCGTTGCGATATAACGATTATTTCGATATAGCGAATAGGCCTGACAATATATCATTCATTATACCGGGCTTTGACTGTATTTGTTTATACAGAAATTGTAATTGCATCCAAAAAATAAAGATAAGACAGGTTTTCAACTTTACA
The DNA here is from genome assembly GCA_021234595.1 of Delia radicum. Taxonomy (NCBI): domain Eukaryota; kingdom Metazoa; phylum Arthropoda; class Insecta; order Diptera; family Anthomyiidae; genus Delia; species Delia radicum. The sequence goes on from CM037855.1 coordinate 158,558,655, forward strand.
TCATCATTTTCCTATATTTTAGCATTGAACTAAAAAATCATTTAAGCACGATATTGAGTATTTAAAACAAGTTCTAATGGATTCATTAAACAAAACAACAAATTTATAAACATAACTAGTCTATGAACTTTGAAAAGCCAATGTAAAGCGGTTTCCAAAATACCGTTTTTGTGGTAATATTCATTATTCAAATTGACTATAAAGGAAATCTTAAATCTTTCCAAAAAAAACTCAATACCCAAACACATGCAATCGTGCTACATAATATCCTTGCCCAGTCTGAAGACATGTTTTAAACATGCATTGAATATCTTTTGGAAATAAAAAAAAAAAAAATTGTGCTTAAACATATTTTTACTATTTTATTCGTATATTTAGGAAATTAAATATGGAACAATTGGAGCTGGTTTTCGATTACCACCAAAATAGAAAACACAGGTAAGAAGAAAACAAACTTAGCTCATGACATCTCCATGGCTTATGTAAGTTATTGAAAGAAGACATTGCAGCAATGGCAAAAATATTTTCCTTATAACCAATTGGGAAGAATTGAAGAGAAAAAAATGTTTACATTTTTAATAAATTTAATATTTAGAAGTTGATATAAGCATTAACTGAACATTCTACTTTATCATATACAGTGTCGTGCAAAACAAAAGCAACAAAGTGCTTAAAAACAAATAAAGTGATTTATTTCATATCATATTTCATTTACAAAAAAAAAACTTTCCGCATAAATTATTTACCTTTATATAGGCTAAGTAACACAGATAATATAAAACAACTTAAACTTATAATTTCGTCAAAAATAAACTAAAACATGTCAGGTCTCCTTACAAAGGTGTGCAAAACAAAAGCAACAACTTAATATTTCGTATAAGATCCTTTATTTTTTATTACTTCGGCACACCTGCGCGGCATAGATTCAACAAGATTATTAGTTACCGAATCGGGAATACGTTTGCACTCAGCTTCTAGTCCTTCGATGAGTTCGTTCCCGTTTCTGAATCGTTTCCCTGCGACGCTCCTTTTCAATATACCAAATAGGTTTTGAATGGGATTCAAGTCGGTTGATTGTGCCGGATAATCATGGACTTGAATCCTATTCTCTTCTATGTACTCCTTGATCACCCTCGATGTGTTTTTCTGGTCATTATCATGTTGAAACACCCATCGAAGGGGCATATTCCACTCAGCATATGGAATCATCTTCGTTTCAAGAATTTCTTTATAGATCAAACAGTCCATTATTCCATCAATTTTGTGGAGTGGTCCGAAAAGCATGTCCACACCACCACGTTACCTCCCCCATGCTTAAAATTCATTTTAAAATTGCGTGGTTCGAGCCGTTTGCCAGGCAAGCGCCGAACTGTGGCCATACCATCCGAATTAATTAAGTTGAATTTTGATTCATCGCTAAATAGAACGGTTTTCCATTTCTGTACGATCCGATTCGGGTGAGTTTTAGCAAAATTTAATCTCAAACAATAACAATTTATGTAGAACCGTAAAAAAAGACAAAGGTATTGGATAAATTTAACATTAAAAACTAACAAAATAACAAATTTTTTAATTTCTTACCTTTTCTGGACGTGTTTCTTGATCAACAATGGTTTTTTGGCTGGTCTGTAACTTTTCAGATTATTTTTTATTTCTCGTCTTCGAATTGTACTATCGGGCACATTCAATTTTAGCATTTTTACAACTTCATTAAAGGAAGCAAAGGGATTATTTTTTTAAATACGATATATATTTCTATCATCGCGCACGGAAGTTTTTCGTGGACTTCCTCCTGAATGCTTCACACTTACTTCCTTTGTCGACTTATACTTGTTTAACAATCTGCAAATTATAGATCTGTTTATGTTATATTTTTTAGCAATGGAAGTCTGCTTTTCTCCCTTGTTGTGGTCCTCAATTATTTGAGATTTGAAGGTTTGGCAATATTTATCCCTAGCCATTATTATTAGACCAACCATTACCAATAATTTATTGAAATTATTATTTTCACACAACATATTGAATACCTGAACTCTTTAAACCATTTTAACTTTGGAAATGTTCCGTTATTTTTAAGAACACTTATTATATACGTAATTTCTAAATTTGTTGCTTTTGTTTCGCACACTCTCTACTTGGAAATTTGGGAATTTTTGTTGATTTTTGTAAGAATCATTTTATTATTAAGAAACCGGAATACACATTTGTTTTCTATTGTGATAGTGTTCAAACGTATGTAAATACCGTTTTTCAAAAAATAATTTGTATGAAATATTGCAATTTATAGCACTATATGAGTTTTGTTGCTTTTGTTTTGCACGACACTGTATGTGTGTGTGTGTGTGGACTTACTACATATTTGGAGTAAAAAAATTCAACAATTTGTTCGTACAATTTATTTTTGTATGTTTTGACATTTTTAATGTGGGTTGTAACGCATTTATTGCATTGGTTAATCTTAAAAAGTCATTAGATTTGATATAATAATTGAACTATTAAAACGAAAGACTTAAGAAACATACTTGTTAAGCAGTATTATGTGTTTATGCATGAGTGTAGCTAAAACATGTCATTTAAAAGGAAGAATTAATAAGAGGATTGAAAAAAATATTACATCAACATACTTAACACAAAAATCCGTCAAATTTTCTGCAGAAAAAAATAGAATTTTCGAAAAAAAAGAATCTGAAGCAATATAACCAAATTGCACATTTCTCCTACAAAGATTAGATGTTTTTGGTTGGACCTGACTATTCACTAAAAACTACATTTATTGTATGTTAAACTAAAACTCAGAACAATTTACCTTTTGACTCCGAATTATTTGCATACGCATCATTAGTACTTTTTACTCTTTTAAAAAATACTGCAGGAGAATTTTAACAAAACTTGTTGTGGTCGATACCAGAGAGATATAGCTTTTGAGGAATGCCTGATATGTAGACACAGAGCCTTACAAGGTAAAACTTTTTTAGTTTCAGCTCTTTTATGATTTTTTACGTCTTTCTTTTTAGATTTATGGTTTTCTTTTAGAAATTCCCTATTTAAAACCATACGTAAGTCGTTAACATTTTTGGATCGACAATAACTTAAGGCAAAACACAAAAACAAAAAAATTTTAAAAGTCTTATTAATGGCCGTAATTTCAAGCAATATATACCTACTGGTGATTAGATACCTACCGTGTACACGAACAAAATCGGGTAGGTATCTAAGCACCGGTAGGTATCTATTGCTTGAAATTATGGGCATAAGTCAATTAATTTTCTTGAAAAAAAGGATAATTTTTTTAAAAATATTTAAGTTTACCAATAAAAATATATATAATAATGTGTTTACTATGTGCAATTATCAGATGCGATAATCCATTAAAAATTTAACTTTAAATTTAGACAATGAGGTGCTTGCAAAGAAAAGAAAAATGCTAATAGAAGCAAAAGATTTTGTGAGCTGATTTTTAGCAAAAAAAAAATTGTAAATTCAGCAAAAGTTTTGCTAACATTTAGCTGATTAAAAATTAAAAAAATCTTTTGTAAAAATAAATAAAATTTTTGCTGAATATTAGTAGGCTAAAAAAAACTAAAAAAATTGTTAAAATTACACTTTAGTTAATTTATTTGCTGAAAAAAATGACAATACATTAAAAAATATAAAAACTTCCATACATTGACGACATCAATTAATTTAATATTTGAAAATATACAGAAAGAATTATACATAACATAAACAAAAATATATTTCAACTACTCACATAAATGGTTGTCTAAATGATGACAATTAGGACTGAAAACAAATGCCGTAAATAATTCTAGAAACAAAATAAAAAAAAAACAACAAATTATGACATATACATAAACAGCGCTTTTATTTTGCAAATAAGATGTGTGTCATTTTCTATCTCTTTAGTATGTCTACATAAATGTATATAAGTTAGCAAATTTTTCTACATTCCGTAAATTACCACTGTAAAAATTTAGTTTACAAATACACTTTTTATTTTTATTAAATATGAATATTTTATTTTGATTTTTAATTTAATTAATAATCAATTTCTTTGACAAGCCGGAATCAACAGAATATTTGAGTTTATTAGATCAACAATTAATATAAATACACATTGTTGGTGTGCTTTTGTATGAAAAACATATAAATAAAAATCTGCCATGATACTTTTTAGTATCATTTTCATCGTTTCTACTAAAGGGTCCGCCATCTAACGTTTTTTTGTTCAACTAGTGCTTATTTCGTGAATGGTAACACTTAGCTCATGTCTGATTTGACAGATAATTAGTTTTATCCTTCCGCTGAACGAATATGGTCCGTATGTTCGTTATCTTGTAAAAAAGTGAAAGAAACTGGCATCCTCATCGATAAACCAAAGCATGAAAAGCCAAAAACAGTGCGTACACCTGAGAATATTGCTGCTGTGGCAGAAAGTGTGTGTGAAGCGCCATCAACATCAATTCACCGTCGTTCTCAACAATTGAACATTTCGGAGACATCATTGAGACGAATTTTGCATAAAGACCTTGGTATGACGCCATACAAAGTCCAATTGGTTCAGGAGTTCAAAACAAAAAGTTATTTGGCGGACCCTTTACATCTTGACATGCCGTTACATCTACTTCATTGTTCTTACATTGTTCAATCCGGTTTTCGTCCACACTATTAATGTGCTTACCCAGTAAAAAACGCTGCTTACCTGAAAGCAGGTTTGTAAGGGAGTGAGCCAAAAAGAATCCCTTACAAACCTGCTTACATATGCCATGATTTTTATATGGCGAATTCCCACTTGGAAGCATTACTTTTGGGCAACATAAGCGCAGGTTTTAGCGCTTACAAAAAGCTGTGATTTCATCGCTTTCAGTAAAATCATACTTCATGTCTACATTATTACAATAAAAAGTAATAATATGAATAATATAAATTTATTTTACATAAAGTTCTAAAGACATTAATTTTAGACATAGTATAATTATTTTATTTTTTTGCCGCACCACGTGGTAGCTCTTCAGGAACAGTGAAATGACTAATCATTTTTTTTACACACTTGAAAACACCAAACACAATCAGAAATCACTCAGGAAAACTGGTTCAGATCGTTTATAATAAACGACATGAAACTTTCTGCATTACAAGCTGCATCCTCGTAAGGGATTAACGTAAGCTGCTTACTACCTGCATCATTGTAAGGGAAAACAGTAAGCTTAAAAAATGTTTTTGTTTATTTTTATACGAACTATATAATAGTAAGCACTTACTTCAGCGCATTCGTTTTATCCTGCTTCTAAAAACAGAAAAATTTTTACTGGGTATTAGCATAACTTTTTTTTAGCAAAATAGTAAAACATTAGTAAAATATTAGTAAGACATTAGCTAAAAACTGTTAAATGCCGAATAAGAATAACTGAAATTTTAGCTGAAATCTTAATTTCAGTTTAGGTGAGAAATGGTATACGTGATTTACAAGACGTTTTGCTAATTTTTCTACTCACTTATTTTTTGAGTGTATCTTTTGTACAAAAAATTAATCAAGTTTGTGATTTATCATGTGGTATAGTACAAAGTTAATCTGCTATGAAGCATTTTTTTAATTGTTTTGAAAATATTCAAATTTCACCTTTACTTAAACTTCTGAGTCAAAATTTGTGTTGTGCGTTTTAATTTTTTTTTTTTTTAGCATTTTCGATGTTAATTTAAATAACAATTTCCCACTCGTAGAATAAGCATCCTCGAAAAAGTATCACATTTTGCTGGTTTGGTAGAAATATATATATTGTTGATTAGGCATTTTGATAAAGATTATTTTGAAACAAGTATTATTACAATTCAATTATCTCACAGTAAAGCTGACGGCAGGTTCTTATGTAAGACAATCCATCAAATAGCTTTATTTGCTTAGATCATGGACAACATTTTTTCTTAAATGCAACTAGTTTTTTGTGAAATTATACAACAGAGAAATAATTTGTATAAAATAAAATTCCTGGCTAACTACTTTAAATGTCTAATGATAATAATTTTAGTTACCGTTTGTTCACTATTTTTTTTTTTGTTAAGAAAATATTTGTTGTTTGTTTTTAACACGGGTGCGTAATTTATGAAATTTTGTTGAACAACAATGTGTATGTTTGTGTTGCTTAAAACAACAGCAGCAACAGTAGATACAGCATCATCATCATCAGCATAAACATCATCAACTTAGAATAAAACAGAGTAGCAGCTGTTGCCCGATAAGAAGTAACAAGAAATTGTCGCACCTGTATGTTGTCTGCTGGTTGTTTGGTTTGCTAGTTAAGTTGCAACGTTCGGTTGTTTAATAAACAGCACACTTTTTCATTGAAATTCAAGATGCTATTCGCATGTTACTTCCAGTTTTTGTTTAATTTTTCTTTTATTTTTTATATTTAATTTTTTTTTTCGCTCGTATAATATTGTCTAACACTGTTTACTGTTATTTAACGGAAGGCTTCTTTCGATGCTATTATGGTCTAAACTTATGCTCCTATATTAATATTGATTAGGTGGACACTTATAAACAGTTTAAGACAAATTGAAATTTTGATACTTTCACGATATAACAAAAATATGATAAAACATGATTGTGGCGATGAAATGATCATATTATGTTCCTAACGATGATATATATGAGCCTGAGCGATCATATTACGGTCACTTAGAATGATATTTTCATCATCATTAGGGATTATAATATGATCATTAATTGAATATTATGATTGTTAAATATTTCAAGCATAACATGATGCTCTTAAACTATCACAACATCATACTCTTTTCTCTAAGTGTCAGGATAAATCTAAAAAAATTTTAACCATTTTTTACTAGATTTGAAAAGATTTTTATTTACATAATATGATTTATTGAATCCACTTTTCAAATATTTTCCATCCTAATTATTAGGTTGATTATAGGCGCATGTTTAAATGCGGTATTTTATTATAAATTTATTATGTTGCTGCACTCCAGCTTTAATGGGAATATATGAAAATTTGTATTAAAAACATTCTTTTAACAACCTCAAAAACTACAAAAAAACATGTATAACAACATATTTTTTCAAAAATTTATGTTTAGTTCTTTAAATACAAGTAGGTGGTGAAAAACAAGAGGTTTTTCGAATTATACTAACTTGATTTAGTGTTGGGCTGATAAGATCATATATAATTAAATAATTTGTTATATATCAGATTATGTTCAATAACCGACATAATAAACAATTTCCAGCCAATTTAGGAAGATTAAAAAAGTTTTAATTAAAATATTTTTAGACTGTTTAAATTTAACAGTAAAGACAGGATTTTTTGGCTTAAATTGTTGTTCTACCTCATATACTAAATTTAGCAATACTTGCACATCATTATCATTTTAATGTATTTTAAAATATTGAAATTTTTTTAAATTTTTTTTTAAATTTTTTTTTAAATTTTTTTTTTTTTGCTCATTATATACGCGATATATAAGATACTTCAAAAATGTTCGACACATGTTGAAACTGAATTTAGGTGCCTCTTATTTCGCAAAGTTTCAAGAATTGAGAGAAAACGATGGACAGGGTAGGTAGATATACTTAAAAACTATGGCATGCCAAGTGAAACAGTTACATATAATCATGCATTATATTTATATAAATATATATGATATTGTATGCTATTATATGTGAATACATATGTATTCACATATAATAGCATATTTATATAAAAAATGTTTATGTTTATGCATGTTTATATAAAAAAATTTGTTCCTCTAAATGTTTTAATACGATGCCACATATAATTACATCTTAACGAGTAAAAATGTTGATATAAAATTATATAGGATGAGATATTTTCCGCAAATATTAAATTGTATCACTTTGGATATAATTATATTTAAATAGATACCATTTAATAAAAAACTATGCAATTCTATCCGAGTTTTGTCCCGATATAGTAACATCTAATTATATTATATTTGATACAATTAGATATAATTGGAAACAATTAAATACATAATAATCCAAATATATTTAAATCAAAAGATATTAAGTTATATTTATTTGGCCGCCATTAAACGGGTTCAAAACATATTATCTATGGTTGAAATTTGTAAATAACTTAAATTTTATTTATATTTTTTAGGATATAAAATTTTTGTTTTAAACAAAATCTTAAATTTTAATTTAATTTTAAAAAATGTTTGTCAATATTAAAATGGCCCTCTAAACTCCAAATAACAGGTTGCAGAATAACTTATACTGTATTATAATAGGTTATAATTTCTTTATATGGAGTTTGTTCTCTTTGCAATAGGTTCTTAGCCTTTAGAATATTTAAAGAATTTGCTTTGCTTTAGAACCAGTTATAGTAGTGGTTCTGGGACGGTGAAACCTTACAGTTCGACTCCCAGGAACCTGTTATAGAAACGGTTTCATGTAACCGGTGGTAAAAGGAGCCGTTCTAGAACAGGTTCATTTGTATTATATATAATTATTTATTGGGTTTATTTTAAAAAAAATTTAATGAAATTTTATCATTATACATGCATTTTTTTTTTTTTTTTTTGGAAAAACATTTTGGAAATATTATTATATGTAAATACGTATTGATACATATGCTATTTTATATGATCACATATTTTTATATTAAAGAATATATGGTTATATATAATTTTTTTTACTCGAGTTATTAAAAATCGACCAATATATAATCGTTTATGATATATACAAATTGCAAATTTTTAGTACATACTATTAAAATTTAGTTAAAATTAAAAAAAAAATATATCGCTACAATTTAAAAAAATCAAAATTAAAAACAATTACAAAAATTAAAAAAAAAAGTATTGTAAAAATATTGTAAAAAATATAAAAAACCACAAAAATTTAAAAATATATCATCAAATTTGAAAAAAAAAGACAAATTTGGAAAAAAAAATCGCTAAAATTTAAAAAATTAAGAGTCTCTAATAATTGAAAAAATTATTAAAATTTAAAAAAAAAACAAGTAAATTTTAAAAACATCAAAAATTAAAAAAAAAATCTCAGAAGCATTTTTAAAATTTTAAACGGAAAAAAAAAATTTGCGAAATGTTATTATTTTTTTTTTTTTGTATTTTTTTTATAAAAAACATGGCTTGAAAGGTATCTTGAGTGAATCTTCACCATGAATTAATTTGATAAAATGCAAATAAATATTGTTTTTTTTCTAGCGGGTACAGAGGCAGATTTTCCCAACACATTTCGCTTTGTGACAACTAAAGCGCTGTATCAACTCCGGCAAAACTTGCATAAACCAAAAGATGCTTATGAGGATAATACTAAAATCGAAAAGTTATCAAATAGTTTTTAAGACTTAAAATTTTATGGAGCAGAATTTTATAACCTTATATAACATTTTTAATTTTGCGAATCTAAAAGTATTTAATATAACTTCCAACAAATAAATAAAATACTTTGCCTTAAAGGGCCGAAAATAGTTGAACTTCCTCATATGCGCTTGTTTTCTTTACTAATTTCCATATGTTCGCCACTGAAACAAAGTCAATGTAATGGTCTAATTCCATTTATGCCTGCAAAATGTTTCGTTTTAATTTTTGTATAAGTAAAAGTTCTACAAACCTCAAATTCATGCTATTAAGTTTTAGACAAGTGTGTTTTTTTTTCAAAATTAGCATAATTTCATTTTCGTTTGAAACAGTTGAGCCAAAAGAGTGTAAGCAAAAGCTATTGCCATAGAAATTTTTATATTTAAAAATATATTTTTTTTTTTCATTTTAAGTAACAAAATTTATTTGAGAGTTCCATGTGCTCTTGACTCTTTGGGTTTTTAAAAAATAAAAGCTTTTTATTTTTAAAATTGGTTTAGTTTAACATCACCTAGATTATTTATATATGAATGCATCGCTCGAATAAGAGTGTAATTGACAACTTGCAATCGCAAATAATTCATACAAATATTTAAAACTAATAAAACGTATTGAAAATTAAGACAATTTTGTTAAATGTAAAATTTGTCACGAAAAGTTGAGCTACACTCAAAAAAAAATTAGTTTAAAATTTTTCTAAATTTTTAAATTTAAATTTTAGTTTAATGCCTTTACTAAAAAAAAACTAATTTTGAACTAATGTTTAACTAATTTACGTTGCTAACAAAATTGTGCAGATAAACACATTAATAGCATGGAGAACAAGTAAAAAGACTAGTTGTGCCTACTTTTTCATTTCTGAAATTTTTTTTAGTCTAATTTGAATAGACTACATTAAACAGGAGTACTAAAATTGGCGTTTTATAAAATCTCTTATAATGAACATATTTGAACATTTTTTATTAGTTAAGTTTTTTAAGCACTGTTAAAAAAGGATGGAAAGTGGAATAAGAAACGTAGCATATCCTGAACATACTTATACAAAAAAATTTTGCATAGCGTAAATGTTTATATTTCGAGCTTTGTACTACGTATAGTGGCGATTTGTTTTAAGTTCCAAAATGAGGCTCAAACTCTATTACAGCGTTGAAAGTTTTTTGAGCAAATTAGCTTACAACTCAAGTTTTGTTCGTATTTATAAAATTTAATTTTTAAAGTAACTGACTAAGTTCGGAACCGATTTCACTTGACAAATAATTAAAATCATTTATTTTTTATTTTAAATAAATCGCCAAAATCACCAAATTTTTTTATATGTGTTTTAAAATTTTTTACTGCAAATGAAATTTATATACACTTTAAGCTGATTGTTTTAAATATAATTTTCCAATAAGCTGTCACTATTTTATTTTACTTAATGTAATCAAATCAAAATTAAAATAATCACTTTTTACTTTTACTACGACATCTAACATCTTACCAAAACCAATGAAGTTTTTTTTTAAAAAAACTTATATTCTGCTTTACAAATTTTCCATCATCACAATAGTTTTTTTGTTTTAAATGTTAACAATTTATGTAAAATAAAATTGAAATTATTAACAAAATTTATGAAAAATTAATTTTTAATGAATATTCCCAAATTTGAAACGGATGGACAAAACCGGATTTTAGAGAAAAGAAAATCGAGGTTTAGATGGAAATCCATAGACTGAAACGGTATCATATTTTGGACCTACCTTTCAGAGAATAAAATATATTTTAAGTTTGTAAATATGTACACATATGTAGTATTTACACATATGTAGGTTGTAAATAGTATACAATTCTTTAGCAAGTATACATATGTTTAGATGTTTTAATGTCACTGGAGATTAGGACTTATATCACTTTATACTGTTATGTAATTTGCTTATTATTGTAAAAAAAGATTGCAAATAAATATATGAAAACAAAAAAAAAAAAAAAAGATGGAAATCCCTGTTTTGTCCATCTGTGCAAAATTTAGAGATTTGAATGCAGACGCATGCGTGTTTTGTCCAATTTTTTCTCCTAATTTAGACACTCCTTGGTTACATCTTCAAATCAGGTGATAAATTTTGCAATTATCGACAATTTTTTAGCACAAAAATAATGATTCATATATTTTATCAAGATGCTTTTTATTTTGCGCATTTTTAAGCAAAATATCAATTTTAATCCACTGTTAGCGGAAGCGGTTGTTTTTGCGAGTTTTTGAAAAATAACAATAATTGAACATAGAGACATATTATGGGCTCCATAAATAATACATGTTTTAATACAAGAAAATCGGAAGACATGATGGTCTTCTTTCAAAGAATGATGTTACAACATTAACAAATTTTGGTTTTCAAACATTTCATTTGATTTGTTTGTCATGAAAAATATACAATTTCGTTTTATCGCTTAATTTTTTTAATTAAAATATGCGTTCACGTTTTTGAGTTAAGACGATGCACAGGGGTTCGATGATACCCAAAAAGCGCGATTAATTCAGAAAATCGGCAAAAAAATGTTTTTAACCTGTTTTTTACCCGCTTTTTTTTCAGAAAAAAAAATATCGTAGTTGACAATTTTGACTGTAACTTTGGCAACGAAAAGCCATAAATTAAAAATAAAATTGGAAATTGGAAAATTGGATTGTTATTAATGTGTTATTAACAAATTTAAAGACTTACTATATAATATGTATTTGTATTAGTATAAATTTAACTGAAAATCCAATTTTTTGTATTTTACTAAATTTCGTAAATGTACAAATTTATCTAAAAAAAATCATCTTAAGAGAATGTTATAATTTTTAATTGATGAATATCATAAAACATAAAAACGCAACATTAAAAAAAAAATTTAAGACAAAATTTGTTAACCGTTAGGCGTTGTTTTTATTGGTTTTTTTGAAAAAAGATATTAGTTCACAATATTGGCTTAGAACGAAAAGCGATGAATTGATTAATTGATAATATGTTATATTTATTTATATTAATATAAATTTAAATTAAAATCCAATTTTAGTTTTTCACTAAATCCTATATATGAGTCATTCCATGTCAGACCGTACGATTTTTGCTAAAAAGGTAATATTAAGCTTTAAGAGAATATTTTTTCAGATTTTTCGACTTGTTCGAAGACGGTGGAAACAGAAATTAAGTAAAAAAACCAAATTTCAAAATAAAAAGAAATAAATTAAAAAAAAAAAATATTTTTTAAAAAGATGGTTTAAATACCTTTAAAATAAGGTATTAAACTTAAAAAATAATTCAATAGTTTTAGAAAAACATCAGTTTAAAAGTTGTCATGTCGTATGACTTTTCACGATTTTGACGATTTTCAAATTTCCATAACCTTGTCAAAAAAATATTTTTAGTTTTTTCTGGAAACATGGGGAAATTATTTTTGATATTTAATACGTCTGGCAAATTTAAAGTTAGTCGGAAAAGGTGTTGTAAAAAAGGTTTTCGCTCTAACATGGAATGACTCATAATCACAAATTTTTCTGAAAGAAGTCATTATAAATTTCCTGTTAGAAAATTTTGTACTTTTCGTTCCTCCAAGATCAACACGTAATTATATTCCATTATATACTCCATTCTATCGTCAAATGTATGCTGATGCTGATCCGTTTATAAGAATGTGTTATGATTTTAATAATCTTTATAATTTGTTAGGTTTTTCTTCAAATGTTAATATTATAAAACGCAACATCATTTTGTTTTTAAATTCTACTATTTGAAAAAAAAAAAAAAAATATTTTACTTATATTAATTTATAATTTTGTAATTATTATATTAATAGTCTGTAAGGATTTATTCCGTAGACTTAAATAAATAAATAAATAAAAAAATATTATAAATTTTTATTGATAAATAATCATAAATACATAAAACACAGCATATTAGAAAAAAATTTAAAAATTAAAAAAAAAAACAACAATAAAAAAATAACAACATCTTCGTTATTACTATCTTCATTATCATAATCTTGATCATAATTTTCATCAGAAATATTTGACAAAACTAATAGCTCTAATTCCGAAATTTGTATATTTTATATATTTTTTTCACAAATCAAGCGTTATCGCAGATACGAGAATAAATTAATAAGGTGTGTAAGTTTAATATTAAACATTTTTATGTGATTAAATTAATATAAAATAAACTTAATATAACATAAAATAAATGGATCAATTATATGGATTCCATTAGCTTTTGATTATGAAAATTTAGTGCGTGAGCATAAATTCGTGAGCGTGAGTAAAACGTTTGTGTTTAAATTAAATCTGGTAAATAGAAAAATAAACAATAATCTAAAATAGAATATTTGTGTTTGTTAGTGTTGCCACTTCTAAGTATAATATACAATAACAGAAAAAGCTAATAGGAAAGAAAACTGCAATTTAGCTGCATTAGATTCGAGGCCATACTTGGGTGTGATCGCTAAACGGTCATGACTTGATATTGTTACGTTTGTAATGTAAGATGAACGCAGGTTTGATTCTTACAGCCGCAGGTTGTTGAAAAATGTATCATATAGAGACAATCTGACAATTATAAGACACAAATAATAATACAATTTAAATGAAAAACACTTTTAACCTACTGTAAATTGTGCGTAACAAAATTTTGTATACGTGAGCTTAAGTGATCAAAATCACTCACGCACCCATTTCTAAAAAAAACCACAATGCATCAACAAAAATATAGGAAAAGACAATATTTAAATACAATAAATGCAATTACCGGTTTTGATCAATAAATGACAAAAGGGGGTTTCCATATTACTCAGTGTCACTGAATCTGCTGTCTTTTTATTTGTTTGTAAACTCGCACCGAGCAAATGAAAATATGTTGCAGAAATTTAGAAGTTTAAATTAAAATGTATCATGTTTTTAAATAAAAATTTAATACATTTTTAATTATTTCAAATATTAATGATAAAATCAGCAAGATAAAGTGAAAATATATTAATTTTTAATAGAAAATAACAAAATATAAGCAAATAGAAGTGAGTATTTTAAGCAACAATTTTTTATCAACATATTGCAATATTTTTTTAGTGTAAAAAATGTTTTCATTTGTGTGTCCGGTATTTTGTTGCTGAGAGGTGTAGGAAGTGTAGTCTCTCTATTTGTATATACTCTTTGATGGCAACCAGATTTTTAACACAAAAGCGATAATAACAAAAAAGGGCTATGTTATTTTCTCGGCTCTTTTTTATAAATACAAACTCATACGTCATATACTTTTTTAAAATCTACACACCTAAATCCAACTATAACTAAATGAATAAGTGCAGCCCATTAACTGTTTAAAAATGTCCCAATTTTCGACCTTTTTGAAAAAAACAAAAAAATATTAAAAATATGTACACATATTTCTTTTAAACAAAAAGTAGTTACTATATACTAATATACCTGTAGTTGAAGGTTCCATCATATTGATTTAATAGAATTTTTTTCACTTTTTGCAAAAACATCAAAAATTTTCTAATTTTGACAGCTCACTACAAAACAAGTAAACAACTTAGTTGATTGGTTTTGACAACTACTGATGCAGAATTTTATGTATTTTTACCGAATACCAAATTGGATAATTAATAGCCAGTTTGACATCATTTGAACCCACAGTGCGACATCATTCTTTATTTTAAGCAATGAACTTTGGAGTATTCCACAAAGATATTATATTTTTGCAATTGTAATCCAATATATAAACCATACAAATTTGTTAAGAAAAATTTTGCATGTCTGTTTAAAATTTAAATTTTATAGTTTAGCATAAAATATATTTTATTTCTAATCAAAAGTGATTTATTCCCTTTACATATATCACTAAAAATTTATTGCAAAATACATTATGTATGAATTATTAAAAGTACTAAAAATGTGTTTTATAGTTTTTTTCTAAACAACTGTTAAGATCTAGAAATATAACATTAAGTATATAAAGACTTAAGCATTTAGTTTTGTATGGAATCTCAAAGCAACAAAATGAAATCGATAGTTTTAATAACTTTATTTGGCATTCTAATAACAAACACTTCGGCTGCTCTATCAATAGGGACAACTGAAGATCCTCGTATGATTTGTTTGCAGTATTTATTTTACCATAACTTTAGAACATCCTGGTAAATGTGCGGTTTTAGGTCTTGTTTTGTCACCTGGCGAGAATGCTCAAGTTCCAAGAAAAATGCATAAAAGTTCGATGTCATGAAAAGGTCGTGCCTCATATGATATGTAAGTTTTATTTTTAAGATTTTTACAAAATATTTTAATAATTTCATATTATTTTCACCAAAGTTGTGCTGCTATGGGCGCTGCTCCAGGATTTAAATTAACTGAGCCAATCGATGCTTCCGCCCCTTATCCAAAATGCTGTGAGAGAAATTTGGTACCGATATAAACAAGAATTTTTAACAATTAATAAAAAGTTTAAAAATTATTGTACAATACAAATTACGCCACTGAAAACTTGTTTCCTTATTAATAATTATAGACTGACAATAAAAAACAAGACGTTTAACTATTTAAATCCACAACAGTTTTAAACAAAAAGCTCCTGTCATAATTGATCAATACAACCAGAGAAAACCAAGACTAAGTTTCATAAATTTTCGTCCAATGTAACAATTTTAACAATATTTATGAAACATTTCATCAGTATTTATGAAACATGGTCCTTATGAAATGTTTTTACACAAAAATAATAAAATCCTTACTAATACAAAAAAATTCTTTATACACTCAAAAGAAATGTTAGCAAAAGACAGCAAAAAATGTTGCTGAGTCTGCAAAATTTTATTCAGGAGGATGCTTGCAAAAAAATTACTAATGTCAGCAAAATCTTTTGTTGAAAATTAGCGAGCTGATTTTTGGCAAAAAAATTAGTAGATTTACCAAAAGTTTTGCAAACAATTAGTTGATTTAAAATTAAAAAATCCTTGCTAAAAGTTAATAAAACTCAAAAAATTTGTAGAAAAATTATACTTTAGTTTATTTATTTGCTGAAAATCTTTAAAAAATTTTTCTTATTCTTTTAAAAATAATTTACAATACGTTACAAAATATAAAAATATTCATAATCCCACATTGATGAACTGAATTAATTTAATATCTGCAAATATATAGAAGTAATTATGTATAAACAAACAGTCTTTCAACTACTTACATCAATAGGTGTTTAAATGATGGCATCTTTCTAGAAACAAAACAAAAGGATGTAACCAAATATAAGATATACAACCCTTTTTCTATAATAAGGATACATACAAAATCGCGTAAGATGTGCGTACTTGTTTTTCGCTTTGGGCTGTCTACCTGAACGTATATTTGTTTGCAATTTGACCATATTACATGAATAAAGACTATATTCATTTAGTTTACAAATACACACTTAATCTTTATTAAATTTAAATATTTTATTTTGTCTTTAATTTAATTAATTGACAATTACTTTGACAAGCCGGTGACAACACAAAATTTAATTTATAGGTAAACGATACACATTGTTGGCGTCCTTTTGTTTTATTATGTATGAAAAACAGATACAAAAATCTTCCATTGTTGGTTTTTTTAAATGTATTACATGAGTTGTACTTTTAAATATCATTTTCCTCGTCTCTACTACATATTGACATGGCACGACATCTACTTCATTTTTCATATATCTTTCAATCTGGTTGTCGCTTACACTTTTAATGTGCTTATCAGCACAATTATTTTAGCAAAATAAATTATTAAAGCATTAGTAACATATTAAAAAAAAAAAACATTTATTCAAAACAGTTAAGTGCTGAATAAGGATAACTAAAATTTTAACTCATAACACAATTTCAGCAAAAAACATTACTGGAAAATAGAAGGCTTGATTTACAAAACGTTTTACTAACTTATTTTTTTGAGTGTAATGAAACATTTCATAAATATAATGAAATTGATTTGGTTTTTTTATGAAATGTTTCATAAATACTATGAAACTGTGGTGAACGATTTCGACAAGTGCTACGTTTTTCTACATATACGATTTTTTTCCGATATTTCCAAATAGTATTTCGATGTTTTTAACATATCTTTCCAAATTATTTTATTTTGTACTACAGTGTTTATATAAACTAATTTTTTTTTAAAAATTGTAATCTTCCATGTTGCTACCGAATTTAATGGGTCAATCAGTCAGTAAACTAAACATATATTGATGTTTATATCACATTGTATAGAACGAAATGTATACAACAAATTAGTATACATGTTGCTAACCACATGTTTATAGGAACATGTTGTTTTAACGTTAGTACGGATAGGATCGCTCGGCAATTTCTATTTAGTTTATTATTCACTATTCTAGCGTATTTTTTTTATTTCTAAATTATATAGTTAAATATATTTTGCAAACCTAATAATTAAAAAAAAGAAAAAAAAAACCCGAGTCTTTTTAAGTATTAACTTTTTTCGTCGGGTTTTGCAATCGATTAATCGTGAGGAATGAGGTTGCCACTACTTTGAGTTGATAGTGCTGTTTATATTAATCAACTATGTGTTTTTTATTATTTTGCTTTGTACTAGACGATTTGACTCTTCTCTCTGAAATTACCTGGTGAAGACGAGTGTGACGTACTTCCTTTTTCTGAAATATTCCACCAAGTAAGAAAGTCAAAACACCTCGTCAAATATTAATTTAATAAAATTTTCGCCAATCAGTAATTGAAAACGCCATAAAATCACTTTAAAAGCTCTTGATTTAATTGTTATTCGGTAATCAGATATCAAAATTTTTCGAAGAAATTCTTCTCCACAGAAACACGTTTCCTCTGTTATATTACTTACCCGGAAGAATAGTTTACACACGGATTGATAAAATTACTGGAGAAGACGTAATTTTATTCGAAACACGCCAAACACCGCTGTGTGTAAACCTAACCAAACTTTTGGGTATTTGGAGTACACACAATTTTTTTATTACCGGTGAACACAAAACTTTTATAGTAAAGCCGAATAATTTTCATCGTCACCTGGAGGTAAAATAATTTACCAAAAAGTAACCACTTGGTTGGTTCTTCGGTAAACTTATAAAAAAGAACCCTTGGTGTTCGGTTTTTAACATCGTCAATAAGTGTTCCGTGCATATACCCAACCGAGTTATAGAACCTCCAGAGAAGACCAAATCGAAAAAGATTCGAATAGCAGCAACAGATGTATTAAATGTTCAAGATAGCAAATCGAAAAACTTGAATTTTTCTAACCCGAAAAAGTGTGCGTGAAAACATCCTTAAACTCGTGAAAATTTGTGACAAAATTCCTTGCAAATAGTTACAACCAACCAAAAGGACTACCCAAAATTAAAATTTTAATACATAAAACCGTAAATAATAATTGCGGAAATTTCAAATATTTAAAGTCTAATAGTTAAACGTCATATAAAGTAAATTCTTTAATAGTTAAATATTAGTTAACTTAATTAATAATAATAATCGGATTAAACAAGAAACCGCATAAAGTTATACATCACTAATTCACAAATAACCAGAAAATGAAATCGCGTAAAGAAAAAAAATCGTTCTAAGCAAAAATAAAAATAAAATAATTAAGTTTAGTATACATGTTGCTAACCACATGTTTATAGGAACATGTTGTTTTAACGTTAGTACGGATAGGATCGCTCGGCAATTTTCTATTTAGTTTATTATTCACTATTCTAGCGTATTTTTTTTATTTCTAAATTATATAGTTAAATATATTTTGCAAACCTAATAATTAAAAAAAGAAAAAAAAAACCCGAGTCTTTTTAAGTATTAACTTTTTTCGTCGGGTTTTGCAATCGATTAATCGTGAGGAATGAGGTTGCCACTACTTTGAGTTGATAGTGCTGTTTATATTAATCAACTATGTGTTTTTTATTATTTTGCTTTGTACTAGACGATTTGACTCTTCTCTCTGAAATTACCTGGTGAAGACGAGTGTGACGTACTTCCTTTTTCTGAAATATTCCACCAAGTAAGAAAGTCAAAACACCTCGTCAAATATTAATTTAATAAAATTTTCGCCAATCAGTAATTGAAAACGCCATAAAATCACTTTAAAAGCTCTTGATTTAATTGTTATTCGGTAATCAGATATCAAAATTTTTCGAAGAAATTCTTCTCCACAGAAAACACGTTTCCTCTGTTATATTACTTACCCGGAAGAATAGTTTACACACGGATTGATAAAATTACTGGAGAAGACGTAATTTTATTCGAAACACGCCAAACACCGCTGTGTGTAAACCTAACCAAACTTTTGGGTATTTGGAGTACACACAATTTTTTTATTACCGGTGAACACAAAACTTTTATAGTAAAGCCGAATAATTTTCATCGTCACCTGGAGGTAAAATAATTTACCAAAAAGTAACCACTTGGTTGGTTCTTCGGTAAACTTATAAAAAAGAACCCTTGGTGTTCGGTTTTTAACATCGTCAATAAGTGTTCCGTGCATATACCCAACCGAGTTATAGAACCTCCAGAGAAGACCAAATCGAAAAAGATTCGAATAGCAGCAACAGATGTATTAAATGTTCAAGATAGCAAATCGAAAAACTTGAATTTTTCTAACCCGAAAAAGTGTGCGTGAAAACATCCTTAAACTCGTGAAAATTTGTGACAAAATTCCTTGCAAATAGTTACAACCAACCAAAAGGACTACCCAAAATTAAAATTTTAATACATAAAACCGTAAATAATAATTGCGGAAATTTCAAATATTTAAAGTCTAATAGTTAAACGTCATATAAAGTAAATTCTTTAATAGTTAAATATTAGTTAACTTAATTAATAATAATAATCGGATTAAACAAGAAACCGCATAAAGTTATACATCACTAATTCACAAATAACCAGAAAATGAAATCGCGTAAAGAAAAAAAATCGTTCTAAGCAAAAATAAAAATAAAATAATTAAGTAAATTTAAGTTAGTTAAAAACAAAGAAATAACAAAATTTAGTTAAATTTAAAAGTGCCAAGTAATTAGTGAGTTAAAGTCCAAACAAACAAAAGACTTATGAAATATCAAGAAAAGTAAGAAATCATGCAACGGATAACTAGTACAACAAAATAAAATCCTAAATCTATATAAAATTTCCTTAAACTAGTGTCCCATATAAAACAATAAAAAGTCTTAACAATTATAGAAAAAGTCATGAAACTAATAACCAAAAACAACAAAACAAAATCTTAAGACTTAAAAAGAAATTTCTTACACTAGTATCACAGCTAAAACCATAAACCTAATTAACAAATAAAATTCAATAAATAAAATTCAACGAATAAAATTCTACAAATAAAATTAAATTAAAATTCCGAAAAGGTTCTAACTAACCCACAAAGGTATATGTACGAACCTAATTTATAATCATTAACTTTTTCCACAGTATTAACATCAACATTATCATCGAGATCGAGGAGGCCTTTTCGTTCATCGTTGGTTAAGTTGGGTGAGTAAAACTGAACCTTTTAACTCAAGTTGTAATTTCTTGCATATAGTAAAACGAAAATAAAAGAATCAATGAAATCGTAAAAATTTAGAAAAAAAAAATAAACAAAAAACCAAGATCAAAGAATAATGACGTCACTAATTTCGACTCATTGTTATATTCTTGTAATTACTCTCTGCACTTAATTAAGTAGAGTAATCTCTAGTTGTACTGTTTTTTTTTCCTAATGCATTCATGCTTTTCGTTTTCATAATTGTAATTTACTATCTTAAATTTTGTTTTGGTTTTCATTGATAACTTTAAAAAAAAAACATCGGTGCATAAAAAATAGTAACAGAATAAATAAATAAATAAATAAATAAATAATCGTTAACGGTTCCGGGTTACTATAGTAAAAATAAGTTATACGATTCCTTTTTACTCATATAATGGTAAAAGAAATGTATCACTTATTAATATAGTTTTATAAATTTACCATGTTTGAAAAGTAAATTTAATACTATTTTATGGAAAATTAAAATTTATTGAAATTGCTAATTAACTACCTTAAATAATTAAAATATAAAATATTAATTTAATTCTAACGTTTTAAGTTTTAATATGGAATTAAATTTCCGGATACCTCCATTTAAGCCTGTTGCATAGATTTCTTTCTTTACTATTTCCTTCGAGATCATTAAATTATAAATCTTTGTGAGCTAAGCGTGGCGCTTTTAACTTTTAATTTTTTTTTAATTTTAAGCTAGTCTGTTGGTAAATATACCTTTATAACTCATGAAGTTCATTCAGACAAAGGGCTGCTATTTTCTTTGTTTTAAGTACCTATGGTTAACCTTGTTTCTACATATGTTATTTAAATTTATAATGAGTTAAATAAATTAATGAAATTTGTATAATGAATTGCTAAGCTAATTCGTGTGTTTTCTAATATGGGCTGAAACGTTAGGGTAGTGCTTTATTTTTGGGATCCTAGAACTTAGTTCATATTTGCCACTAGGATCATGGTTTGGGTGGGTCATGAGGCAGAGGTTCCCAATAGCAACTGAGGAACCCAAACTTTTGTAGGCAATCGCGATCAATACCATTTTGTTTTAAAATAATTTTTGTACTCTCGTAGTCATATAAGGGGCTTTGTTTTGTTAGATATGACTATATAGGACCAGTAGAGTAAATTAAAATTTTGATTAGTAATGTCTTTGTTACTAAATAGGGAGTCTATATAAAAGACTTGTAATGGTACCGAGGCTAGATAGGAAAGGTCACGAACCCCGTACCGACTGATCGCTAGCGATATTATGGCTCCCGCAGACCTCTTGCTGTTTGGTACTTTAAGGAGTTTTTTTTTGAAGATTTTTATATTCTTAAAGATTTTTATTTTAAACTCCATCAAAATATGAAACTTTTTATGAATTTTCATTTGACAATTATTTGTACATTACATATAAAATGGCGCCCAACGTGGGGCAAAAGTATCCAAACATTTGGGTATTTTCGCTCCCGAAATTTTGATATAAATTTTTAAAGTTCATTTCAAGCATATTACTTAATGGTTTTCTTTTCGAAATCTTCTGTTATGAATAAATATAAATGTTTTTCTGGATTTTTAATGCTTGAGGACTAAACGTTCGAGTAATTTAACCGAAAAACCTCTTATGTTTCTTTCTTAGGATTTGAGATCGAAAAGATAATTTATTTTGTAATATTGCATTTTCTGAAAAAGCTGTTATTTTTCGAAGTTTAAGTAACTGAGTTATCGACAACTATTAGTTAAACGGATTATGTTATTTTGCTGTTTGTCAATTAACATCCTTTAAATTTTAGTTAGGTAGTATCGGAACACATTTCTACTCGTGGGTTTGTTACTAAACCCAGGGAAATAATTGTTTTTTAGAGATATACCATAGCCTTGTTTTGATTCCTGTATTGATCATGAAAATTAAGCCTATTATTCCTTTTGCCCTAACGTCAGCATAACCATGTTAGAAAACATTAAATAATGAACATTTTGTTGAAAACATATATTTTTTATAATAATTTTGTTCGCCTGAACAATAACATTATTGCCACAGAACGTTAATTTTGTTTTTTTTTTGCGGATAACTTAAATTTTTGTTAAAATTTTTTTTGGTTCTTGTTGATATATTTCTCTTGTAAAACTAATATTTACTTGTGTAAAGTTAATTATTGTTTTTAAAAAATGAGTCATCCATCAACGCCTCAAAAGCAAACTTCCGGTGCCGAAGCACTGCCTCAAGGTGCCAAAGGTCCCGATTTGATTTGTCCCCTTTGTAATGAAAAGATGGACGCAAAAATACCTTGCTATTTATTAAGTAAATGTAATCATGCTTTTCACAGAGCGTGTATAGAAACTTTCTTTCAAATGAAACTTCTTGTCCAGTCTGTAAACTCGGTTGTGATCTTGCAGACTTAAAGAAAGTTACGTTTCCGGCTAAACGAGGTGCAGTAGCTAAAACTGGAACTCGTGGTGGCCTAAGTAGCCAATATGGAACTAGAAGTGCTAGGAAAAATCTTTTCCAGGAGACTTCAAGCCAATTGTTAAATATTAGCGGTAACGAAGTATTGCAGCCAAGTCTGCCTAATCAAACTATACCCCAATTGCAAGGATTTCAACATTCGATTCCAACGCAATCACCAAGCTTAACACCTTTAAATTTACAAACAATACCATTTTCAAATACTGCTCGTTTTTCTGTTCCTCCTCCGAACATGCAGCAAAATTACAGATTTCCGGCTCAAACTACGCAACAGGTACCTTTGAACCCTATAAATGTTGGCAATAGTTCTGAATCGGTAGACTACGGTAGAATCAATGAAATGATCGAAACAAATTTGACTCGTATTTTACAACATTTAAATCTTGTTCAAAATTCTTCTTCTCAGCAAACAATTCAAGCCAACCCAATAAATGGAAGTAGCTTCTCAAATAACATTTCGAATGTTAATCCACACCAAACTAGTGCCAATAGTTCAGTTAACCTGAATACTTCCGTAAACAACTTACCAAATCCTTCACTTCACAATGAAAATTTAAGTTCTGCAATAGGATATAATTCTCAACATTCTGGTTTTACTGAGCCAATATCTTTTCCTAGCGCGAATAGAATTCATTTCAGTAATTTTCAAACTCGCAACGATAACCCAAATTCTGTAAGTTTTCCTAATGTTGATTATAATCCCGCGAAAATTCTTTCAATTATTCAAAATTGGGGATTAAAATTCGATGGTTCATCGAACGGTTTAACGGTCGAAGCATTTTTATATCGGCTAAGATCGCTTACAAATTCACATTTTAATGGTAATTTTAATATTATTGAAAAGAACCTTCATATTTTGCTTTCGGGAAAAGCTCAAGAATGGTTTTGGCGCTACCATAGAAAAATGAACGAAAGGATTGTATGGAACGATTTTTGTGATGAAATAACATTGCAATATAAAGAATGTAAATCTACATTTGATATTAAAGAAGAAATTAGGAATAAAAAACAAAAGCCTGGAGAATCTTTTGACCAGTTTTATGATTCTATTTCATCAATTATGGACAGACTTCAAAATCCCTTATCAGAACTAGAACTTATCGAAATTATGATAAGAAATTTAAGACCTGAGATCAGGCATGAACTTCTTTATGTATCTGTTGAATCAATTTCAGAACTAAGAAAATTAGTTCAAAAACGCGAAAGTTTTTTAAATGATGAGTATGTTCGTCGAAATTTTTCTAATCGAAATCAGAATTCATTTATGCCTCGTAGACATGTGGCTGAAATCGACATGGATTGTGAACTTGAGCTTTCCGAGGATCAAGAAATTTCTATTGATGCAGTGCAAAAGCCAGATAGGATTCCTAGGTGTTGGAACTGCGATCAATTAGGTCATTATTGGGAAGATTGTCTTCACGACAGAACTGTATTTTGCTATGGCTGTGGAGCCAAAAATACTTACAAACCACAGTGCCAAAAGTGTATTGCTCGTAAATCGTCAAAAAACTACAACGCTCCTCAGACGAAGGAAAAACCCTAGATGAATCTTCTTCTC
This sequence comes from Delia radicum, assembly GCA_021234595.1. Classification (NCBI taxonomy): domain Eukaryota; kingdom Metazoa; phylum Arthropoda; class Insecta; order Diptera; family Anthomyiidae; genus Delia; species Delia radicum. The sequence goes on from CM037855.1 coordinate 158,583,558, forward strand.
CACAATTGTCCTCTGATGTTAATAACATACCTGACTATGACCACAACTCTATAACTTTAAATACTACCCCTGAAAAACCCACAGATGTTTCTACTAATGAACATAACACTGATTTTTCTAATATAAAATTTTAAGACGTGATTCAAACAATTTAAATAAAAATTTAGCTATTGATTTTTCTAAAATTATTTACCCTAAACTACCTTACCACAAACGTTGGCAACTCTACGTCGCCAAAAGAAATGAGATTTTTAATGATTTCGAAATTTCTGAAATAAAAATAAAGCAAAAATCCAAACGTTCGACTCTAAGACTTCGTAAATATTATCAAATTCGTAAAATATGCTCAAAATTATTAATATCTGCAATTGTAAGCAGTCAGAAAGATGGTCGTTACTATGCAAAAGTTTCTTTTTTAGATTTTTCTGAATATGGTCTTTTAGACACAGGTGCCAGCATAAGCTGCGTAGGAGCTGATTTAGCGTTACAAAATTTTTCTAATTATTCTAATTTTACTAAATGTAAAGCCTTTGTTAACACCGCAGATGGTGCACCACAAAAAGTCATCGGTTGGCTTAGTGTTAATATTGCCTTTAAAGATAAAAGTCGTCCTTTAAATTTATTTATAATTCCATCGATTTCTCAGCGTCTTATACTTGGGATAGACTTCTGGAAAAGTTCAATTTAATTCCTAACGTTATTGAGTCTGTTGATTTAATAGATAAGTCTATTTTTGGGCTATGTCCTGCTGAATTGGCTAAACTAGAACAATCTGAGGAAATTCCTACAAATATTACAAAATCTGAAGCCAATGATTCTGATGAACATTTTTTCCTTCTGACTTCGAGTCAACAACGGCAACTTGATGCTGTTATTTCTCTGTTCCCAAATTTTGAGAAACAAGGGCTAGGAAGAACCGCCTTGATTAATCACGAGATTGACGTTAGCAATGCTAAGCCGATTAAACAGAGGTTCTACCCAGTTTCGCCGGCAGTAGAGAAACTGATGTTCGCAGAGATAGATCGTATGCTATCATTGGGTGTGATTGAACCGTCAGCCTCAGCCTGGAGCTCTCCTATGAGATTGGTAATCAAGCCCAATAAAGTGCGCCTTTGCCTTGACGCTAGGAAGGTAAATTTAGTTACCAAAAAGGATGCGTATCCTTTACCGTCAATTGAAGGAATCCTTGCTCGTCTTCCGAAAGCCAATATCATATCTAAGTTAGATTTGAAAGATGCTTACTGGCAAATCGGCTTAGCCGATGATTCAAAACCCATTACCGCATTCACAGTCCCAGGAAGGCCCCTGTACCAGTTTACAGTAATGCCTTTTGGGCTGTGCAATGCACCCCAAACAATGTGCAGGTTAATGGATGATCTAATTCCACATGATCTTAAAAATAGCGTTTTTGGTTACTTAGATGATTTAATAATCGTATCCGAAAATTTTGAACAACATCTTTCTATTTTAGTACGTATTTCTGAACAATTTCGTAAGGCAAATCTAACACTGAACGTATCCAAAAGTCGATTTTGCGTAACTCGGGTGAAATACCTTGGTTATGTGATAGGCGACGGAGGAATAACCACGGATCCTGAGAAAGTTAGCGCGATTCGAGAATGGCCAGTACCGAAAAACCTTAAACAGGTGAGGGGATTCTTAGGACTCGCGGGGGTGGTACAGAAGATTTATTGAAAATTTTTCTAGCGTAGTTTTTCCAATATCTGAAACTCTGTCCACCAAGAAAAAGTTTGTTTGGACTCCTGAAGCGCAGGCGTCATTCGAATTGATAAAAGATTTACTCACTTCTTCTCCGGTTTTAAGTAACCCATATTTTGATAAAAAGTTTTATTTACATTGCGACGCTTCCGATTTTGGAATTGGTGCGGTGCTCGTGCAATTGGATGAAGATGGTCAGGATAAAACGATAGCGTATATGAGTAAAAAGTTAAATTCAGCTCAGAGAAATTATAGCGTAACTGAGCGTGAGTGTCTCGCGGTTCTTGAAGCAATTGAAAGATTTCGCTGTTATCTTGAACTTCAAGAATTTGAAGTGATCACGGACCACTCAAGCCTCGTTTGGCTTATGCGACAACCCAATTTAAGTGGCAGATTAGCACGGTGGGTCCTGAAATTGCAATCGTATAAATTTACCGTGAGTCATAGAAAAGGCAAGGACAATGTTGTGCCTGACGCGTTGTCTAGAATTCCTTGTGATGAAATTTTAGCCCTAGAATGTCCTGAACCTGAGATAGACCTAGACTCGCCTCTATTTGAAGAAACGGAATATGAAAATTTGAAAACTAAGATTCAGGAAAATCAAAAGTCATATCCTGATATCAAGGTTGTTGATCGTTTCGTGTACATTCGTACGGAACATTGCGACGGTAGCGAAGCTGGTGAAAAACAAGCTTGGAAACTTTGGATTCCGTCAGGCCTTCGAAATATTTTAATTTATCGTTTTCACGATACTCCAACTTTTTCCCATGGAGGTATGTTCAAAACTTTAGAGCTTTTAAGGCGTAATTTTTTTTGGCCAGGAATGGTAAGAGACGTTAGAAATTTTGTGAGGAACTGCGACACTTGTAAAACCACTAAAGCCCCTAATTTTGTATTAAAACCAGAAATGGGTCAACAGACAATAAGTATTCGTCCATTTCAGCGGTTGTATATAGATTTGCTAGGTCCATACCCCCGCAGTAAATCTGGTCACATCGGTTTATTAATAGTTTTGGATCATTTAACCAAATTCCATTGGTTACAGCCCTTAAAAAAATTTACGTCACAAGTTATTAGAGATTTTTTTGGAAAAACAAATATTCCACGTTTACGGTGTGCCTGAATTCATCGTTAGCGACAACGGCTTTTAGTTTAAGGCCAATGACCTAAACGCATTTTTTACAAGCTTGGGAATTCAACATATTTATACAGCCATATACTCACCCCAATCCAATGCTTCTGAACGAGTTAATCGTTCTATTATCGCGGGTATACGTGCGTATTTAAAAAGTGATCATACTAAATGGGATGAAAATCTAACTGCGATTAGTTGTGCGCTTCGAAATTCTTACCATCAATCGATAAATACGTCCCCATACCATGCTTTATATGGGTTCGACATGTTAACCCATGGATCGTCATACGCTTTGCTGAAAAACTTAAAACTTTTAGAAGAACCTTCGATTTCTCTTAACCGAGATGATAGCTTGCAGTTAATTCGAAAGGATTTACAAAAACACCTTAAACAAGCTTACGACCAAAACAAAAAACAATATAATCTTCGAACACGTCATCAAACTTTCCAAATAGGTCAGGAAGTTCTACGTCGAAATTTTGTTCAAAGCAGCATGGAAAAACGTTTTAATGCCAAATTTGCACCTCTCTTTGTAAAAGCCAAGGTCAAGGAAAAATTAGCAAACCATTATTATGTGTTAATAGACTTACATGATAAACCAGTCGGTACATATCATGCAAAGGACATTCGTTCTTAGTTTTGTTGCATTAGAATTTAAAATATCGGCTATATAAAGTATGGAAATCAAACACACTTATAATATCAACCACAAATTAATATATTTTTTTGTTTTTTGAAAAGAAAAAAAAAAAAATTTTGAATATTCTATAATTTAACTGCTTCCTTAAAATTCAGCAAATCTTTCCATTAAATTACTATAGGTTTCCATAACATTTTATAAAAACTTTCATTCTGATTAATAAAAAAAAAAAAAAAAAAAATCGGGGTATAACAATTTAAGTCCAGCTAACAGTTGGAAATTTTTTTAATGTGAATACATTAATTTTTATCTTTAAGTTTATCATATGAATTTTAATACCTCTCCGTTGACTGGGGAATTACATATCTTGAAGGGTTAATCGTTCCTTTTCAAGCTAACCTTGTAACCCATAGAGTCAAGGTTATCTAGTTTGTGGTGAACGATTTCGACAAGTGCTACGTTTTTCTACATATACGATTTTTTTCCGATATTTCCAAATAGTATTTCGATGTTTTAACATATCTTTCCAAATTATTTTATTTTGTACTACAGTGTTTATATAAACTAATTTTTTTTTAAAAATTGTAATCTTCCATGTTGCTACCGAATTTAATGGGTCAATCAGTCAGTAAACTAAACATATATTGATGTTTATATCACATTGTATAGAACGAAATGTATACAACAAATTAGTATACATGTTGCTAACCACATGTTTATAGGAACATGTTGTTTTAACGTTAGTACGGATAGGATCGCTCGGCAATTTCTATTTAGTTTATTATTCACTATTCTAGCGTATTTTTTTTATTTCTAAATTATATAGTTAAATATATTTTGCAAACCTAATAATTAAAAAAAAGAAAAAAAAAACCCGAGTCTTTTTAAGTATTAACTTTTTTCGTCGGGTTTTGCAATCGATTAATCGTGAGGAATGAGGTTGCCACTACTTTGAGTTGATAGTGCTGTTTATATTAATCAACTATGTGTTTTTTATTATTTTGCTTTGTACTAGACGATTTGACTCTTCTCTCTGAAATTACCTGGTGAAGACGAGTGTGACGTACTTCCTTTTTCTGAAATATTCCACCAAGTAAGAAAGTCAAAACACCTCGTCAAATATTAATTTAATAAAATTTTCGCCAATCAGTAATTGAAAACGCCATAAAATCACTTTAAAAGCTCTTGATTTAATTGTTATTCGGTAATCAGATATCAAAATTTTTCGAAGAAATTCTTCTCCACAGAAACACGTTTCCTCTGTTATATTACTTACCCGGAAGAATAGTTTACACACGGATTGATAAAATTACTGGAGAAGACGTAATTTTATTCGAAACACGCCAAACACCGCTGTGTGTAAACCTAACCAAACTTTTGGGTATTTGGAGTACACACAATTTTTTTATTACCGGTGAACACAAAACTTTTATAGTAAAGCCGAATAATTTTCATCGTCACCTGGAGGTAAAATAATTTACCAAAAAGTAACCACTTGGTTGGTTCTTCGGTAAACTTATAAAAAAGAACCCTTGGTGTTCGGTTTTTAACATCGTCAATAAGTGTTCCGTGCATATACCCAACCGAGTTATAGAACCTCCAGAGAAGACCAAATCGAAAAAGATTCGAATAGCAGCAACAGATGTATAAATGTTCAAGATAGCAAATCGAAAAACTTGAATTTTTCTAACCCGAAAAAGTGTGCGTGAAAACATCCTTAAACTCGTGAAAATTTGTGACAAAATTCCTTGCAAATAGTTACAACCAACCAAAAGGACTACCCAAAATTAAAATTTTAATACATAAAACCGTAAATAATAATTGCGGAAATTTCAAATATTTAAAGTCTAATAGTTAAACGTCATATAAAGTAAATTCTTTAATAGTTAAATATTAGTTAACTTAATTAATAATAATAATCGGATTTAAACAAGAAACCGCATAAAGTTATACATCACTAATTCACAAATAACCAGAAAATGAAATCGCGTAAAGAAAAAAAATCGTTTCTAAGCAAAAATAAAAATAAAATAATTAAGTTTAGTATACATGTTGCTAACCACATGTTTATAGGAACATGTTGTTTTAACGTTAGTACGGATAGGATCGCTCGGCAATTTCTATTTAGTTTATTATTCACTATTCTAGCGTATTTTTTTTATTTCTAAATTATATAGTTAAATATATTTTGCAAACCTAATAATTAAAAAAAGAAAAAAAAAACCCGAGTCTTTTTAAGTATTAACTTTTTTCGTCGGGTTTTGCAATCGATTAATCGTGAGGAATGAGGTTGCCACTACTTTGAGTTGATAGTGCTGTTTATATTAATCAACTATGTGTTTTTTATTATTTTGCTTTGTACTAGACGATTTGACTCTTCTCTCTGAAATTACCTGGTGAAGACGAGTGTGACGTACTTCCTTTTTCTGAAATATTCCACCAAGTAAGAAAGTCAAAACACCTCGGCAAATATTAATTTAATAAAATTTTCGCCAATCAGTAATTGAAAACGCCATAAAATCACTTTAAAAGCTCTTGATTTAATTGTTATTCGGTAATCAGATATCAAAATTTTTCGAAGAAATTCTTCTCCACAGAAACACGTTTCCTCTGTTATATTACTTACCCGGAAGAATAGTTTACACACGGATTGATAAAATTACTGGAGAAGACGTAATTTTATTCGAAACACGCCAAACACCGCTGTGTGTAAACCTAACCAAACTTTTGGGTATTTGGAGTACACACAATTTTTTTTATTACCGGTGAACACAAAACTTTTATAGTAAAGCCGAATAATTTTCATCGTCACCTGGAGGTAAAATAATTTACCAAAAGTAACCACTTGGTTGGTTCTTCGGTAAACTTATAAAAAAGAACCCTTGGTGTTCGGTTTTTAACATCGTCAATAAGTGTTCCGTGCATATACCCAACCGAGTTATAGAACCTCCAGAGAAGACCAAATCGAAAAAGATTCGAATAGCAGCAACAGATGTATTAAATGTTCAAGATAGCAAATCGAAAAACTTGAATTTTTCTAACCCGAAAAAGTGTGCGTGAAAACATCCTTAAACTCGTGAAAATTTGTGACAAAATTCCTTGCAAATAGTTACAACCAACCAAAAGGACTACCCAAAATTAAAATTTTAATACATAAAACCGTAAATAATAATTGCGGAAATTTCAAATATTTAAAGTCTAATAGTTAAACGTCATATAAAGTAAATTCTTTAATAGTTAAATATTAGTTAACTTAATTAATAATAATAATCGGATTAAACAAGAAACCGCATAAAGTTATACATCACTAATTCACAAATAACCAGAAAATGAAATCGCGTAAAGAAAAAAAATCGTTCTAAGCAAAAATAAAAATAAAATAATTAAGTAAATTTAAGTTAGTTAAAAACAAAGAATAACAAAATTTAGTTAAATTTAAAAGTGCCAAGTAATTAGTGAGTTAAAGTCCAAACAAACAAAAGACTTATGAAATATCAAGAAAAGTAAGAAATCATGCAACGGATAACTAGTACAACAAAATAAAATCCTAAATCTATATAAAATTTCCTTAAACTAGTGTCCCATATAAAACAATAAAAAGTCTTAACAATTATAGAAAAAGTCATGAAACTAATAACCAAAAACAACAAAAACAAATCTTAAGACTTAAAAAAGAAATTTCTTACACTAGTATCACAGCTAAAACCATAAACCTAATTAACAAATAAAATTCAATAAATAAAATTCAACGAATAAAATTCTACAAATAAAATTAAATTAAAATTCCGAAAAGGTTCTAACTAACCCACAAAGGTATATGTACGAACCTAATTTATAATCATTAACTTTTTCCACAGTATTAACATCAACATTATCATCGAGATCGAGGAGGCCTTTTCGTTCATCGTTGGTTAAGTTGGGTGAGTAAAACTGAACCTTTTAACTCAAGTTGTAATTTCTTGCATATAGTAAAACGAAAATAAAAAGAATCAATGAAATCGTAAAAATTTAGAAAAAAAAAATAAACAAAAAACCAAGATCAAAGAATAATGACGTCACTAATTTCGACTCATTGTTATATTCTTGTAATTACTCTCTGCACTTAATTTAAGTAGAGTAATCTCTAGTTGTACTGTTTTTTTTTTCCTAATGCATTCATGCTTTTCGTTTTCATAATTGTAATTTACTATCTTAAATTTTGTTTTGGTTTTCATTGATAACTTTAAAAAAAAAAAAAAAAACATCGGTGCATAAAAAAATAGTAACAGAATAAATAAATAAATAAATAAATAAATAAATAAATAATCGTTAACGGTTCCGGGTAACCAATCGTAATATATGTTACTATAGTAAAAATAAGTTATACGATTCCTTTTTACTCATATAATGGTAAAAGAAATGTATCACTTATTAATATAGTTTTATAAATTTACCATGTTTGAAAAGTAAATTTAATACTATTTTATGGAAAATTAAAATTTATTGAAATTGCTAATTAACTACCTTAAATAATTAAAATATAAAATATTAATTTAATTCTAACGTTTTAAGTTTTAATATGGAATTAAATTTCCGGATACCTCCATTTAAGCCTGTTGCATAGATTTCTTTCTTTACTATTTCCTTCGAGATCATTAAATTATAAATCTTTGTGAGCTAAGCGTGGCGCTTTTAACTTTTAATTTTTTTAATTTTAAGCTAGTCTGTTGGTAAATATACCTTTATAACTCATGAAGTTCATTCAGACAAAGGGCTGCTATTTTCTTTGTTTTAAGTACCTATGGTTAACCTTGTTTCTACATATGTTATTTAAATTTATAATGAGTTAAATAAATTAATGAAATTTGTATAATGAATTGCTAAGCTAATTCGTGTGTTTTCTAATATGGGCTGAAACGTTAGGGTAGTGCTTTATTTTTGGGATCCTAGAACTTAGTTCATATTTGCCACTAGGATCATGGTTTGGGTGGGTCATGAGGCAGAGGTTCCCAATAACAACTGAGGAACCCAAACTTTTGTAGGCAATCGCGATCAATACCATTTTGTTTTAAAATAATTTTTGTACTCTCGTAGTCATATAAGGGGCTTTGTTTTGTTAGATATGACTATATAGGACCAGTAGAGTAAATTAAAATTTTGATTAGTAATGTCTTTGTTACTAAATAGGGAGTCTATATAAAAGACTTGTAATGGTACCGAGGCTAGATAGGAAAGGTCACGAACCCCGTACCGACTGATCGCTAGCGATATTATGGCTCCCGCAGACCTCTTTCTGTTTGGTACTTTAAGGAGTTTTTTTTTTGAAGATTTTTATATTCTTAAAGATTTTTATTTTAAACTCCATCAAAATATGAAACTTTTTATGAATTTTCATTTGACAATTATTTGTACATTACAAACGTTACATTGGACTGAAAAAAAACGCAAAAATTTGTAGAAAAATTGTAATTTAGTTATTTTATTTGCTGAAAATTATAAAACATATTTTTGTGATTCTTTTAAAAATAATTTACAATAATTACGAAATATAAAAATTTTCATTTTCCCACATTGACGACATGAATTAATTTAATATCTGAAAATATATAGAAATAAATATATATAACATAACAAAAATTTTCTTTCAACTACTTACATCAATGGTTGTCTAAATTATGCTTTCTTTTAAAGGGCGCAACTGCCGAAGATAATTATAGAAACGATACGAAAAAATAAATAAAAACAAACGGAACGAAAAAACAACCCTTTTTTTACAATAAGAAAAAGGAACCATAAAAATCTACCTAGAATGTGTGTCTTTGTCTTTCGCTTTACTCTGTCTACATGTCTGTATATGTTTGTTTGCAATTTGACCACACTAGATTATTAATCTATAAACCTTTAGTTTAGAAATACATATTAAATTTAAATATTTTATTTTGTCTTTTATTTAATTAAAAGAGAATTATTTTCACAAGCCGGTGACAATGCAAAATTTAAGTTATTTTAATCCCCAATTTTGTTTTATGTATGAAAAACAGATACAAAAGTCTTCCATGGTTGATTTTTTATATGTCTTATTAGAGTTGTACTTTTTAGTATCATTTTCCTCTTCTCTACTACATCTTGACATGCCGCGACATCTGCTTCATTCTGCGTATATCTTTCAATCTGGTTGTCGTCCACACTATTAATGTTCTTATCAGCACAATTTTTTTTTAGTAAAATTAATTAGTAAAACATTAGTATATTAGTAAAGCATTAGTATAAAAGAGTTAAGTGCTGAATAAGTATAACAAAAATTTTAGCTGAAAACACGATTTTAGCAAAAAATTTGCTAAAAAATAGTATACCTGATTTACAAGACGTTTTACTAACTTTTGTACTAACTTATTTTTTTGAGTGCAGGTGTGCGATATATATGATGAAGCTTTTCCTTTGAGCGTATGTACTGTGAAAGCTTTCAATAGCGGAAATCGAATTTCATAGACCATTTTTATGTTGACGGATAAATCTTAAAAATTATTATTTTGGTTTTTATTTTGGTAGTCCGTTATTGCTAGGCAATAATGTTTTCGGACAGTAGCCAAATAAGATAATATTATTATCATTGATGGTGACTTTGAAATGAATATAAAATGAATAGATAAAGGGTGGAAACGAAAAAGACTTACTCCTTTTGAAATCTACTATCACAGTTTAAGAACAATTCCAGAAAAACTTTTTTAATGTGTGCGATAAAGTAATGCGTTACGTTGTAGTTAATACTCCTTACCTTCATCATTATTTTCCAACAAAAAGTAATGATTTAGCGATAATGGGTTACATTACTTTTAATACATACTTCTTACCTTCAGCGTTATTTCGAAACAAAGAGAAATGAGTTACCATTGGCTGGTTACATAATGCATTGATTTGTAATGTATACTCCTTACCTTCAACATTTTTTTGAAATATAAAGTAATGAGTTACCAATAATAGCCCTCTCATGGGTTACCTTGTGAGGATACATCATTACCTTTTACATTATTTCAAAACATAAAATAATGACTTACCGATCATCAACTACATAATGCATGAAATATAAACATAAAGTAATATTTAAAATATTTTTTTGGAAATCGGACGGTAAAGGTAAATATTTTTAACAAAACAAACGAAAACTCGAAGCACAACAATTCAATTGCATTTTAAACAACCCATTATTATATTTGACGATAGCTCAGTTGGTAGAGTTAACGCCTAACAACCAGAGACTCCAGGTTCGAATCTAAGCACGACTGATTTGTGGATAATTCGGAGTACTTTATTGTCAATATGTGTTAAAAACTAATCAGTGTCGCATAGAATGTGGTATTCTATGCCTCCAAGGTGAAAAATTTAAAACGCTTTGAAAATAAGCACATCAGGTAAAAAATCAACATATTATTGAAAATCGTATTGAAAAGGTTAATTCTGTGGCGATGAAAGGTGAAATTAACAGTTAAAGTAAATGTGTCATTTAGGAAGGTTAAAAGTGCAATTGTTAGTATAAAAAAACACATTAAAATGGTAAAGAAATTCATTTTAATAAAAGTTTTAAGATGTACATGGTCCGCGAATGAAAGAAATGCCATTTAAAGTACACTCAGGGAACTTTGCTTAAAAATATGTAGTTGTTTATATTGTAATACAGTTTTTTTAATTCTAATGTAAATGTCAGTCATTTGAAGAACAAATTCAATTTTTACTAACCTTGTAGTTCATTTAAAAAAAACAAACCACATCAAATGACTATTTTATGATTTACATTAATTTTGTTTTTTGTTATTTAAAAAGATAAAAAGGAAATGTTTGTTTATTTTTTACTATGTGGTTCATTTTACTACAATTGTTTTTTTAACAGTAAAAACAAATGACAAATGTTAGTTGAATTTAATGAAATGTTAGTCGTCATTTCTTCAAGTGAAATTTCATTTGTTTCTGACTACAATTGATGTGTTGATTAATTATCCAAAAATTAGTGATATATGTGGCAATGTATAACTTAAATATATAAATATATATATTTAAATGAAAGGTTAGTTTTAAGGAGAAAAATCATTTGATATATTTACATTTTTCTATTAGTAACAGGGATGGCAGGAAATACCGCTGAAATACCGTTTTCAATTCAAAACCCTTTCAGCTGACTATTAATTTTCGAAAACTAATTTTTTTAATAATAATAAATTTCTAACTTTTATCGTAAATATTTGAGAAATTGTCCCGTTTTTATGATTTGAAATAGTTTTTGATATTCGTTTTCATAAACTCAATTAACTTATTACAATTTTGAATCAAATTCTTACCGTTTGCAAAAATTCGACTTGGAAAATTGCTATAAAATTCATTTGGATTCAGTTCGAAACAGTTGTTGACAGTGATGAGAGTTAACAATTCTGACATATTCATTCAACAACACGTAAAAGAAAGAAATGTCCACTTTAGCGACCAGTCCACATTAGTTAACATTCCCTTGCAATAAAAATATAATTAATTTTTCAAATAACAAAAGTCATAACATAAAAGTTGTTATATTAGTTAATAGTAAAACAACTACCAAATAGTTAATAATAACTACAATCACTAAATATATGAATAAATGTCATGTAGTAACTTCCAAGTCTTAATTTTAAATAAAAAAAATATATATTTTTAGTTTGTTGCTTTATTATTAGAACATTAATCATTTAATGCACAAATTTCTTTTCCAAATAAATTCACTCACACTTTATGTTTGGAATGAAATGTGTATCATTATCTTATATTCAAACGGAGCTATTTACAATGTAAATTACATTGTATATAGATAGCTACGTTTAAATATAAGACAACGATATAATTTCGTTTTATCGGTTAATTTATTTATTTAAAATAAGTTTTTCATATTTTTGAGTTAAGATGAAGCCCGTTAAGCTTTGACTACAGAAATCTTACAAAAGTTAGCAAATAAGTTAGCTGAGTCAGAAAAATTTTTGCTGGGTGCATCCTTCCAGAAAAGCTGCTAATATCAGCAACATTTTTTGCTGTATTTACTAACTTTTGAGTGTATAACATTTTTTTATTTTTTCGATATCATTACTTTTTAAGATGTTTATGTCTCAAAAAAAAATGTGGCGTTATTATTTTTTTATTTTTTTTAATTTCAACTCCTTCCACATGAGCGCAGCGACAAAAAAACGCTGAAATATGGTCCCTTTTCCTACAGAACAAAAAGAGCTGTATTTATTTGGAATTTTAATTCACCTTTCGATTCTACTTGCAACAAAAATTGTTTTCCAAAACTTTTTCTAGTCGGAAAAATTAAATGTTTTTTTTTTAAACTCAAAAAGTATTTTTTTGTGACAGACAATCAAAAGTCATTTTTAGCTGAGAAAAGTAGCGTAAAACTTTTCGCTTTATAAAAAAATATAAAAAATTGTGGAAAATTTTTATTCGGAGCTGAAAAATAATTATTTGAAAAACTTAATTCTTAAACTAATTTAAAAACTACGGAAAAGCTTTCGACACGGTGCAGCATGATAAACTGATGGAAATTCTTATATCTGTTGGTATAGACGACAAAGACATCCGATGCATTATCAGTCTGTATTGGCATCAGACAGCACAAGTTGATGTCAACGGAGACCTCACAGAAAATATAGAAATTTCCAGAGGAGTCCCCATTATTATTTAATATCTACTCCGAAAGAATCTTTTAGGAATCCATATATAATGTACGGAAAGGAATATATATGAACGGCATGTTCCTCAATAATATTCGATATGCCGATGACACCACCTTACTGGCTGATAGCATGTCTGGACTTCAAGATCTAGTTAACAAACAGACTACATACAGTGAAGCATATGGCATGAAGATAAATATCCGAAAAACGAAATATAGGATTGTAAGCAGAAAAAGTAACCACAACATAACCACCTTAAGAATACAAAACTCCTATGTCGAAAAAGTACAGTGCTTTAAGTATCTGAGGGTTACAATCAATGACCAGTGGGACGGTTCAAAAGAAATAAGATGCCGGATTGAAATGACAAGAGAAGCATTTTTTAAATAAAAGAAAGTTCTCAGCAGTCATGACATTAACCTTGAAACAATACTTAGATTCGTCAAAAAAGACTGAAAGCCTTCGAAATGTGGATCTGATATCTAACAACGAAGTACTAAGACAAGTACACTGCGATAGAGAGCTCTTAGTCACTATAAAGATAACAAAAACGGCATATTTGGGTCACATTATGAGAAACCCAAAATATAAGCTTTTACAAACCATTACAAAAGGAATAATAACATACAAGAATGGACTGGTATCCGAGATGTGGGGAATCTCCTGACCGAGCCGAGAAATAGGGACGCCCTTTGCAGAAATTATGAAAAATTTATGAAATTATTTATCATGAAATGTAATATAATCTACTTCAATTGTATTGGTCGCTAAAATTCGGAAAACGAATTGGCAAATAAAGACGAAAAAAAAAGAATTTAAAAATATAAAAATTTCTAATACATTCCTTGAGCCAGAGTAAAAATTAAAATTTTTTATAAAAATAGAACAATTTTAGCCTTCAACGTTTAGTAACGTCATGCTGGTTGTTAGGAAAATACATTACACACATGTTAGATTACTAAGAAGACAAAAATTTTGCAAAATTTATGATTAATAGGTTTTTTTTTAAAGCTCTGCCTATTCTGGACACCCTAGCTAAAGACCTCATCAGGGTCTTTAGCCAGATCGAAATACTAGTATCAACCGATCTTATATGTTTGATTTGCTTTATTTTTGTAAATATACCGAGATTTAAAGCTCGTTATAAATTGAAAATAATATGAAAATATGCTAGAAATAAGTTCATCGATTGTAAATAAATTTTTAAACTCTGACCGACCGGAGGATGAATTTTCAAGTATATCATCAGGGTTGTCATATTGCATTTTTAAATAATGATCAAAAACCACGATCTTTTTCCAAATAATTTTAAAATTCAGTTAACAAAAATTATTTCTCATTTACTTTTGAATAAACATTTGTTACAAAATTATACAAAATTTTAATGTTTAAAATATCATATCAATGTCAATGTTTCGACTTTGGTTGTTAATATTTCCACTAATTAAAAAAAAATACAAACATTTCTTAATGAAACATGATTTTATGGATATATAACGTGCTATTAATGAGATAAGTTTTCAAGCTCAAAATACTTTTTCAGTGTGTTTGTTAAAATAAATAATTTTAATATTTTTTACAAAATTGATACCTTAATATTTTTTAGCGGTTCACGATTTATAGAAAATTTGTGTACCTTTATTTTCTATTGGTAATACATTTTTATTATTATGTCAGCAAACTTTTTGCTGGGATGATCCTTGCAGAAAAATTGATAATATCAGCAAAAAAAAACTGGCTAATTTCAGCAAAATTTTTGATGAATTTACATTAAGAATTCGTCCATTAAAACGTTCCCAGCAAACCACACACTACCAAATCATGGGTAAAGTAATGTATAGCCATAGGGCTTCATGCATTACTTTACACGTTACTTCACTGATGAATTTTACAGGCGATGAGCCTCAAAGTAACTCATTACCTTGTAGTGGGTAAAGTAACTGGTTACTTATATGGTTACATGGTGGGAAAAAGTAATGTGTCTATAAATAGATTTGCATAAAAAAAATTGCATAAAATTTTTTTTACAGATATTTTTTTTTAATTAAATAAATAACTTTTTTTTATTAAATAAATGACTTGGTCATGCTGGGATTCGAACCTGGGGTCTCTGGTATTTAACAATTAGTTAGGAGAGAACTCTACCAACTGAGCTATCGATACATACAATATTTTATTGCTTAACATGTAGATGAGTTGTTGTACCTCGTGTTTTCGTTCGTGATATCAAGAATATACACCTTACAATTATGCTTACAAAACATCACAAAGTAATGTGTCTATAAATAGATTTTTCAAAAATATGTATTAATAATTACTTTACGTTTATAATTCATGCATTATGTAATTGATGATCGGTAAGTCATTATTTTATGTTTTGAAGTAATGTAAAATGTAATGAGGTCTCATTACAAGGTAATCCATGAGTGTTCAATTATCGGTAACTCATTACTTCTTGTTGGAAAATAATGATGCAGGTAAGCAGTACACATTACAAGGTAATGCATTACTTCATCGCACCCATTACCAAAGTTTGGCTGGGTTTCATCAGATAAGTGTGTTTTATCATAAAATTTTATGATAAAGAAAAATGTCATTACAACTCGTCAAAAATTTTATTTTAGTTGCATTAACCGAATTTCATTGTGAAACCAATATTTAGTCTGATTTCAGTCTAAGTAATTGAATTTCAGTTGGAAATCGTTCAAAAAATTTCTCTGTGAGTGCAGACTGGCGACTTTTTCATTTTTTGTCAAGATCTTAAAATATTTATTCTCTCGGATTCTAAGAACTTTTTTTGCGAACTAATATTAGAATTAAAACGAGTTTTCAACATAAATATCTTTAGCCAGATCGAAATACTAGTATCAACCTAGCTAATATGTTTTGATTTGCTATAGTTTTGTAAATAAACGAAGGTTGAAAGCTTGTTATAATAGAAATAACACAAACATAATCTCGATGTAAGTATATAAAAACAAAAAACTAATAAAACTGTTAAACAATTAATTGAGAATGAGTAAAAACTAAATTATTTTCATATAAATGGAATATTTTTGATCTTCAATGTTTAGTAACGTCATGATGATTGTTAGGAAAGGAAGTGTTTGATTATTAAGAAGACCAGAGTGGAGCAAAATTGATGATTAATAGGTTTTTTGTCAAAGCTCTGCCTATTCTGGAGGCTCATGGATTTCTAAAACTTTGGGTTCTGATGATAGTACGCTAACTCGTACGTTTATTCATTTAAATGAAATCAATTTTAATCTGCAACAGAATCAGGAACGCTATTCTTATATAGAGTTTTCCACGTTCAAGAATAAATTTAAGCTGTTTCTTAATATAGTTTTTAAGTAATTAAGCTATATTATATTGAAGATATTATATTTATTTATATTAAATTTTTGATTTAATCATAGTCTGTAAGGAATTTTTGTTTCCATAGACTGAATAAATGAAATGAAATGATGAGATCTTTAGCCAGATCGAAATACAAGTATCAACCTAGCTAAAATGTTTGATTTGCTTTATTTTTGTATATATACGGATTAACATAAAAATAATCTCGATGTATATAATAACAAAAAACTATTACATGAGCCAGAGTAAAATCTATTTTTTTTTTTTTTGTATAAATAGAATATTTTTTATCTTCAAAATTTAGTAACGTCATAATGCTTGTTAGGAAAATACCCTAGCCACGTGTTTGATTACTTAGAAGACAAGAATGGAGCAAAATTGGTGATTAATAGGTTGTTTGTTAAAGCTCTGTCTATTGGAGGCTCTAGCATTTCTAAAACTTTAGGTTTTTATTGAGATCTGAAGCCAGATCGAAATACTTGTTTCAACCTAACTAATATGTTTGATTTGCTTTATTCATCTTTTCGAACCATTCACCTCTCTATTATCCGCTTTCAAAAGAAAGCAATGCATTAATGAATAGGAAGAATTTCCTGAGTGTTATTTCTCTTAAAAAATATTATATACAGAGGTTGGAAGCTCGTTATAAATTAAAAATAACATACAATAATCTCGATCTATATAAAATCAAGAAGCTAATAAAACTGTAGTAAATAACTATAGTTTTAAAATTTGTTTACAGTTTCCATCATATTAAACAATTTTTAATAGAGAAAACACATGTGGTTCTGAAAACTTTCTATTTGGAAAATTTGTAATTCTAATTGCTTGATTTTTTATGAATACTAGGTAGAGGTGTCTCTCGAATTAAAATATTCGATTAATCAAACAAACAAAACGAAAATTCAAACGAACATTTTAAAAAAATAAGTTTGAAGATTAATCGAATAAAACAAATAATTAAAAAAATCTTTTTTTTTTCTTTTATTCTAAAAATTTTATTGTAGAAATAAATAAAATTTTAAAACGTTGAATTATCGTTTTCCAAGATATGGATTCTTTACTAGTGGTTAAAGATATACACTCACAATATTTTGTCGTTAAAATCAAAGTAATATATACTTTAGAACTACTAAGCATGTAGTAAAAACCCGGTCTACGCACTTTCATTTTAAATCAAATGTTTTTTTCATTTTGTTTGAACTATTAAAAAATTACCTCGAAATCCGTAAAAATAGAGATTTTATTTTATTTTTACTATCAAAAATCAAATAACAAATTTTAAAAAAGTCCCAAATCCGTAAAAATAAACGATTTTATTTTATTTTAACTATCAAAAATAATGGAAAAAAAAAACAGTTTTTCTTTCATTTTTACTATCATTAACTTTTTGGTTCCTCTAAAAAATTTTTGTGAAGCGAAAATTTAAATGAAAATAATAATTGGTACAGAAAAACAGTATTTATGTGTGATGTGTTTTGTAATAAATGGTAAACTAAGTAAAAAAAATATTTCTTTGTAGTTTAAATGTATATTAAAAAACAATGTTTACTGATTAATTTTTAAATAAACTACAATCCGCTGCTCTTAAAATACTACGAGTATGAGTATGATTTGCTTTTGAGGCAAACAATATAGAGGAATTCACAGATAAAGTGCTATCGTTTGAATATAGCATAACATTTGGAGTTTAAACTATACAAAACTAAACAAAAAAATAAAGCTATTTTGCAACGATAGCACGTTAGCACTTGAACTGAGAATTACATTTATGAAAAATTATACTGTAAATAAAATAAGATCTTTACAGTTCCATAGACTAAAACTATCGCCGATATATATAAATATTTAACATTTTAACAATTTTCAAAACCGAATTTGTTTTATCACGAGATAACAATCCCAAAGGGCTTATGATTGAGAAATCTTTTGGCGTTGCAATAGTCTAAAATGATTGCATTTCAGAATTGGTATTCAAATCAATGTCAAGTTTCATAAAATATTTAGATAATACATTAATTAAAATACTATTATTTTTGTATTTTTAAGATCACTTTTACTCGTCCGATTAATCGAATAATTTTTAAAAATTTATTCTTTGATCGTTTGGTCGTTTATTCGAACAAAATAAAAAAACGAATAATTGACAACCCTAATAATAGGGGGTTATATAAAACGAAAATGCGATTTTAGGGCAAGGATGAGTCGGGTTTGTTATATGTATGAAATTTGGTGCCAATCGGATGAAGAAAATTCTTGATTCTCGATTGAAAATTTACAATCTTGACTCTTTTAAATAAAAGAATTATATTGCAGTAATCAATTTCAAAACTGTTTAAAGTGTGTGCTTGAATTTCTTGGTCAAGTAATAATTGGCACATAAGTGGTCTAGGGCAGTATTTATTACTGGTCTAATTTTAAACCTTTTTTTGAATACATAATTCCATCTTTATATCGTTTAATTTATCATCTAGATCAAAAACTATAACAGTATTTAAAAAATTTGCCAAAAACTGAAGAAAAAGTAATTTTTCCGCACTTAAACAATCAATTTTTAATCAATTTTTGGCACGAGTTTTCTTAATCCGATTGGCACCAAATTGCATATATATATATATATATATATATATATATATATTAGGGTGGGTCAATTTGTTCGGGACCGAAAAAACATGACAAAGCGTATAGCAAAATCGTAATCTACGGAAAATTCTAAGAACTTTCCCCAAAGAAACCATGGTTCTAAAATCAAAATCGAGCTTCCGGTTTTTAAGAGAAAATTTGGTGCTCAGGAAATCCGAAAATAATGCTATTTTTTGGAAATATTCATTGCAATTCATTGCAATTGGTGAATAGTTGACCTGTAACGCTGGAAGAGTTCTTATTTTAAAGGAAATTGTCTATGCTTTCTATATCTCATTATAGAAAATTATTTACCCAAATAATGGTTTTGGAGTTTTATGTTAAAATAGCAATAGTCAAACTGTTAAAAACCTAAAACTTTTACGATTTTTCTACCTAAACTTAAAAAAAAAAATTATGTAACTAAATTGGTATTCAAAATTGAATTAAAAAAAGTAATTGAACTTAAAATTGGTTAAAAGAAAATTTATTTAACAAAACCTAAGTCAAAACTGAAAACGAAAAAATTAAAAAAAAAATATAATTTTTTTTTAAAACTCACTTTTCTATTTAAAAATCTTTTTCATTTTTAATAAAAATTATAACAAACTTGTGAAAAATCTTTTTATTTAAAAAACTTAAAAAAACGTAAACCACTTGATTGTTCTAGCGCGGAGAACAAATGTCGAAATGGTAACTCATTAAAATGTAGCAAACAGACAAACCAATGTAATGGTCTATTTAACATCGTCTCGAACCTTCGAAGTATTCCATTTTGACTTCCAGTATTAGTGACTTCACCATCGCAGCCAATCCCGATCAAATTAGAAAGGGATGAGTTCCTTTCCACAAAGAAGTCTTAAATTTGCTTCTGCTTGGTCTCAGCGTTTTCAGCATTAACTTTTATGTGACCTAACAATTTTGTTTCTGGCTCCTGAACAATGAATATATGTGGCTCTTTGACTAGCCACATATATTCATTGTTCAATTTGTTTCTGGCTCCTGAACAATGAATATATGTAGCTCTTTGACTAGGTTTGTATGATACTTGCCTCCAATATTAACCCTTGATAAGGAATTATTCTTTCTGCCATCGAAGAAAAACGCTGTGATATCAGAGTCATTGAACTGTTGTGGACGAACAAATGCTCTGCACTTATTTTTTTCACGAGCGACTTTCGCTTTATCCATAACAATTAACTTTGTCTTTAAACACAATTTCTCTGAAAAGAGCTGTTGCTAAGACCGAAGCTACTCTGTCAGAAATGCCGAACGTATCGCAAGCCATTGCAAAATTCAGAGTAGTGTACCTTTCCGAGTATGGACCTCGTTTTAAAGGAATTTCATTTGCTTGAAATTCGATTCCATAGTCAACATCCATTTCTGACGAGTCGGGCCTGTATGTCGTTTCATGACTAGCTGATGGATTTGTTGTAAGCAACTCAGACATTTCTACAACAGGTTCAGGAATGGTATGTTTCCTATTAGTGTGTTGATCTAGCATAAACTCCTTTAATTGCTCTGGAATCAATCCACATGAACAATGGTGTATTTTTAAATCGCACTGGCATTTTCCGATATAAAATAAGTTGTCTATTGAATTCAAAAATGCTTTGTAACTTTCAGATGTTGGTTTATTTCTGGTTGCCTTAGCGTACCTATTCAGCAAGGATTTAAGCTTTTTCACAACACTTTTCTTCAATCAATCTCTCTGCAACTTTCGGTGTAAAACGTACATATGAAAACATTTTGTTTTCAGCTTTTACAACAATCGCTCAAAAAAAAATAGTATTTCAAACAGCGTGTATAGTAGGTAAGTTAAGCTCAGAAAATTCACTTGCCAAACCAAAAGCACTACAATTGTAATGTGTCATGTGACCTAAACTTGATTCGGAATTTGCAACAGTTAAAAAATCCACCTCCTCCAAAGATCCAATGGACATTGCTGAAGAACCAATAGACATTGCTGACGACTCCATGCTTGACACAAACTTTATTTAAATTTTCAAAATAAAACACAGATATTAAAAGTTAAAATAGCACTAATTTCAAATGCAGTTGTTGCTTGAACCCACGCTTTCAACTGCAGAAATCAATCAAAAAATTAATAACTATTAGAATTCATGATTTAAAAAAAAAATACGGAATACTATTTCCAGAATAGATAAAAATAACTAGTAGGAATATTTACTAAAAACAAAAAACTAATGTTACAAAATCGATCAAACAAAAACAAAACCTATGATTAGCTACCTACTTTCTTTTATTTTTTGACAATATATAAGCTAGTTTTAAAACTCGAATTAAGCTCATAAGTTAATAAGTGCTGTTGTGGTATAGTGGATATGTCGTTGTACGCCCTGGACCCCAAGGTTCAAATCCCGTCTGGGCCAATATTTTTATCTTTTTTTATTTTGTTTATTTTTTTTTTATTCAACGACATACGAATTATTTAATTTAATTATTTTTACAATTCTTTTTTTTTTTTTTATTACATTTTAACATAAAATCGATGAAAATAATATTTTTCGTATATTTTTTTTTAATTAAATAGTTAAAAAAATTAAAAAAAAGCAAACAAAAAAATTAATTAATTTGATGGGCATCGCTAGGATTCGAACCTAGGCAGGCGGCACGCATTAGTTAACAAGTGCTGTTGTGTAGTGGTTATGTCGTGATTTGTGACACAGGATCCCAGGGTTCGATTCCCGGTTTGGCCTATGTATAAATTTTTTTTTAATATATTTTTCATTATTATTTTTTGATTTATGTTTTTTTTTTTAAATAAAAAACTTTTTAAATAAAAAAGTTAGTTTTAAAAAAAATTATATTTTTTTTTTAATTTTTTCGTTTTCAGTTTTGACTTAGGTTTTGTTAAATAAATTTTCTTTTAACCAATTTTAAGTTCAATTACTTTTTTTAATTAAATTTTGAATACCAATTTAGTTACATAATTTTTTTTTAAGTTTTAGGTAGAAAAATCGTAACAGTTTTAGGTTTTTAACAGTTTGACTATTGCTATTTTAACATAAACCTCCAAAACCATTATTTGGGTAAATAATTTTCTATAAATGAGGGCAGATATAGAAAGCTGAGAAAATTTCCTTTAAAATAAGCCCTCTTCCTGCGTTACAGGTCAACTATTCACCAATTGCAATGAATTGCAATGAATATTTCCAAAAAATAGCATTATTTTCGGATTTCCTGAGCCAAATTTTCTCTTAAAAAACCGGAAGCTCGATTTTGATTTTAGAACCATGGTTTCTTTGGGGAAAGTTCTTAGAATTTTCCGTAGATTACGATTTTGCTATACGCTTAGTAGGCAAAAAAATTGACCCACCCTAATATATATATATATATATACATATATATCAATTTTACATAGAAATAAAATATGCCTTACCCATATTTGCCCAAAATTCGCATTTTGCTAAATTTCCATACAACCAAGAACGCCTATAATGTATACAAAACAAAAATTCAATGAATGAAATCAACCGCGGTTACATTTTTTGAAGGTCTTACAATGGTCGTAAGTATTGTTTTGTATCTTTTATTTTTGCTCTCTTTCGGCTATACAAGCTGTGACATCTACATCTCGTCTTATTATTTGTTCTCCGTGCTATGAATGTGTTTATCAGCACAATTTTAGCAGCAACAAAAATTAGTTAAACATTAGCTAAACATTTTTTTTACAAATCGTTTAACTAAAATCATTGCCGAAAACGCGGCGTCATCAGAAAATTTTGCTGAACTAACTTTTTTTTCTGTGTACGAAGTCTTGAACCAACATCATAATTTAAACTTTATTAATATACATATTGAAGAGAAAAATCCAATCTCTTGACCACACAAATTTGTTAAGAAAAAGTTGTGATGTCTGTTTAAAATTTTAATTTTGTAGTTTAGTGTAAAATTTATTTTATTTCTAATCAAAGTGATTTATTCTATTTACATATATTGTTGTAAATTTATAGCGAAATACATTATCTATGAACTACACTGCGCAATTCGAGAAATAAAATAAGAGTATCAAGCATTGATCCTAAATATTTCGGCCATACTTTTATGGTAAATACTGAGGAGACCTTCATTCGGGTATTGAATTTGGTTAGTTTTATTTAAAAACTGCTCACATATTTGTATGATTTTTTAAATGTTTGGTATACGTTTACTGTAGTGAACGTATTCATATGAATGTTTGATGTTTGGCATGGGATTGTTACCGCTTTCAAAACGTGTTCTGATGATGGGAACCCAGAAAATTCCCGAAATAGATCTATCAACACATTCCTGAAAGGGTCAAATAATAAATTTGAAAACAACAAACTCTATAGATTATTTGTTACGACAATCTCATAATGAAGAAATATAGAGTATGGCCTCGAACTTGAATAATTTTCATTTTCATTGCACAATTAAAGGTCGAAAAAAACATAATTTTATTTTTAATAAAAATTATAACAAACTTGAAAAAAAAATATTATTAAAAAACGGAACCAGCAGAAGTAACATATAGGTATTTTGACGGTATAGAAGAATAATTTATAATTAATATATATATTTTTAAAAATTGTGGAAAACCAGGTTTTTGAAAAATAAAACGCATTTTGGCATCAAGAAGTGAATAGCTTTTCTGCACCAGTAAAACCACGGGTTACGTATACAGAAATAATTCATTGGACGAGTTTTAATGCAATTTGTTCACAAACATTTGAAATTTTTTCACAATGTGAAAGAAAAATTTCTTAGACTTTATGAAAAAGATTCTTAGTTTTAACGAAACTATTTTCAATGAAACTTTTTCATTAGTCGTATGAAATTTTTAATAAATAATATGAAATTTTTCAATTAATTTTATGAAAAACTGCATTATTTTAATGAAAAGTTTCAACGAACGAGTTTCATAGATCAAATGCAAAAATTCATTGATATCAAGCAGATAATTCTCTCAGTGTAGTTTTAAAGTGAGGAATCAATGATTCTCGTACACTGATAACAATCCATGTGCACAATTACAAAAAAAACTTCAAATTAACAGAATTTTTTCGTAAAATAAAAGAAAATTTGTACATGTTACGAAAGTTTTTGTAGTTTTGACAATTATTTCGTGTTTTTATGCATGGATTATTATGAGCGTAGCTTAAGCCGCTACAAAAATATGGCCAATTAGGTGCAGCTACTTTTGTAAAGCTTTTATTTTTTTTCAATAAAATATTTGTGTATGTTAAACAGAAAAACTAAAAACGGGTTTCAATTAAAAAATTAATTGAATCAATTAATATTTTAATTGATTTTGCACCTCTCATGGCAATGATACTATCAATTAAACCTTTTATAAAAATTAAGAAGGAAAAAAAAGTTATAAATAACTTCTACAAAAAAAATATGATATTCACAAAAAAAGTGTGTGATCTATATGTTGGCATGTGTATTTTTGCAATGCTGAGTCTGTTTGTGTGTGTGCTTGTTATGTTTGCTAACTTCAAATGTATTTGGTATTTTATACTGAAAATTTTCTATTTACGCATACAGTGTATGGAAAAATAATATGATAATTGCGTCTAAAATAAAATATGTATTTATATATTTAAAAGTCAATAAAAATATTTATTGATTCAATTAAATATTTGTTTAGAAACAAATTAAATTCAAATCAAATCTTTAATTAGATATTTTAGGTTGATAATTTTTCCTGTGTAATCTCTTTTTCGACTTTAATCAGTATCTTTTTCATATTGTTATTTATTACTTGTATTCCGTAAGAGTTCTATGCAGATAATTTATAGTTAATATATTGTTTTTTAAGAATTTAAAAACTAGTTTTTTGAATTTAAAAACTAGTTTTTTTCCAGTTTTGTTTAACAGTATCTTTGAAATGAGGTTCCATAAAATTGCGTAGCTTTAACCGTTAAAAAGATTAAAAGCTTATGTACGACTACTTTTTTTGAATAAGAATTTTTTTTCTTCAAATGTTAAAACGCGATATTTCTACAACCGTAAGAGCTACGAACGCAGAATTTGGACTATGTCATGCTTATATGACACTTACTTTTAGTTAAAATTGAAGGTGGGCGAGTTCAAAAGCTCGATTTTCTTGATGGTTTTATATGGAATGAGGGCCAAGTGAAAAAACTGGGTACGCCATTATAATAAGCGTGGTCGAAAAATTTAGTTTCAATCTCGGTATTCTTGGTTCCTATTTTAGCCGAAAATTTTGTTGCACTGTGTTATTAAATGTACAAGCAATGTGTTAATTTATTTAGTTATTTTTTTTTTTTTTTTAAACAACTGATAAGATTTAGAAACATAAGATTAAGTATATAAGGGCTTAAAACATTTAGTTTTGTATAGAATCTCAAGCAAACAAGATGAAATCGATACTTTTAATAAGTTTATTTAGCATTCTCATTGCAAACATTTTGGCTGCTGTATCAATAGGAATTTTTGAAGATCCGAGTAAGATGTTTTTTTTTTTCATAATATTTGAAAGAAAATTATATAATTTATTAATTAATTTTTACCATAATTTTAGAACATCCTGGTAAATGTGTGGTTAAAGGATTTGTTTTGTCTCCTGACGAGGAAGCACAAGTTCCAGGTATTTGCGAAAAAAATTGTATGTCATGAAAAGAGTCATGCCTCATTTTATAGGTAAGTTCTGTTATTGTGTTAAGTACAAAATATTTAATTAATTTTAAATTATTTTATTAAAAGTTTGTGGTGCAATTGGTGCTCCTCCAGGACATAAATTAGGTGAGCCTATCAATGCTTCCGCCCCTTATCCTGATTGTTGTGAGAGACATTTTGTACCGATTTAAATAAGAATTTTATACAATTAATAAACAGTTAAGAAATTATTGTATAATGCAAATGATGCCACTGAAAACTTGTTTCTTTTTTAATTATTACATAGTGACGTCACAAAATCAGATGTTTAGCTATTTAAATCAACAAAAAAAAAAACATGTAGACAAACAGCTTCTGTCGTGATGTATTTGTAAATAATGTGACACCTATCAATGGCGGAAAGTGAATTTAATAGAGAATTCTTACGTTATAAAGCTGTAACTGATCATACACAGATCTGCCATTGCACAGTGGGCTATATCACAAAATTTTTAAAAATAATTCTGCCAGTTCTTACTTAGTGTTCCGGTTACAACGAAAGTTAGAAACATGCATAAGGGACGTAATACCGAGCTTAGGTTTCAATGTTGAATCTTCCAGGCACGCCGAGGGCTGCAGTGTGATCCCACAAATTAGGGGCACTTTTTGCCATCTGTCTTTTACTCCATATAAAGATGATAACAGTCTTTTGCCTCCATATAAAGAAGATTTTCGATTGTATGGAGGCAAAAAAAATCGCTCAACGTTCAAGGAAAATCGTATTCTAGAGATCAAAATAAGAAACTTTGCCGAAGGAACCACACCTCTAAAACGAATTCTGATGTCCCGACTTTTGACCCGTAGTTTAAAATTTTGAAAAATCCCACTTTGACCCATTTCGAGTGCCCCCAATCGAATCCAACCCAATCGAATATAATTTATACATTAATCTGCTAAAGCGTCTTCCGGAGAAGAAATAGAGACCCTAATCTTGGAAAGACTCCTCCTACTTTCTGAAATATCTCTATCCCGAGATTTGCACATTTTGCTATAAAAACACGACTAAAAAGGCCCTCTTTAACTTGAATTTTAACCCCTTAACGGTCACCTAGAATGATGTTTTATGCATTAATCTGTTAGCGTGTCTCCCGGAGAAGAAGTCGCTCCCATAATCTTGGAGAGATTCCTCCTACTTTCTTAAATATCAAAGTGGGCTTTTTCAAAATGTTACCCTACGGGTCAAAAGTCGGGACATCAGAATTCGTTTTAGAGGTATGGTTCTTTCGACAAAGTTTCTTATTTTGATCCCTAGAATACGATTTTCCTTGAACGTTGAGCGATTTTTAAATCGACCCGCCCTAATGCATACTGTTCTGAAAGATGTTTTCATGCAAAAAACGAGTTGTGTTAAAAAAAATCTTTGATTTGTACATACTTCCCCCCATAGTCGCTTCTAAAATTGCCAAACTTTTAAGGAAAATATCAACTTTTACCCACAGTTCCAAAATTTGCACTCCTCCACTTAGGTAGCGGCAGCGATTGTAGATACTCAAACATATACCTAAATTTTCGGCTAAGTCTCTTCCAATCCGCGCTTTAAATACCCGACGAAAAAAGTGTATATATTTTACACGATAAATTATTCGACATAATGATAATATTATGTATTCAAAAAGGTATAAAAATACAAAATCGGTTAATAACTAGCCCAGTAATAAATACTGCCCTAGACCACTAATGTGCCAATTATTACTTGACCGAAAAATTCGAGCACACACCTTAAAAATTTTTTAAATTGATTACTGCAATAGTAGTTTTTTATTCAAAAGACTCAAAATTGTGAGATATGGAAGAAGTTTTTTTTGACAATATTTTTGGGGTGCTTCTCAAATCTCTAATTTCAAATTTTAAAAAGTTTTCTTCATCAAAAGCAATAAAAATGAAAACATTTAAAACATTTTAGAGAATAAAAGTAAAAAAACTTAAAATTATCCCCCAGTAAATTTGGGTAGGCCAACGATGTGATTTTTACGGATTTCAAGTAAATTGTGGTTTTTGGTAATAACA
Source organism: Delia radicum (assembly GCA_021234595.1). Taxonomy (NCBI): domain Eukaryota; kingdom Metazoa; phylum Arthropoda; class Insecta; order Diptera; family Anthomyiidae; genus Delia; species Delia radicum. The sequence continues at coordinate 158,611,378 of CM037855.1, forward strand.
AGGCTTATTTGTTGTCATAAAATATTTAACTTTTGTTGTTTTATTTTGTAACTTTTGTTGTTTTATTTTATAACAGTAACTTAAAGTTGAAAAAAAATGTTTTTAACATCATTAACCCACGTGGTCAAGTAGCCCTAAATGACCCCAGACTTATTTATTTCAATTTACAAAAAAGTACAAAGCTTTGCTTGCCACTATTGAATTTTAAGAAACGTGATCTAAAATATTGTAACACAATATCTGAAGATTCTGTGCCAATAGTTTTGAACAAATTAAACAACGTTAACCCGTGCCGCATTTAGATCAAAGGAGAAACAGCGGGAGTTTATATATATTTAAACAAAAAATATTTAAGTTCTGTTTTTTACAACGCTGGCTACAGCCATTTTTTAAATTCCTAAGAAGATATTCTAAGCCAAATTAACCCTTAGATGCTTTTGGTGCTAAAGTGACCCTTTGTTGAGAAAACTTTAACTGTGTTGAAAAAACTTTATTCCGATAAACCCGAAACGATTGACCACTTGGAGGACAACATTCGGAGCGTTATTGCCAATATACGGCCACAAATGTTGAAAAATGTCATCGAAAACTGCACCTCCAGATTAGACTACGTCCGAGCCAGCCGTGGCGGTCATATGCCAGAAGTCATATTTAAATTATAATGCCTGAAGAGTATCTTTCGAATAAAGTAAATTTCATGTCAATTTAAAAAATTCATCTTTGCTTTATTCCATCTACAAAAAACACCCTTTATTACCAACATTTTGCCGAAGCTGGTAATTTTGTTTGCCCAGTGCTGTCCCTACACTTTTTGAACAGACGAAACTTTTGTCTAATGATGTTATCATTTGGTTTTCGCATAACGTTTGTGAATAAACTTTATTACTTAGTTAAAATGCTCCTAATTACTCGGTAACGATTTGTTTGTGTGTATCTATAAATTGCGGATTTAAAAAAACTTAAAATTTTGTGTTATCACCGGATTGTCAAAGTAATTGTTTATTGATTAAATTAAAGGCAAAATAAATTATACAAATTTAATAAAGATTAACAGTCGTATACAAAAAAACGCAACAGAGGTTTAACAACCGTTGTTAAGCAAAATTCAATAAAGTTGTATTCACAAACGTTTGTTAGCTTAATATACCTTTGTTAAAGCATTGTTAAAAAAATTTAACATAGGAAAGTACGTACTTTAAATCTACGTTAAAGTGAAATTATTGTTATTGTTTATCGTTGGTTGAAGTTTGACAAATATAAAAAAAAATTTTGTGATATTCGTAAAAATTAAAACAAAATGCAATGGGTACGTTTAATACGAAGAATCGATAAAAAATTGTTATTTATTAAAAAAAAAATAATTTAAATTGAGATTGATTTTTTTTTCAGATCATGCGACTTACCTTATCTTCTTCATTCCAATTTTCGGATCTTTTTCTCTTTTTATCGCTTTTGTCTTCCATTTTTTTTTATTTACAAAAAAACCTCACAAAGCACAGAAAAAAATGTAAATAAAACAATATATTTTAGTGATGTAGATAAAATCAAAACAAATAAAAAAAGCTCGTTATTCAAATACTTCTTTTACTCGTTATGAAAAAATCGACTATATATCATTTGTAATTTTTTGCTTTTGTGTCTTTTAGCTTAAGCAAGAACTAAAACCTCTTTTTATTTTAACAAAAACAGAAATTCTTTAAAAAATAATAAAACCTATTTAATGTATTCGACTACCGTGTGAAGTGTGAATTAATACTCATTCATGCGCATTACTTAAGTGACAATGAAAATGACGGTATTGCCAGCCTTGAACTAAAAAATTTATTAAAATGTATATAAGTTAATGTACTGTTTTTGAATACAATTTTTTAACAATGGTTTATTAGGCTTAAAGTCTTTATTAACTAATGTGTACTTTATTAAGTTTGATTAAGTTTTTTTTTTTTTTTGAATACGACTGTAAATGTGTAATTGTCAACTAAATGATTATAGCGACTATTAATGTAGTATGGTCAAATTGCAAACAAATATACGTTCAGGTAGAGAGACTAAAGCAAAAGACAAGGACATACATCTTACGTAATATTGTATAGTTCCTTTTTCTTATTGCAAAAAAAGGGTTGTATATTTCATATTTTCTTATTTCTTTTCGTTGTGTTTCTAGAAAGATGCCATCACTTAGACAAACATTGATGTCAGTAGTTGAAAGATAATTTGTTTATGTTATATATAAATATTTCTATATATTTTCAGACATTAAGTTATTTCTTGTTGTCAAGGTGGTCCTATGAACATTTTTATATTTTGTAACATATTGTAAATTATTTTTATAAGAATAACAAAAAAAAATTTTAAGATTTTCAACAAATAAATTAACTAACGTATAATTTTTCTACACATTTTTTGAGTTTTCTCTCAGTCTACTAGTATTCAGCAATAATTTTTTTTAACTATTGGCAAAGAATTTTTAATTTTGTATCAACTAAGTGTTAGCAAAACTTTTGCTGAATCTACCAATTTAAGTTAAGTTAAGAATCTACTAATAATAGTTTGTTAAGTCAGCAACACTTTTGGTGAAAGGATGCTTGCAGAAAAATTGTTAATATCAGAAGAAACTTGCTAAATTAAGCAAAATGTTTGCTAGAATAATCCTAGCAAAAATTTTGCTGACTTTACAGACTTTTTTTTTCTTTTTGACTGTAGACACTCAACCTAGAATAGGTCACTTGAAAGGTGGTTTCAAATTTTATGTTTTTTGAAGCACCGTGTTATTAAATAGAAATATTAATAATTGTTTATGACTATACCAATAAAAAAAAAAAAACTTGTTTTTAATCAAATTTTAATATTTTTGGGAATATAAAGTCACATTAACTTTCTCTTAGTTGGAGTTTAGTTTTGTCACTGAAATCTTCAACATGAAATTCGTATTGTTAATAAGTTTAGTCTGTTGTACTTTTTGCGGCCTGTATGGCTGTCCAGTATCAAGCAGTTTTTAAGGATGACAGTAAGATTTTTTTTTAAATTAAAATAGCACTTCATGTATTCATTAATTTTTTATTTATCCATCATAACTATAGAACATCCCGGTAAATGTGTTATTGAGGGCTTAGTATTGTCAGCCGGTGAAGAAGGTAAACATCCAAAAGAATGTCAAAAAATAGATTGTCATGAAGACAGTAAGGCAACTGTTTCGGGTAAATATCTGGAAAATAATTAATGACAACAAATATCTTTAATTTGTTTTTTTTTTTCTGCATTTACAGTTGTGGTTCGATTGCTGCTCCTCCCGGTCATGAATTTGGTGATCAAATTGATGCTTCAGCTCCTTACCCAAAATGTTGTGATAAGAAACTTATTAAAAAAGCTTAATTTTGTATAACTTTTATTTCATAATGATCGGATGGAATCTAATAAAGGTTTTATGTTTGGGACCAGTTGAAAAGCTTGTTCATGCCAGTCAAAATTTACGCTTTACAAATAAATCTAAAACTAAACCGAATTAAAAAAATCAATCCGCAAGTATCTTAACTAAGGGGCTATTCATACAGGGAGAGCATATTCTTCTAAGTTTACAACTGAAATTCAGTTATTACAACGAAAATAAGTTGCTACTACAGAATTTTGTTTGTATAACAAAAATTTGTTAGTTGTAACACTCAGAATAATCAGAAATCACTTTATTATATGGTTGTGGAGTAGAATTTATTGGGTTGTAGCCAATAAAATATAATTTTCGATTCAGTTGGCACTTTATTTTTCGGTGTACAAAGTGAATCGAGTCGGAATCCTTGAAGTTCTAAAGTAAACATTTTGTGATATTTTAATATTTTTTGGTTTTTGCTTCTTAAGCAATTAGTATGAAAAATTAGTATGAATTTATGAGATTTCTAATAAAATGTACCGTAGTTGGGATTGAATCATTGAAATATTGTTTGATATTTGCATTTGCGTGGAAATATCAATGCATCAATGTTTTTTTCTTGTTTTTTTACACAATACAAAAACATAGATTAGATTATAGTGGCACTATGCACTGCGACCAGAAATTGGTATTTTGTGCTGTACAAAAACATATAAAAGTGTCGTATTGGCATTCGGTGACCACTTTTGAGAGGTTTTGGGTTAAAATTTTAGTCCAAATAAAATCTTTTATTTCAAAATGTTTAAAAAAAATTAACATACTACTCCAAGTAATAAAATATGTGATATGTAAAATCGCCATTGTCAAAATGACATTGACAAATCTGATCATTTATAATCTTTAAAGTGATAAACACTAAATGAATTCAAATTATTATTTTCATAGATGATAACAGAATTTTAAAACAGTCAGAAAATGCATGCGTCTTAAAATTTGATATTGCCCTTGGGTATTGGTATACGCAGAGAAAAAATATGATTGAACATGATTGTGGACACAAAACTATCATATTGAGATTGTAATTATCATATACCTGATTCTGGCTGATCATTATAATGATAAACGAGGACGATTTTACCGTTATTTAGAATCATAATATGATTGCTACGATCATATTATGATTGCTACGATCATATTATGATTGTCACGCATTGCAATAAAAACATGATGCACTTAAACAATCATAAATGACTATTTGAATGCCAATATTCGTTTCGATTTACAGTCTTGATAAAATCCTAAAAACTGGATTAGGATTTTGACTTGAATTTATGGCAGATTTACTGTTAATAAAATAATTTTTTTTATTTATTTTTTTCAAAATGTTTGTAGTAAAAGCTTGTCGGATATTTTTACGACATTTTTAAGTTGTTATCACTGCATTTTTTAGTTGTTTTTCAAAAGCTAAAAATAACAAAATTTTTAGTTATTTTAAATGTAAATACATACAAAAATTTTTTAGAACAGATTACCATTGAACCTGTTCTAGAACAGCTTCTTTTACCACCGGTTACATGGAACCGGTTCTAGAACAGGTTCTTGGGAGTCAAAATGGAGTCAAATGAACAGAAATTAGAACCTGTTATAATATACTATAAGTTGCTCTGCAACCTGTGATTTGGATTTTACTATTTTATTGGGTACCTTCGCTGTGATGTGAAAATTACAAAAATGTTATAAAAAAATTAAAGACTCAGCAAGTTTTTATAAATAATATTATATACCACAGCAAAACCACAGTGGGTTGACTCATTAACTAGTAGGGGGGTAAAGTAACTGGTTACTTTTATTGTTACCGGGTTCGGACAAGTAATGTATATATATATATATTTTCATAAAAACTAATTTATAAATATATATTTTTTTTAATTAAATAAATAACGTGTTCGCGCTGAGATTCTCTGGTTGTTAGGTGATAATTCTTCAAAAAAAAAGTTTAAAGACCACTAAACAGGCATCTTTTAAAAAATTGTTTAAATAAATGGGTTAGTGGTTTTAAGATACCAAAAAAAATAATATTTTTTGAGTAGCACTAGGGCCGTTCAATAAGTCCGTGACTTTTTGAATGAACACATTTTTTTTCCAAAAAAAAAATTTATTTTTCAACATAATCTCTTTTTATCTCAATACACATAGTTCAACGTTTCTACAATTTTTGTATCTCTTCCATTTGGCATTTCTTTACCATATGGGGTCGTTTTTTTTAATCCTCCTTTAAATCGGTCCTAATAAGTTGACATAATATTCGACGTTTATTGTTTTTCCTCTTTTGAAATGTAATCGATGTGGATTATGCCTGCGTGCATCCCAAAAAACTGTTGACATCACCTTATTGGCCACGACTACGTTGATGGTCAATTGAGAGCAAACGTGGCACCCATCTTGCAGACAGCTTTCTTAAACCCAACTATCATTTTAAATCCGAAAACACACTGCCATATAAAATGCCTATGGCATCAACAATCTCACGCACTTTTTCTCTTCGATAGGCCAACACCATATCATGGTTTTTTTTTCGACATTTTCTGGTGTATTGTCCTCAATTGCCCGTCCAGAACTTTCAGCGTCATTTGTACTTGAGCGACCGCAACGACTCTGCATCATCGATTTTATTACCATTGAAATCGATGATGCAGAGTCCCCATAGTATTTATCAAGTTTTCCTTGGTTTGATTGACGGTATTTTTCGCAAAAAATAATAATGAGCACTCGAAATTTACTTTTTTCCATTTTTAAAAAAACTCTACGAGGTTGTATGTTTTTAAACACCTGTTAAACGCAAAGTAAATGACGGTGTTGCAGTGTTGCATTTCATATAACTACGAGGGAAGTTTGAAACGTCACGGACTTATTGAGCCGCCCTCGTACTAAAAAACAAAGGAATACAGAAAACAAACTGAATTTAGATATAATCAAAGAGTATATACAAATAGAGATGCTATCGTACACAGCGTTTCTTATACTTACAAACTGAACTCGGGCGAGGTAATGAAAACATTTCTTGACACTAAAATACAATTGCAACATGTTGATTGATACAAAATTGTTGCTTAAACCACTCACTTTTATTGTTCTTATATTTTGATTATTTTTCTATTAAAATTGAATGTATTTTAATTTTATCTTCCTTATTTTATCGTTACAATTTTATATAAATAAATATTTTATTAAATTATTATCCAAAAACATGATAAAAATGAATTTAAACTTTTAAATTTCTGCAACATGTTTTCATTTGCTTGGGGCCAGTTTACGAATAAATAAAAAGAGGGCAGATTGAGAGAGACTGAGTTGGATAGAAACCCACTGATATAATTTACTTTTAAAACTATAAGTAGAGTTTTTCGATAATAATACAGAAAATAGAGTATAATTTTTGTAACAAATTAGCTTCTCCTTTTATTTTTTTTATATATTTTACACTAGCCCCAACTATTTGTAATACTATACCCACCAAAATTTTTTAGAACAGATTACCTCTAAACCTGTTTCAGAACAACTTCTTTTACCACAGGTTACATTGCACCTGTTCCAGAACAGGTTCCTGGGAGTCGAAATGTGATGTGCCTCTTCCCCAGAACAAGTTCTATAACTAGTGCTAAAGCAACCTGTTCTTGTTTTGAGCTAATTGTATTGTCTTGTATTGCAAATAGGAAAAACTTTCACTACCGTGAAATAACTGCCCAAATGAAATCACTCCAAAAAAAAAAATGAAGTAACTCCCTAAAATGTTCCATATAAATTGGGATTTATTTCATATGAAATAACTCCCAATGCGTTCCGACTTATTCACAATATTCTGTTAGAAATTATTTCATTATGAAATAACTCCAAATGAAATAATTCCCAACGAGGTTTTGTTAGGAGTTATTTCACTCCTTTTTTTGCATTGGGAGTTATTTTACTTTTGTTGGGACTTATTTAATTTTCATTTTTAAACGTGATTTTATCGTTGGGAGTTATTTCATTTTTGTTGGGAGTTATTTAATTTCTATTAAAATTACATTTTGGTAAATTTTATGCATTTGTAACGGTTTTTAAAATTGTCGTAAGTAAATAATAGCAATACAATGAGTTATTATACCAAAACGAATGCAGTTTCTTGCTAGAATTTTGGTAAGTAAAGATCTTTATTAAAGTGATTAAAATATTGGCAAATCTTGAATTTAAAATAATGAGTGGCAAAAGTAAAAGCCGCTCTTAGGGGTTTTTTTTCCTCCGTAGAACGCGGCAGGCAGCTTCGCGAAATAAAAGTTTTTTCTGCGTGCGATTATACTAAAGAATATTAAAAAAATTGTATTGATTACTAAATATTATTAATCTTTTTTATTTTAAAAAGTCTGGACGCTATGCCACATTTGAAAGTGACATAATATCCAAAAAAATAATGCCGCGTAATGTCCACTGGACATTACGACATTTATCAAATTGTCATAAAGTCCATGTACATTTTACACTTTTCGAGTGACATAAAGTCCATGAACATTATTCATTGGACGTTATGACATGCCACCTCTGGGAACGCGGTACGTAGGATTCGCGTCTCGTCCTATAGGTGCGGCCACGGCCGCGAATCGCAAATTTCATTGGGAGTGTTTCATTCTTGTTGGGAGTTATTATTACTATGAAATAACTCCCAAATGTTGGGGCTTATTTATTTTTTCTTTGGAGGTTATTTCATTATAACATTGGGACTCATTTCATTTTTTTTGGGACTTATTTCATTGGGAGTTATTTTATTGGGACTATTTCATTTGGGAGTTATTTCACGGTACCAAACTCCATATAAAAAGAGCCAGTGCAGAACAGAAATTAGAACCTGTTATAACACAGTATAATCTGTTCTGCAACCAATTATTTGGATTTTACTATTTTACTGTGTACTCAAAAGAATTTAGCTTGTATGTTACTATGACCTTGAAAAATCATTAGCTTCCATATCGTAAGCCTTAATGCATTCTTGTTTCAAGGTCTTCAACTTATTTTGAGACACATATTCGCAGAAAGAAAATTATTAAAAATTTTAGTTATTTTTTCTGAACACTGGTGCACTGTGTGTTTCGTCTGACTCTGAATCTCGGTTTTAGCTGTTTTCTTACTTTTTATTGACATTTTCTAGTGTCGAAATGTTAAAGTAAAGTGCAAAAGATTACAAATAATACAAACTGGTTGATATTTCCACAGAAAGAAAACATTAGTTAGTTCAATACACATTAAAATTTCGTTAAACTTTAAAAAATCCTGATTTTTTTTCAATAACAATTAAAACTATGAAATTTTCTATGAAAGTACAAACCTTAAGTGGTGAATCTTTTAATATATAAGTTTACTAACATTTTTAGAGAGCCCTTAAGGCGAGTTTTCCGAGAAAGGGCCAAATTTGTAAGAATTCATTTATTTTTTCAGAAGTTATTAAAATTGAAAATTAAGCACATGCATATTTTAACCTTGTACGATTATATGAACACTTTTAAAGCAAAATTATTAAAAATGTGAAAATGTTCTTAAAAAAATTCTGAAACTTATTAGTTTTTCTTCTTAAGAAAATTACTTTTAAAATCCCAGTAGCAAAATCTTGATCAATAATTAAAATTAAGAAATATTTAAACCACTTGACACATAATCTTCAAAAAAAAAAATACCATGAACAAGTTGAAGGTTTAACGCGTATCTTTCGTAACGCCTTTTCCTACATTCTTTTAGCTGTTTTCTGTAAAAAGGTTTAACAACCTTCTTCCTTCTTTTCTTTTTCAATCTTCTTAAAAAAATTAACACAACTGGAAACCTATGGGTTAACTGTAAACTTAAATAATTAGAAAGATAGACAACCGCATGCATAACCTGTACAATGCAACGACATTTCTTTCTAAGTTTTTAATTCTTTTTTAATAATAAAGTAAGTATTAATTAAATGGTATTTTGTAGTACGTTACATACTGACACACTAAATATAGTCACACATTATAAACGCACATCTTTGATCAAGTACAACTACAAACAACGCACAGTGGGGTATTTGAAAAAAAAAGTAATGGTAATAAATTATAGAACTAAACTACTGATCCGATCGGAATGAATTGAATTGGAAACCTGTAAAAGATGGTGTTAATCTTCTACATTATTGTGATTGGGACACCCTATATACGTGTTTTTTTAATAAGGACTTGACAACTTTTAGATATTTCTAAAACTTTATTATCGACTTGAAATACAATCAAAAACATTTATGAATGGAACTCGACTTCGGCTGCTATTTCGCGTTCAATGTTGGCTCTGAGTTTTTCCAACGTCGTCGGCTTGTTGGCATAGAGCAATGATTTGACGTAGCCCAAAAAAAAAAAAGTCTAGAGGCGTTGAATCGCTTGAACGAGGCGGCCAATTGACTGGTCCATTTCTTGAGATAACACGCTCACCAAACTTACTCTTCAATAAATCGATTGTAACGTGTGCTGTGTGGCTGTCGAAACACAATGTCGTAAAAGTCCTTGTTTCCAATTCGGGCCAAAAATAATCATTAATCATGGCGCGATAACGATCATGGCGCGATAATCACGGTAACATGACGATCGGTATTGTCGACGAAAAAATATGGCCCAATGACGCCGCCGGCATGCAAAACCGAACCAAACAGTTACTTTTTGTGGATGAAGTGGTTA